>OZ012674.1:34911740-35241807 GCA_963942505.1 Lordithon lunulatus | reverse complement strand
AAATGACGTTTAACATTATTAAAATACATGCATTTATGGGTGTGTTGATTTCAGTCTTTCAATACACCCGAATAATTGCTTGCCCAGTTGAAAACACAGGTAAGACAACTTTCAAGTGTGTTGATATGACATGAGGTACTGTTGAGTTGTACAAGTTGTACAATGATTACATTAGATATTACAATAATGAAAAGGTGAGCTGCAGCCTGGACTTGTTGATACCGGCAATTTCAGAATTATAGAATCTCTCCTACACTCACAAGTTTTCCAAAATCTGTAAGGGAATGGTGTTGGCACTAATAAAAAGAAATATCACACACAAGCACTCATTATTTATTATAGTCTGTTAATGAATAAAATTGTATTCAATAAATCGTAATATTGCTGGTTGTAGTAATCTAGACTTCTCACCAATAGATTAGTGCCATCCCTCAACACTTATTATTGATATTAAGTGTTTTTGTGGTTTAAATATGGTTCTCTTTGATATTACGAACATACACTTGAATCAAAAATATCAAAATGCTAGAAGCTTTCTCAACAACTTTGCTATTAGGATATCACACTATTAAATTATGCTAATACACTACCATAGCTGCTTTAATTTAACATTTCTAGTCACTCTGTCCAATCAGCTTGAAACAAAACTAGAACTCACTATTTTGTGAATGCAAACAGTTTACTGTCAATTTCTCTTGGGTAGGCAACAATGCAACCACCATATGCAAATTTTGTAACTGTAAGAGTAAGAATAGCAACAATACAATTAAATAAGTGTATTAACAATACAATATATTTAAATAACTCCTCTCTACATGTGCCTACTTAGTCAACAACCTTAACCTCACTATAAATAATGAATACATGCACAATGTGGAGTAATGTAAGGGACAAGATAGAATTGTGTGCTTCAGGAGCAGCTTGCATGAAAAATAGAACAAGGGACAATAAGCCCAGAGCGGCATAGAGCAATAACCGAAAACAGCTAATATAAGTTTAATTGTATTAATTATTACTTTCAGAAAGCAGCAGCAGAAATCAGTTCTAACAAAAGCTCTTTTGCAAATAAATGTACATGGAATAACATTGCAACAGGTGTAACTGAAGTCACAAGTATTAGAAAACTCTTCTTAACCCGCTGTTGGTACGGTGGAATAAAATTCCGCGACAGGTACACTGGGGTATGTGATACCCCCAATTTCAAAAGCACTCAAAATAACATCAAAATTGAATTCATAACTTTTTGGTGTGTTTTTGCTACTACTAATTACTATTGATCATATCAAGTAAAAAATAATTATGAATAAACTTTTATTTGCAGAAGAAAAATAAACTCTTTTGAAAACGTAACATTTTCACATACAGAAAAACATACTACAACTAAAAGTAAAACATATAACTAAAAATGAGATTTTTTGTTAAAGTAACCACTTTATCATAAAACTTAAATATGAAATCACAAAAGAAATGTCATGATTAAAGAAAATTCTAACATTTCAAGGGCTATCAGAGACCTGACATTCGTCAATATGACGACAGCGATCCATGCAAATGAAATGGTTGCATGAATTGCAAGTGTAGAATGACTTCCAATCAGCCTTTCTGGGACACAAACAACATATCCCTGTTTCTTCAAAATTTCGGCGAGGAATTTTAGCTGTAGAGTCATTGTTATTACATTTCCATATAATCATGGAATTTATTGCCGCAGAGTTGAGAATTGAATAAAACAGGGTAAGGGGCCATCTACGACTGTTTCTAGAGACACTGTACGTACCAGATAATTCATTCACAACGTCAACAACTAATAAAAAACAAAAAGGTCTAAAACTAGGTACAGCGTACCAAACAACCTGATTGTGCTACTTATAATGTCACTAGTACACTGGGGTATGGTATACCCCCGCCCGCTTTAGTTGTATATTGTAATCAGAACTGAACACTGTTGACGTTATATTCTTACATAAAGCCTTCTATGAGATCTAATTCGAAGGTACATAGATGCTGGAGCTGATGGCATCGTTGGTTTCTTTACAAATTCGCAATTTAGTTTGGTTGGGGTATATCATACCCCACCGTACCAACGCCGGGTTAAAGAGATATATTGTTATTGTAATTTAAATGTACTCCATATTAAAAGAAATAAATGTCACTTATTTCTCCTCATTTGCAATGCTTGATGTCTATGTTATTCTGTATTCAACTGTGCCTTTTGTTTCTTGGTAATTGCCTTCTGTGCTTGTAAACAAACCTATTGGAATTAATTTTGAGGTTATACTGTTTGTGGCTATATTTATAACGGAACGTCGTGCTATGTTTATGCAACTTCCCGTCGATTGTTGATTTCCCTAAAACACTCGTACGATGCGCTTCCTGCTTATTAGCGCCGATAAGTTAATTCACTTTTTGAGGTTCTGTTTTCGTTAAATAAATAAATGCGTGTTTATAGGGACATGTCAAAAGGAATCGGCGATTGTCGGAATTGTTCGTGTGTCGAAAGTAAGGCTAGCTACACACTTTATTATTTAAATTACTACTTTGTTTATTTTTCTTGACGTCTGCTATGAAAATATAATTAATGATTAGCAACTGAATATGGTATACGCAACATACTATAAGATCTTATAATTCGTTGGACATGAGTTGTCATAATGAAATATAAGCGAAATTCGTGATTATAGTGTGATACTTGCCTAACTAATACCAACCGTTTCGTTACAGTGAAGCAGTCGATGCATCAACATTTCTTGGTTGACAGGCAGTTGCGCAGAAGCAATTGCGTCGCACGTTTGTTTTGTTAACACTTTTCCATGGTAAACATCGGTGTGTTTTCTAAAGCAATACGTTTTTCGTTCGCCAGCAGACGTGAATTTTGTGAACGAATTTTATTGATCGCAACAACGGCCTTAATCCGTATCTACAACGGATCGCCGCTGTCAACAAGGATTTCGACGTATATCTACACAAATGGAGGTGAGTTTAACCTTTAATTATAAATTTTGTTATCTTTAATTGTTTTCATTACATTGTTACAGCTATTGATTTATCGAATTTAGTTGTTGTGTGTACAGGCGGAAAATCCACCTGCTCACACCAAATATGATGTGTAGAACACTAGGATCACTACCTCAGGAAAACTCTTACATGTTTAAAATGTTTATTGGACAATGGTTTAACAACTATTTAAAGTGATATCTAACTCATATAGCTCAGCGATGTTGGCTGGTTCTGTTGTATTTAGAGAGTTTGTGTGAATAAGTATGAGATTGATGTCCATTTTATAACATCAGTTCTATTAATTGAAGGGCAATATTCTGTTGAAGAGTTTCTGATGGGGTCTTAATGTAAATGCATGTCCACTTTCTAATTGGGCTATTACTCTCTTCGTAATAGGTGCATTATTTGCTTGAGTAAAGATTTGTTGTTACTTAACAATGTCAATAGATTGTCTACAAGTATAATTTGATGCCAAGTAAGTATATACAGAACACAGCAAAAATTTACAGATTTTTTTTATGCAAAATAATGTTTTGTTACTGAACACATTGGTATTATTATTGTAGTGTTTTTTTGTTTGTTTGTTTTATATGTTGAATGTATATTTGGTATGTAATAGGCTTCACATTTAATTTCAGAATATGTCATCTGCTGATGTACACACCATCTACTTGAAGATATCCCAATATTTACTGAAATTAGAATGGGCAGGAAAGGCTGTGGCATGTTCTCATAACGACTTCCTGGTCTGGCTATAGATTTTGATTATGAATGATGGACGAAATGGACAAAATGCAGTTGGATAATTAAATTAATATCTCTACATCCAGATGCCAGAAGGTAAAACTAAGAACTAAAAATAGTCTGACATAATTTTTAGTTGATTGTTATAATAATAATAATTCTTTATTTACGGCAATGCCATTTCATACAAATTCTTACAAAATATAAGATATAAAATACAAAAAATTACAACCTATGAAATAAAATAAAATAACTAAGTGTACATACATGAACATATAGAAATAGGTGAAAATTTACATTTCATTTAAACCAACAAGTGAAATCAATTTTAAAAATGAACATTTAAAGACTGTCACTGACAAATTAAAAAGTAAAATATCTGCATTTGCATTATAAAAATTTGCCACCGATTGAATTCTAGTCACTGGAGAATTATGGCCATAATTTGTGCTGTGAAATGTCAACCTAAACAGAGGTGTTTGTCTGTTTTGTCTGTTAGTGGGATTAATATAGAAGTCAAGCTCGTCTAGTAATTCAGCACAGTTTATAAAACCATTCACTAGCTGGTGGAGGAAACAGAACTCCTGCGACCAGCAAAAGTCAATAAATTAAAATTGCTTAAAATAATTGCATTACTAACACTAATTCTATTGGTTTTAAATGCCAAGTACTTTATGAACTTAGTCTGAATTCTTTCTAATTTGTTACAATGTACTTGGTAATTTAGATTCCACACCGAGCCATATGCTGTTATTAGATGAACAAGTGAAACAAAGAGACGTTTAGTAGTCTGCGCTGTGAAATCTTTTGAGTTGCGACAAATAGATCCCAAGCATCTAAAAGCCTCTCCTGCTATCTATCTCCTGATATATGAGCAGAAACATTTATTTGTGAGTCAAATAGGACCCCCAAGTCGCGAATTTCATTAACACTTTTTAACTTAATGTCATATAAAACATATCGTGTTATCAGCAACGAAGACTTCCTACAAAAGGAGATAGCTACACACTTACTGGTGTTTAGATACAAACAATTTAATTGAAACCACTCTTCACTTGCAGGTCAGCCTGCAATCGCTGGGAATCAGTGGTAGACTTAATTGATGTAAACATTTTTAGATCGCAAACATTAAAAAACGGGTGTTCTTCACATAGAGATTAATATCATTTATAAATAAAAGAAATAAAATAGGACCGCAGTGAGAACCTTGTGAGACACCAGACGTTACACGTATCTCTTTGGATTTACATTCTGCATATCTAACACATTGAGAACGTTCCAACAAGAATGACATCATCCAATTTACTATCTACTCAGACAAACCCAAGGCACTTAATTTAGCGCATAATAATCTATGATTCACTTGATACCTTGGAGAAGTCCATATAAATAGCATCTACTTGTTCCTTAATTTCTATAGCTTTTAGTATATAGTTTTGATATAACAACAAATTGGTTGTGGTAGACCTGCCCTCCATCAAGCCGTGTTGTTCATCAATAATTATTTGTTGCATCATCCAGCTTAGTTGCGCTGCTACAAAACTATCTAAAAGTTTTGCTAACAAACATTGAATCGAGATTCCCCTGTAATTACTAATAACCTCACAATTTCCAGATTTAAATATTGGAGTTATATACGATTGTTTCTACATTGTCGGAAACCTTTGGTATTGTAATGAAGAACTAAATAGTAATATAATAAGCTTTGATATAGTGTAGATGTATTTTTGCAATAAAGAATTTGGCACTCCATCCGGACCTGATACCAACTTTTAGATAAATTTGTAATACCATTGAATACATCGATAATGTCAATCTTTATCAAATCTGGAGCAACTGTATGGTTATTTATTTTTGGTGTTTCTGCCAAAAGTTGACCTGTATCATTGACATATACAGATGAAAAATAATCTGCAAAGGCATCAGCAATTTCAATTGCAGTGTTAAAATTGACGTCATTATAAGTCATGCGCGCAGGCGTATTGTTGGATCGCTTTATGTTATTAATGTGAGACCAGAATGACTTCGGGTTTTTCAATAAGAGATGCTTCTGTACGTGTTATATAAGCCTTATACAATATATTATTTAACGTTGTACACTCCTTGCGTAGCTCTTGAAATATGTGATAGTCAACTAAACTATTCGTACGTTTATAATTTTTGTGAGCAGTTTTCTTTTTCTCTACCAAATTTATTAAATTGTTGTTAAACCATTTAGGATACCGACTAGAATATATAATTTTCTTAGGTATAAACGCAGACATAGGACCATTAAAAACATAATAAAATTTAGCTACTATTTTATCTAAATCGCAGTTGTTAAAATAAGAGTCCCTATCTATAGCGGCTAACGCATTGTTACTTTCTAAATAGTTACCTTTCTCGAAGTCAAATATTTCTATCCTGGTTTGTACATTATGATTTTCAGCGATAGGAAGACATATACAGTATGGTAGATGATGAGAATTTATATTACTATAAGACCTCATGTGAAGTTGATATCTTCCACAAATTATCAGAAGCAAATACTAGATCTAAGAAAACTCGCCTTTCATTACTTATCTCATTTGTTTGCTGTAAGTTTAAGAAACTAAATTTCTCGGAGAGTAAAACTGCTGGGTTGTTACTACTAAAGGATCGGATCTAAAATTATCATCAACATAATTTGATAAATTATAATCCCCACATATAATATATTGATTTTCTGGAAAATTTGCAATCAACTCCTCAATATTCGCACAATTCAGATCATATAATTCCAAAACAGTCCGATAACCGATAACCCAATTTTTATTATATGTATTTATATGCACGAATTCACTTTTATTTTCTACTAATAACAACATCGATGAAGATAGTTCTTTTCTAACTGCTATAAGTATGCCACCTCCACGAGACTTTACACTGGTGTACTGTGATCGGTCAGAACGATAAATCTGGTAGTTAGTCAGCATGAGTTCGGCATTTAAGATGTCATTCGTTAGTCAAGTTTCTATAATGATTATAATATGATAAATTGAGCAATTCGCATTATGAGAGAATTTCCTTAATTTTGTTTTAATTACACCCGCATTATAATAAAATAAATATTTAGTTTTTCGCTTTGAATTACATGATGTGTAACGCATGATGTACCATTGATAATTGATAATTGCTAAGTCCTGCTTAGCTTTCTTCATTTTCTCTTGTTGTAATGGTGTTAAATCAGATTTTATTTTGACAGTACCCATATTCAGAGTTTTGCTTGCTGCCAGTATTTGTTTAACAACGGTAAAGTTCTCATAAATAACTTTCAAGGGCCTACTTTTATTTGTATTACCCTTCCGTCCCACGCGAAATATTTTCGTCGAATGTCACCAACCGGTGCTAGAATTTTATTTAGTTCATCACTTCGTTTGTCATCATCACTAAATTACGTCGATTCGACAAATATTGAAAACCATAATATTAAATTCTCTATTACTTTGTTTTGTTTCATACAAGACATCACTGACGTTAATAATGTTAGTATCTGTTGATCTTACTGAAGAAATATTTATGTTGTTCAATTCTGCCCGAAGCCTATCATTATCTTTTTCAAGTTTGGTTAGGCGGTTATCGATGCGTTTAAATTGTTCTGAAAATGTACTTAAAGATTGTTGTATGTCGGCTTTGAAAATGTTAAATTGCTTTTGTAGCAGGTCTTCAAGCATTGATTCAAGCCTTTCCCGTTTTGTTTATTTACATAGAATTTAGTTTTTTCGGGTGTTAAATCCGTACACTTCGTATGATGTCAGTTATCGCAAACTCCATAACTTTTCATGTATTTGGGCTGATTTCCGAATTCCATGCCCTATTTAATTTTCTATAATATTTTCGACATTTTCAACTATTCTGCTTTTAATTTTTTGTTGACATATTGACATTTATGATTTTTTGTGCCTTTTATGACATTTTTTACTTTTTTCACATTTTCGACTTTTGACATGTTTACATTTAGGCATTTTCATTTTTTTTTACGAAATGGTACACGGCAACAATCAACACCTTCCTTCTGGTGTAATTTCTTTCCCGAAAAGTTATCGCATATTTCGACAATCTTAGTTTGAAAACGTGAACACGTTTTCGGTAAAACAATACCTTCATTTACATTAGTGATTTATTCGGAAAGTAAAATTTTAGGTACAAGGACAACTTCATATTACAGAGAGAAGATTTAGCGAATTTGTAATATTTATAAATTATATAGAGACTATGGCCCTGTCCGTTTGGTTACTACTAGTGACTAGTGACATGCTAACGTTACGCTCATACTATACTAATCAGTCAGTCAGCATTTGTCACTACTAGTAACTAGTAGTAACCAAACAGACAGGGCCAATAGAACGAGATGATGATCTATGGTATACAACAATGATGGAGCCATTGGTCCAATTCTACAAATATAGTATTTTACTGGAAATTATTCGTGGAAACTTGAAAAGAGAACTAAAGTGTATAGACCCTGACTATATATGAATGGATCAAGAATTGCACAACAATAATAAGAAATAGACAAGTCAGAAATGTACACAATATAACTATTCTTCTTTTCATCATTCATTTTGAAAATAAATTATATATAATCAATCTTTATTTGACTATCGACCGAAAAAAAAATTAATTAATTTACTAGTTTCAACCAAAAAATAATAATTTATAAAAAAATTATATGATGTTTACGAAATTTTGTACATCCTTATTAACTATTTCGAGTATTATAATATTTTTTTAAGAAATAATATTTTATCCATACTTCATTTGATAAAGTAAAAATTTAATGTAGCCAGTGGACATTACTTGATCATACATATCACATATAATTTTCATGTGACGTTATGAAAATCTATACACTAGAAGTTTGGTAAGAGAAGGATGCATAAGATGAATTAATATAATAATTAGTTTGAAATTAGTAGTCGTCGTTTGCGTTACATTACAAAATAATTTCATTTTATTATAATTATAAAATAAACAAATTGAAATATTTGTGTTTGTGGAACTAAATATATAAAACGATACGCCTAATTTATTACTGAATACAACGCTTTTTATTTCATTAAAATCTATTGAATAGTTTTTGCGTACAGGTTTGTCGCAGATATGAACGACAAAACCCGGCCCTTAGACCATAAAAGACTTTACTAAAAATTAAAAATCGTTTTATTTATCCTGTTTTTCAGTGAAATTTACAAAAAAGAAACTACCCAGTAAATGTAATTATTACAACATTTCATGGTTTGTCTCCATAACATTTTTATTTACAATACTTTGAAGATGATTCAAATGCCATTTAACATTATAATAGTTAATGCATTTATGGGTGTGCCGGTTTCAGTCTTTTAATACACCTGAATCATTGCTTGCCCAGTTTAAAACACAGGAAAGACAACTTTCAAGTGTGTTGATATGACATGAGGTAATTAGATATTTCAATAATGAAAAATAGAGCTGGAGCGTGGACTTTGTTGATACCTACAATTTTAAAATAATACAATCTCTTTTTTCCACTTCAACTTCTCTAAAATCTGTAAGGGAATGGTGTAGGCACTGAGGAGAAGAAATATCACACACAAGCACATACTATTTATTATAGTCTGTTAGTAAATAAAATACTAATCCATAATTATAATTGGTTATCGTAATTGTCTATTTTTTTAAATTTGGGACTTCTCACCAATAAATTGGTTTCATATGCCTTAAATGTAATTCACTCAACACTTATTAATGGTATAAACTGTTTTTGTGGTTTAAATATGGTTCTCTTTCATATCATAAGGGTAAGGTGAACATATGTCCTGAATTTCCCCTGACAGTCCTGAATATTTAATCCTTGATTTTTCACAACTCGTTTGTTGGTCTTGAAGGTTTGTTTATTGTAATAATATACAGACCTTTCACCTAGGCTTGCTCTTGTGATTTCTAGTCTCTGTGACCATAATTATTGTTGCAGAAAATCACAATGTGAAGGACATTCCTTTCACACCTACATGGAGAAACAACGCTTTTTCTGCTTTGGCTGCGGTAGGAAAGAAGTGACAAAGGCTGTGTGCGGTCGGTGTTCAAAAAATGGAAACGGAAACGTGCTGCAGATGGGCCAAGCCAGTTCGGGAAACAGGGTCTATCAACCACTTCTCACCAGTCAAATGAAAATCCTGGCTCAATCATGTAAGATCTTTCCATTCTTCTTATGCCTAAGTTACACCAGTCTTTGTCACTTCTCACCATAACAGACTGTATTTAAATAGCTCCATTTTTTATTTAAATTTTGTAGCTTTGTTAGATACAGGTGCTAATAGCTCTATTTTGGGCTCCAATAGTTTTGATTTGTTGAAACAGTTCCACATATCATTGATTTCTGATACTGACTTCGTTACTACTGCTAATGGCATAGTACAAACTGTTTTTGGGGTTTGCTGAGCTACCATTGTGTGTTAACAATAAATGTCAATTAATGAAATTTTTAGTAATACCTTCAGTAAAAACATTTTGGGTTCAAATGTTTGTAAACAATGTAATATTTTTCTTGATTTTAAAAATTCTTCATTGAGTGATCACCATCAGTTGTCCTCCGTTAATGTTATTAAAGATAGAACAACCTTATTGCATTTGGAATCTTTGCAGTTGCAAGGGGTTATTGATCGTTGTAAAGAATTATGTTCAGACAAATTAGGTCGTACAAGCCTAATTTCGTATCACATTGACACTGGTGATGCTAGACCAATTAAACGACAATATCCTCTTTCGCTTGCAATGCAAGTCCACTTGCATAAGGAAATGGATCCAATGAGTAGTCTTAACGTTGTGCAGCCATCGAGCTCTCCTTGGAGTAGTCCGGTGTTGTTAGAAAGCTACTGGTGAGTTGATGGTCGCAAATTAAACGAAGTTGCAGTAAAAGATTCGTATCCACTTCCTTATATAGATCACACTTTAAATAAACTTGGGGATGCTCGGTTTCTATCTTCAATAGACTTAAGACATGCATTTTGGGGAATTACTTTATATAGAGTTTCTTGTCCTAAGACTGCTTTTTGTGTACCAGGTTGTGGATTGTATGAGTTTACTCTCATGCCATTTGGGCTGTCAAATTTACCACAGACCGTCCAGTGTTTTATGAACACAATTTAGGTCCATCATTGGAACCTTTTGTTTTTGTATATTTGTATGACATTATTGTAACAACCCCAACGTTTTCTCAGCACATTGAAATATTGACTGAAGTCTTCAACGAGCAAAATTGACTAAAACGGTTCGAAGACCAATCCTGATAAGGTCTCAGCCGTCGTTAATGTATTCGGAAAGTAAAAATATATTGAGTCAATCAACGAATTAATTGAATGTCTCATTTTAGTCCCTATAATAAGGTCGAAATGAATTTAAATTAAATGTTTATATGTAACCAAGACAATAAAAATGTGGCCTGTATTGATTTGAGTTAATTTGTGCAATTACAAGCTGTTTTAAGAAAGAATATAAAAAACCGGTGGGTTAGTATATTATTAGCATGGTTGTTAATTTTGGTTTTTGTTTTATTCTAGGCTTTAATGGCAGCTTAATGGAGAGGTTATTTATGGAAGATACGGTGTCTAGTGCGGGCGACTGGCGTTCTCACGGTTTTAGAAATGTTGGTAAGTTAAAACCTAAAAATATCTGGTGTGGGCACCATACGACTTTCCAAATTACATTGATTTTTTTGACATTTACCTTTTTGACTTTTTTTTGACTTTTTCATTTTTTTTTAGATCTTTGACATTTTTGATATTTTAAATATTTTTGACGTTTATTTAATAATTTTTTAGTTTTTTTGTTGGCATTTTTTACTTTTATTTAAGTTTTAGATTTTATGACTTTTTTGACATTTTCACGTTTTAACATCTTGACTTTTGACTTTTTTACTTTTAAAAAAATATTCTTTTTTTGACTTTTTATTACATTTTTGTTTTTTTTTTACTTTCTTTGAAAATTTGACAAGCGAGATTTTGACATTTTCACGTTTTGACAGTTTGACTTTTTGGCATTCTGATATTTTTTTGACATTTTGACATTCTGACACGTTAACATTTCGGCATTCTGACATTTTCTCATTTTGAAATTTTCACATGTTTACATGTAGGCATTTTCACATTTTCATATTTCATATTTTCAAATGTTCACTCTGTTGTGCCGTTTCCCCACCGTGAGCGTTAAATGGTCCGGCACAGCGCCTAATTATGCTCCGCCCGTCGTGTTGATTGTGATTCCGTACTTGTTAGTGAACCGATTGTGCTCAAATTTTCACTAGATCGTTCTGGATAGTGTCCGCAGATATTTGCCAAATTTGGTCGCAATCTGTTGTGTCGTTTTCCCGGAATTTTGTACACAGACAGACAGACATACATACATACATACACACAAACTACACACAGACATCGCAAAAATCGGGTTTAATTCGACATTTTTGGGCATAAAACGTAACGAAAATTGAATTTTTTTGATAAATGGTACACGACAACGATACCTTCCTTCTGGTGTAAGATTTTTCCCGGAAAGTTATCGCATATTTCCACAATCTTAGTTTGAAAACGTGAACACGTTTTCGGTAAAACAATACCTTCCTTTACATCAGTGATGTATTCGGAAAGTAAAAACTATGTGTGATACATAGCCTGATTAGATTTAAATCTTTTAAGATAATAATGTAAAGAAAATTACACTAGCTATTGACTGAATACTGAGGGGTTTTCGGCCATTACAAGAAAAGCATCTGTAATTTTTTTCTGAAACTCTTTAAATATCTTCATTTGGATGATGTAATATAATGTAAATATAAAATTTGAAGAGGATTCAAAAAAGTTGAAATTCCATGTAAATTTTATATTTTCACTAGTTTTCAACAAGCTCTAACTTTTTTCCATACCAGTTAGAAACAAATACTAAACGGTTTTGGGTAGCCTGATTAATCTATTTTCAAATAATAAAAAATAGTGGTCTAAGATGTATATTTCTTTGAGATATTGTGAAAACAAAGAGGTTGGTTACTGAAGTTTTTTAGTTTTGGCTGAATTTTATTTTCAGTCCTATCGATTTCAAATTTTATACACTTATTTTATATGTTCTGATGAATAACTGATGGAATTTTCAAATATATATTATTCACAGGTTTTTCAGTTATAACCACATTTCATTCACCTGAAAGCAATTTGTTATTGTTTTTCAGTGACTGTAAAATTTGATTCTCAGCAGATAAAATTAAGTGCTGCACATTTTGAACAGCCTGATTAATCTAGTTTAAGAAAATAATATATGTTGATACTGAATTTTTTTGAGATATCGACTGAAAACGACCGCCATGTTTTTCGAAGTTTTTCGGGCATTACTAATTAACTAGCCGATTTTTTTCTCTCAAACTCTCAAATTACATTCATTCTGTAAAAATCAGAATTTTCAGAATTTTTCAGTGAGCTGTAACTTTCGTTTCAAACCAGATAGAAACAAATTCTAAACGGATTTGGTTTCCCTACTTAATCTATTTTCAAATAATAATAAAAAATATGTATGTCATTTATATATTTTTTGAGATATCCACTAAAAACGAACACCATGTTTCAGTAGTTTTTCAGTCATAACTGAAAAACTAGCAGTCTGAAACGCATGAAACTCACAAAATATTGTTTCTTATGTCCGTTATAATATATATACAAATTTTAAAGCAAATCGAAAAAATGGTCAAAATCAGCGATCGATCTGAATTTTTGCATAATCAATTTTGACATTATTTTGAACATCGGAAGCGTTTTTTAGCCATTTTCATCAAATACTTTTTGAATTATTGGCCTTTAAAGTCAGCTGAAAATTAAATTTCATCTTTTTTCAACAAGCTATATAATTAATTCCTGCTGTGATAAAAACGTATACTATATATCCATTTTTGGATAGCTTTGTTAATCTATTTTGAGATACTATTAAAAAATCATTGTGATAGATGTATAGTTTTTTGAGATATTGGCTGAAAACCAAGAGGTGGATTTTTTAAGTTTTTTAGGAATTAAAAATAAACTAGCCGGAGAATTAGACTGAAACTTTCATATTTCATTCTTTTTGATATATGAAATAATAATATATAGTTTGAAATGTGTTAAAAAAATCAAACAAAAATTTCAGCCAAATATAATTTTCAGTTTTGGCTGAAATTTTTTTTCAGTCGGATCGATTTCAAATTTTGCACAACTCTATTATATCTTATGATGAATAACTGATGCAATTTTTAGCCATTTTCATTCACTGGTTTTTGAGTTATAGAAAAAAATCATTCACCTAAAATCAATTTGTCGCTGTCAGTAACCTGTAAGATTTGTTTTTCAGCAGATAAAATCAAGTGCTATGCATTTCTGAATAGCCTGATTAATCTAGTTTAAGATAATACCAAAAATAATATATGTTGATAGTGAATTTTTTTGAGATATCGACTGAAAACGACCACCATGTTTTTTGAAGTTTTTCAGATATTATAAACAAAAACTAGCCGTTTTTTTGTCTGAAATTCTCAAATTACATTCATTTAGATATATAGAACATAAATGTAAAATTTGAAGTTGATTGAAAAAAGTTGAAATTTCATGAAAATGTCATATTTTCAGTAGTTTTCAACAAGCCTTAACTTTTTTTATACCAGTTAGAAACAAATTCTAAACAGCTTGGGTAGCCTGATTCATCTATTTTCAGATAATTATAAAAAATAACTACGTTAGTTGTTTATTATTAGAGAAATTTAAAAGCGCGTGATTTGCTCATTTTTTTAAATTCAAATTACATTTGTTATAACATTTAATGGTTAACACATGAAACGTTGAAAATTTAAATGACTACTAACATTATAAAAGTCCTACATTTATATATGTATGTGTGTATTGATTTCAGTCTTGCAATACACCTGAATCATTGCTCGCCCAGTTTAAAACACAGGAAAGACAACATTCAAGTGAGTTGATACAACATGAGGTAATGTGAGAGAACATGCACAAGCCCTATGGTAAAATTAGTTGTTACAGTGGTGAAAAGAGTAGCTGGTGTCTGGACTTGATGATACCTGCAATTCCAAAATCGTAGAGTCTTCTACACTTCAAAATCTGCTGTTGTGATGGAGCAACCAAGAAGGCATACACACACATAACATTCACAACTTTAAATAACACCTAATAGCATTAGTTTTAGTCCTCAGTTCTTGAGGTGGTGGCAGTGATGCTTCCATTTCCTCCCGATGATGTTCCAAAAGGAACGGTTGATATCCAGCAATGGTTATCCTCAACATTGGTGTCATTGGTAGGGTGTTTCCACATAAGTGGTGATTTTCCATCATAACTTATCACTGCATACTAATTGTGAACACTGAAAAGAAGATAATATCATACAGAAGCACTCTCTATTGATTATAATAGTTTAATGAATAAAATAGTAATAAGTAAATCGTAATATTGTTCATTGTAGTAATTGTGTAATTTTTCTTTCTTGCAGGACTATTCATCAATATATTAGTATCATATGCCTTAAATATAGTTAACTAAACACTTATTGATGGTATAAACTGTTTACATGTTGGCTTTGAATCAAATTTCTAATATTACACTACCTAAATGCAACCAGTTTAATCATCACACATCTTATTAGGATCACACTTTTAAATTACACTAAAGCTCTACAATACAAGCTCACCAGTATTAAATATCACTCGTAGAAAGAGCAGCAGTAATCAGATCCATCCAAAACACGTTTGCAAGGGTGAAACTGCAGTCACAAATAAGTATTATAAAACATCTTCTTCAACACATATATATCGTTATAGTAACTTGAAAGTACTACGTACAAATTGGTTGTAAATTAATTCATGATATTCATTCGATTTTGGAAAACTTGCGGTGTAGAAGAGACTACGATTTTGGCATTGCAGGTATCAGCAGATCCAGGCTCCATTTACCATTGTAACATCTAATTTTACCATAGGGCTTGTGCATGTTTTCTCACATTACCTCATGTCATATCAACTCACTTGAATGTTGTCTTTCCTGTGTTTTAAACTGGGTGAGCAATGATTCAGGTGTATTGAAAGACTGAAATCAATATACACACACACATATAAATGTAGGAAATTTGATAATGTTAGATGTCATTTGAAATTTCAACCTTTAAATGTTATAACAATGCAACAATTAAAAAAAAATGAGCAAATCACGCGCTTTTAAATTTCTTGAAAAATAAACAACTAAGATAGTTATTTTTTATAATTATCTGAAAATAGATTAATCAGGCGACCCCAAACTGTTTAGAATTTGTTTTTAGCTAGTATGAAAAGAAAGTTATGGCTTATTGAAAACTACTGAAAAAATGATAATTTCATGAAATTTCAACTTTTTTCAATCAACTTCAAATTTTACCTTTATGTTCTATATATCAAAATTAATGTAATTTGAGAATTTCAGAAAAAAAAATCGGCTAGTTTTTTTTATAATGACTGAAAAACTTCGAAAAATATGGTGGTTGTTTTCTGTCTATATCTCAAAAAAATTCTGTATCAACATATATTATGTTTGGTATTATCTTAAACTAGATTATTAGGCTATACAGAAATACATAGCACTTGATTTTATCTGCTGAAAATCAAATCTTACAGGTTACTGAAAAACAGCGACAAATTGCTTTCAGGTGAATGCATTTTGGCTATAACTTGAAAACCTGTGAATGAAAATGGCTAAAAATTGCATCAGTTATGCATCATAACATATAAAATAGTTGTGCAAAATTTATAATTGATCCGACTGAAAAAAAATTCAGCCAAAACTGAAAATTATATTTGGCTGAAATTTTTGTTACAATTTTTTCAACACATTTCAAAGTATATATTATTATTCCATATATCAATGTGAATATAACTTGAAAGTTTCAATCATATTTTTTATCTAGTTTAATTTTAATTCCTGAAAAACATAAAAAACTACCTCTTGGTTTTTAGTCGATATCTCAAAAAAATATACATCTACCACAATGATTTTTTAATAGAATCTCAAAATAGAATAATAAAGCTATCCAAAAATGCATAGTATACGTTTTTATCACATCAGGCATTAATTATATAGCTAGCTGAAAAAAGTGTTTGTTGAAAACGGCTAAAAATCGCCTCCGATGTTCAAAATAATGTCAAAATTGATTATGCAAAAATTCAGATCGATCCCAACAAAAAAATAAATTGGCTGAAAAATTCCGAACCCCTTTCGATTTTTGGCGTTTTTGGCCATTTTTTCGATTTGCATTAAAATTTGCATATATATTATAACAGACATAAGAAACCATATTGTGTGTGTTTCATTCGTTTCAGACTGCTAGTTTTTCAGTTATGACTGAAAAACTAGTGAAAACATGGTGTTCGTTTTTAGTGAATATCTCAAAAAATATATAAATGACATACATTTCTATTATTATTTGAAAATAGATTAATTAGGGAAGCCAAATCCGTTTAGAATCTGTTTCTGTCTAGTTTGAAACGAAAGTTAAAGCTCACTGAAAAATCCTGAAAATCCTGATTTTACCGAAATTTCAAGTTTTTTCAATCGAAATTTTAGATTTGGATTCTGTCCATCTCAATAAAAGTAATTTGAGAGTTTCACAAAAAAAAATTGGCTAGTTAATTAGTAATGCCTGAAAAACTTCGAAAAACATGGTGGTCGTTTTCAGTCGATATCTCAAAAAAGTGCACTATCAACATATATTATTTTTGTTATTATCTTAAACTAGATTAATCAGGCTGTTCATAAATGCATAGCACTTCATTTTATCTGGTGAGGAACAAATCTTACAGGTCACTGAAAAACCGTGACAAATTGCTTTCAGATGAATGAATTTTCACTATAACTTAAAAACCTGTGAATAAAAATGTCTGAAAATTGCATCAGTTATTCATAATAACATATAAAATAATTGTACAAAATTTGAAATCAATAGGACTGAAAATTAAATTCAGCCAAAACTGAAAAACTTAGAAATCAACTTCTTGGTTTTCACATGATATCTCAAAGAAATATACATCTTAAACCACTATTTATTATTATTTCAAAATAGATGAATCAGGCTACCCAAAACCGTTTAGTATTTGTTTTGGTCTGGTATGGAAAAAAGGTTACAAACTAGAGAAAATATAAATTTTTTATGAAATTTCAACTTTTTTCAATCCACTTCAAATTTTATATTTACATTATATACATGCAGATGAACATATTTAGAAAGTTTCAGAAAAAAATTACAGCTGGTTCTTTGGTAATGGCTGAAAAACTTCCAAAAAGACGCCCTTGGCTTTTTGTTTAGTAAATATCTCGAAAAAATATACCAGTGGCATTTTATTTGCATTATTGTCTTAAAATAGATTAATTAGACTATCCAAAAATATATCACATATAGTTTTTGTCTTATGATATTTATTTATTACTGAAAAAGATTTATTTCTGATTTGATATACAATTTTTAGTCAAAAAATTCTAATTGATCCCTTCTGATACAACTCTTATAAAATATTTGTGCATGTTACTCATATAAAACTACTTAGTTGCTAAAACTATAAGAACATTAAAGAGTTTGCTACCTTAGCTTAAGCTACAGCAGGTACAAGTAAAGTACAAAACATCATATAGAATTGATGTGTTCTGAGGGCACCTCCATAAAAAGCTTTATGTACAGTTTCCCATCCAGCTCCTCAACTTTCTCGTCTGCATAAACTCATCGCCAAACTCCTCATGTTCGTTCTCCCCCAAATTAACTGAAAGTTCATCTATTAGCAATTTAATTAAATGTTTGAAAACGTCTTTGTAATTTGAGAGGTTATGTTTACTTAATAAGAGCGTCTTTGGAACTATTCCCAATACATAGAATGGATATATCACAAGTTTGAAACCACCCTTAAATGTTACCAGAATCATTAAATATTCCCTACAATTATTGTAATAACTTGTTAAAGGTATTAATTGTATGTTTTGTTTTTTAATTTCAATATTATATCAGTAGTAAGGCAAGGTCTGTTCTGGCTCACTTTTCGAACTCGGATTTTTCTAAGTCCCAAATTTTTTCAAAGACCGAGATTCGAATTTTTCTAAGGTGGAGAGCGAATTCGAGCGAGTTCGAATTATTCCAAGTCCCACCGCCAGCTGCAAGGAATTTTGTCATCATTTAATGGATGCTAATTAAGTGGAGTAATTAGAGTAGTTAATTAAATAAATAAATAAATGATGTAATGGATGTCCTGGAATGTCACACCATGATTTACATAATTAACATACTACTCTAATTATCCACTTAATTTACATACATACATTAAACCATAATAATAATAATTATTATTATTATAATAATAATAGGTGATTGTTTCGGCTGGTTAATCATAAAAAAATTGTTTTTAAAGTATTGAGGTGCATGTGTTAAACGTTATCAATAATGTGTGGGAAAGCTGCATTCCTTCGTCGCATTTGGGTATAAGGTAGTGATTTAAGATGGCTGAATGCAGATGGGATCGGTGATAAACGTTGAGGGTCACACGTGCATTCAGCTGGTTCAGCTTAGTATAGTATAATAAATTGTGTAAAAACAATTTCAATCAATCAATCACATAAATGTGTGGGAACGACATTTTTTAATTGACTGGAAAGTGCCGGCGGATGTGTCAAGTGGCTCGATACCGATTTAATTACAAGGTGGTGATTTAAGAGAGTCACACGTGCATTCAGCTGGTTAGTTATAAAAAATTGTGTACAAGTGTAAAAACAATTTCAATAAATCAATCACATAAATGTGTGGGAACGACATTTTTTAATTGACTGGAAGTGTCGGCAGATGTGTCAAGTGGCTGGGGTCGGTGTTTAATTACAGCGGTGGGAATTATGGAAGAAACAGGCGTCCTACAGATGATGATATTTTAATTAAAAAAATAAAATGAAAAGGTTTGTGGATTCCACTATGTATGTACCAACAAGTCTAGACATGTTTCATATGTCAGACTATAAATATGGCGGGGTTCGTATGAGAATATCAGTCTCCTACACCGAGTCAAACAAAATTGTTATAAAATGTTCTTAAGCAAGTTAAACAAAATTGGTGAAGTGAAACCGTTTGTTAAATTATGCGATTTAGTTGAAGGGGAGAATTATAAAGTGCATTCGATTAAAAAAATCAATACAAAGTTTGGTGAGTGTATTACATGTGAAATAAATATTGGTGCATTAATATTACCAAGCAAATTCAATTCTGTGAATATCAAGGATTTCCAAGAGGAGGTTTCCAAAGGTCTATACATCAAACGCAACACCACAAATGGGATCCCGAATCAAATCTCATTTACGAACGAACATTAAAAACAGATTGGAGATCCTAAACCATAATATAAAATCTATTAAACTTAGAATTGTTCATTTTGAAAATGTAAATAAAATAAATAAATTAATGTTAAAAATTAATATTAAATAAATGAATTTAAAAAAAAAAAAAAAAAACTTAATATTGTATCATATATATATATATATATATATATATATATATATATATATATTATCCCATCTATAACCTTTCATTTCAGTATGTATTCTAAACGTTGGTAAGTGTAGTTGTAAAACAATGAGCTCAAAAAGTGTTAAATTTGATGAACTTGTACAGATATATTATTATGATAGTGTGTATACTAATGCGGATAGGTGTTACTGGATGACAGTTGTAATAGATCATCAGAGATTTCTGCACAGGATTAAAAAAACAGAACAAATTCTTAATAAGTTTTTATTGAAACATATAAAAATGTATACATAATGATAAATAAAAAAAATAATATAATAATATGTATGTGTTTTATATTTTCTAAGTAACATCACTCTTTTTAATCCAACTGTTGTGTGAAGAATCGAATCCAAGCCATTTAACAAGCAACATATTACCATTGCGCTGTAAAACTTTTTCCACTAAGTTTACATCTGGATACTTCGTTAGCTGTAGCTCCAGCTCATAAAATCCACCGAGGATGGGGTGACCAGTAGCATCTTCCAAGATATATGTAGTAGGATTGGTGTGCTTAACTTGCTGTACCTTGAATATCTCATTAGTCCAATTAGGGGTGTAACCTTTATCAAATATTTGTCTATATTTGCTGATACGAACATAATCACCCTTTTTAAATTTTGTTTTTTTCAAT
This sequence comes from Lordithon lunulatus, assembly GCA_963942505.1. Taxonomy (NCBI): domain Eukaryota; kingdom Metazoa; phylum Arthropoda; class Insecta; order Coleoptera; family Staphylinidae; genus Lordithon; species Lordithon lunulatus. The sequence goes on along the minus strand of OZ012674.1, from coordinate 35,220,860 downwards.
ACAGGTAGATTATTATTACTATAAACAGTGTTTAATAAGAATTTTTCAATTTTAGACGATACATCTACAGGTTTCATATTTATAGTGCTATGTTTAGTAGTATTATATTTCAAAGCTATAGACTGCAGTAATGATAACCACTTATATGAACCTTGCATGCTAAATTCTTTCCACATCATTGCCTTTAGTGTTCGGTTTACTCTCTCAACAATAGATGCTTTCATGGTACTATAAGATGAATAATGATTTACACCTAATTTACTCATTAAAGCAATGAAATGTTTGTTATAAAACTCTTTACCTTGATCTGTTTGTAAATTTTTTGGAATACACGGCGGAATAAGAATTTTTCGCATAGCATTAGTAATTTCTAGGCCTGTCTTATTTTTAACTGGTTGAACCCAAACAAATTTTGAAAACGTATTAATAACTACTAATATATATTTAAAACCACGATTTTCATGTGAATATGGAATCATTTCAACAAGATCAGCTTGATATAAATCATGTAACCCTTTAATTATTACTTTACGTCTAATAAAATTTCGACGTGCAGGCTTGTGTAGTTCATCAACAATTTGTTTTTTAATATTAGTAGTCTTCATTATTGGATTGGATATTTAATTAGCAATTCAACACTCACAATATTACCGATGCAGTTTGCTCTATCTACCGGTTCTAAAGCAATCACATCACCATATTTTAATTCAAAATTTAGAAAATACTTAGGATCAATTTTAACTTTATTTACAATTAAATAAGTATATTCAGGGTATACTTGTATATGAGTTACAACACCAGTATGCAATGGGAATATATAGTTTAATCCAGGCTTTACCTCAACATGATTTTCATATACGGTACCCGGAATACTAACAGTTATGTAACCATATAATATGTTTTTAATTGATTGAATTTCCAGGTCTATATATTCTTTATGATTGATTTGAGCGTGACCAAACTTACCCTGTGGCATGTCGTCTAATGAATGAGCCGTAAATTGAAATTCAATAGATTATATTTGCTTCTCTAAGTTCTTCAATAATACTATTAATTTCATTAGTATGGGAATTATTTCCAGCATAAGTTGAAGCCACTAATAACTTTAATCGTTCTACTAACTCATGTGGATCATTCCAACGAACATATTCAACAGGTTTATCATTATATACAGCTAGTTCTCCAAGTACACTTCCAACTTTGGATGATTTTTCATTTATATTTGTACATACGCTATTTATTAAGCCACCACCGGTCTTTAAATACATGGGTCGTATTATGTTTTTATATTTATAAGATTTATTCCCAGATAGCTGTCCATTGGAAGCATATTTCCGTCTATGAGCATTTGTTTGATCCAATATATTTTTATATTGTTTCACATCATCTAGCTTATATTCATTTGGTCGTTTTTTAAATAATAATTCATATATACCAGGTGTTCCAATATATTGTGTCCCATTAATGATGAAATTATTTCCATCAAACTTTAATTTAGAATTACCAACATAAAACGAATCACTTTCATACTGATATCTTACTCCATACAATGAATCAAATTCATCCTGTGTATCACGTATTTTACCCTCAATATATCTTCGGGGCATTTCAGCATATTCTTGCATATGTGCATGAAATTCATCCTCATCACCAATTTCAATGATTTCAGTATCATCATTGACACCATCTTCAGTTGCATCACTATCATCTGAGGTTGTAACAGGTGTCAATGCAAGTTTACTCAATTTAGGTTGTATTGATATGGAAGGTATAACATTATTTAATTTACGTTTAACTTTCGATGGTATTGGAAATGATACATTCTTTAATTTAGAATTTATTGACTGTGTGACGGTACTGGTATTTAACTGTATTGGATGTGGAACTGTATTTGTGGTTGTAGAGTTATTTCTAAAGAGTTTACCTAGTGTTTTTGTTAGTGGTTGATACGATTCATTTAGTGCTATTTCACCTGCTTTAAGAGCATCAAATTTGTTCTTAATATCTTTGATTTTTTTAATAAGTTTGCGTTTAGCTATACATTCATTCTCTTGATGTTTCTCCATCGCTTCACGTTAGATGCTTACAGCTGTAGTGTTTTATACAGACTGTATTAAAAGCAGTCTACCATTGTTATATAAAACAGAGGCGGAACGGCTTTGAAAACAGGTTAAAAAAGTTTCTTAACATATTAAATAGTTTAAACAGCTTCTTAACTAGGTTAAACATTACAAGTAGTTTTTTGATAAGATTTATATATCTATACATAGTATGTTACCCCTCACAAAGTTGGATATAGACTATTCATTATTATTAATTTTACAGTTGATATAGTAATCAAAACATTTTCCATATCTACCATCATCAATATTCCTATCCTTATTTATTATCAAGAAACTATATTTATCCTTCCAACATAGACAGCATAGCTCTTTAAATTTTTTAAACGTTATATCACTTCCAACATGATCATCATATATATGTTTTAAATTCATATCATCCTGTTTGAAAAGAATGAGTAAATTGGCATTATCCCTAATTAGATGTTTCGGGATGCGAGTGTAACTTTGACACAAATAAAATGAATCAATTGAATTATGACGACCCATACTAAAATATTCACGAATCATGTTTTGCTTGCTGCATGCTACATCATCAAAAATAAAAATTGATCCATCTTTTGCTTGCCCGGGTTCTATAATGTCAGTGTTGTCTGAATATTCGAAATGACCAATATCTTTAATTGGTTTGAGCAAAGATCGTAAATATGTATATTTAGGTTGATAAAGTGATTTTGAATATATATATACGTTCTTAAAACGAAGGCCGTTAGGATCTTCAAGTAAACTTATCATAACATTAGTTTTACCGCAATTGGATGGGCCAATCAGGAGGCATCTTATACTATTTGGTAATAAAGACCCATGCCGTGGTGTGCTATTAATGTGAATTGAATCATCAATATTCTCAACCTTTAAACTTGGAGTACATCTAATCAACTCCATGTTGCAACTGATATAAATTAACGTGCAAACCTGCTTTTATAGGCAGTTATCGTAAAGACGTCACCTGTGCAGCACTATAAATAATGTTGATATATGAACAATCTACCAGTCGTGGGCAGACTGTTGGAAAGAGAAGAGGTGCTGGTATTTTAAATAAACTTATCTCAAAATTACCTATTGAGCTACATATACCAGGTTATAAATTTTGTGGACCTGGTACAAAATTAAAAAAACGTTTAGCAAGAGGAGATGTTGGTATTAATAAACTTGATGAAGCTTGTAAGCAACATGATATAGTATACGATAAATATATAGATTTATCCGAGAGACATAAAGCTGATACCATTTTAGCTGAAGAGGCTAGTAAAATAGTTAAAGCTAAAGATTCAAGTTTCCGGGAAAGGATTGCTGCTCTTGGAGTTACTGGTGCTATGAAAGCAAAAGTAAAACTTGGTATGGGTTTGAGTAATAGAACTAGAAGAAGGAAAGCTTGTAAAAAAGGTGTAACATTCACATCAGCAGTTAAAAAAGCTAAATCAATGCTGAAGAAAAAAAACCCCATTAACATTTCACAAGCAACTGAAATCGCACTAAAAGCTGTTAAGGGTATTAATAAAAAGAATAGACAGCCAAGAGTTATTAAAATTCCTAAAACAGGTGGATTTTTACCATTAATTCCCCTTTTTGCGGGGCTAAGTGCATTAGGTGCCTTAGGAGGTGGAGCAGCTGGAATCATTAAAACGGTAAATGATGTGAAAACAGCTGCAGCCTCACTTAAGGAAAGCCGACGACATAATCGTGCAATGGAACAACATAAAATAGGGAAAGGTTTATATTTAAAGCCATACAAGTCTGGTTTAGGTTTATATTTGAATCCGATTCCAAAAAACTGAAATTACCAAAACGGGCACTTACCAATATAGATTTAATTAAATATACTAAACATATCTTGAATTTCAGAGGGGTATTTATGCGAGATAATTTACATAAACAGATTAACCCCAACGAATGTGGAATTATAAATTTGGATGCAAATTCGGGCTTAGGAACACATTGGGTTGCATATATTAAGAAAGGTTTTCAAATTATATATTTCGATAGTTTTGGTAATTTAAAACCACCTTTAGAAGTAATAACATATTTTAATTCTGCTGGGTTGGTTAATATCAAATACAATTATAATCGATATCAAAAATTTAACTCTATTAATTGCGGTCATTTGTGTCTAGAATTTTTGTATAAAAATGTGTGATCACCGCTGTGTTTCCTCATTCCACTACGATATGTTAACGTTTACACTTACTGGTAGGAGCACCGTTTTGGAAGCTTATTATTATCCTCCGCTGGATTTAACAAATAGCACAAGCAGCTATGCTTTAGGTTTAATTAGTTTAGAAACATATAATGCAATTCCTAATATTGATGAAGGTTGTAATAAATTTTACTTTGATGATAAAGTTATTACCATTCCAACGGGGTCATATGAATTAATAGATATTAATAATTACATTACACATGAAATAGAAAAAATGAATAAAGCTGATCCAACCTTTAAAGGATTATGTCATATTTACGGGAATAACAATACTTTAAAGTGTATAATAAAGGCTACTAAGAGAATAGATTTTACTAAATCTGACTCAATTGGTAGTTTACTCGGATTCAACAATACAATTATAGCACCTAATCACTCATGTAAATCTCATAGACCTGTAGACATTTTAAAAGTTAATAGTATTCGAATAGAATGTAATATTACAACATCAGCATATAATAATAATAAATTAGTTCACACTATTCACGAATTTTTCCCTGCTGTTCAACCTGGATATAAAATTATTGAAGTTCCACGAAATGTTATATATATCCCCATTAATACTAAAATTATTGATCACATTGCTCTTAAAATAGTAGATCAGGATGGTAAACAGCTCAATCTACGTGGAGAAGTCGTAACGATAAGACTGCACTTAAAAGAAATAAAGTAGAACAAATGGTGATCCGCTACAACTCCACACCTGTAAATAATGCAGTCAATAGCTCTATTCTTAAAGATGGGAACATACGCAGAAATGTTTTAAATACCACACAACCTAAGAAAACAATCATTCAACCTGAGAATCTTGTTGGGGTAACATCGTCTGATAAACAATTTCTAACACAACTGGGGTTTAAACTTATAGAGCAATGAGTATCTTAAATGTTAATACAAAAAATATCGCTGATAATTCAATAACAAACGCTGAATTACATTCACATTTACCATATGCAGCTACTTCATATAATAACAATGATGAGATAAGAATTCCAATCCCCCAGCAAGATATTTATACGTTACCATGTGAGAGTCATATATATATATTGAAGGACGTTTATTAAATACAACACCTGGATCATCAGTAGTATCAAAAACTGCTAAATTTATAAATAATGGATTTGCTCATTTATTTGAGGAAATACGTTATGAAATTGCAGGTAAAGTTGTTGATCGTGTACGAAATCCCGGTATTGCATCTACTTTGAAAGGCTACGTGTCTTTTAATGAAAATGATAATAAAAAATTAATTAATGCTGGCTGGACAATGGAAACTTATGACTTGGGTAATGATCTAGGATATTTTAGTGTATGCATTCCATTAAAAATTTTATTAGGATTTGCTGAAGATTTTAAAAAAGTTCTTATTAATTTAAGGCAAGAATTAGTTTTAATTAGATGTAATTCCGATTTAAATGCACTTTATAATACTGATATTGCTGAAACTATAAAAATTGATATTCATAAAATAATCTGGCGTATGCCTCATATTTCAGTGGGAGACGAGGAGCGATTGTCTCTGTTAAGTTATATTGATAGAGGTGTTGATTTGGAGATGGGATTCAGAGGCTGGGAATTACACGAGTATCCATTATTACAGCAAACACAGCAACATACTTGGACAGTAAAGTCAACATCTCAATTAGAAAAACCACGTTATGTAATTATTGCATTGCAAACGAATCGAAAAAACAAATGTAATGCGAATGTTAGTTTATTTGATCACTGTAAAATTAAAAACATAAAATTATTCCTCAATTCATCTATGTATCCATATGACAATTTAAATTTAAATTTTGATAAAGCTCATTATGCTCAATTATATGAAATGTATGCTAAATTTCAAAGTTCATACTATCAGAAAGAAAATGAACCTTTACTTAATCCAACACAATTTAAAGATGGTGCTACTATAGTTGTAATAGATTGCTCGAGACAGAACGAGATATTAAATTCAGGTACGGTTGAAGTGCGCATTGAGTTTGAAACAGCTGAAAATATTCCAGCTAATACATCAGCATATTGTTTAATTCTACACGATCGTGTTATAAAATATAACCCTTTGAGTGGTGCAATCAGATCGTTTTAATATTTCAACGAACAATTTTAAAACATCGAGGACTTTGGATGCAGCAAATTATCAACTCTACGTGGATTTAGTGCACAAAACTACTATTGTTTTAATCATAAAATTAATAATTTACAATGTACACCTTATATCTTTATGGTTAAATAAATATAATGAAAAGTATTACTCTCTCTTACTATACCTACTAACCTGTTTATTAGCAACAGCCACCTGTTTTATTAGCAACAGCTACCTGTTTATTAGTAACAGTCACCTGTTTATTAGTAACACACAGCTGTATAAAGCTGTTAAAGCTGTTTTAATTAGGAACAGCCACCTGTTTTATTAGCAACAGCCACCTGTTTTATTAGCAACAGCTACCTGTTTATTAGTAACAGTCACCTGTTTATTTAGTAACAGACCTGTGGGATAATAATAATAAAAAATAAAAAAAAACTGGTAATGTGTTTCAAAAAAAAGTTTTTATTTATATATATATATATATATATATTTTATAATTATATATTTGTTTTTAAGAACCTTAGTGTTTTAATATAGTCATCTGGTTCACTAGAAGGCCATAACCCTGAATCAGGCCCATTAATCCAACCAACTCGATCACCCCTCTCGGCTTTGCCCTTATTAATAAAAAGCCATTTCAGCAACTGTTGGTGGCTGGCTCTGCTGTGTGGGCTAAATACAGGTGTTATATTTAAACTATCTGTTACAGTTATAAACTCGCTTAAAAATTTATGATCCGCGTTATATATACAATCACAAAAAATTTTATCAATATAATATGTAATATTGCTATAGTTAATAGAAACATTTGTTGAACTTAAACCACTATCATATATATCATAATCATATTTTAGACTACTATTATCGCTACACATATTAAATAATAAAAGTAAATTGTACATTTTGTTATTACTTACATCACTATTTATAACAAAGGAATGAATAGTATTTAAATCTAAAATATCACTGCTTTGCGAACTTAAAAAAGATGTAATAAATTCATCTAAATTTAATTTTAGTTGTAATAATGTTTTAATTATATCGCTTGATGTTTGTCGTAAAATTTCAAATGTTAATAATGAGTCCTGTACACCAACGTTATTTAATATATAGTTAGTCAACTCACAATTGTTTGTTATTACACTTGTTAGTAAGCACTGTAAAAACACTTGGTGGGCTACCTTTAACACTTTTAACTGCACTATTATTTGTTCGGCACTAGATTGGTTGGGATCCATCTTGAGACTAATGATTATCATGAGTATATAAACCCCTTTTATACTCTCCGAGGTGCGTGCTTACATATGGTCGGGTTGAACAGGATTGAACGGGATTGAACATGATTTTTTTTTTTACCACCTGCATGCACACGTGTAGTTTGAATAGGATTAAAATTAAACACTTGTCAATGGTTGGGTTGAACAGGATTGAACGGGATTGAACATGATTTTTTTTGTTTTTACCACCTGCATGCACACGTGTAGTTTGAATAGGATTAAAATTAAACACTTGTCAATCGTTGATATTTTTTTCTTTGAACCCCCAAGGGAGCGTGTCTGTGTTATTTAAATTGATATCCCTTTTATCATCAAATGGGCTCAGCAACTTTTTACGTTGTTTTACGGTGTATACGTTATGCTTGATTGATCTGATTAAGTGCTCATATCCAGTTGTTTCAATGTTATTGAAAAGGCAATTGTAATAATCATCAAAATTAATTCTATTAAGACTGCGCCTCGTTATGCCTTTACCTTTCTTAGTTAAATTGAACTGTTCAACTAGGTAAGCATACATTTTTGCACGCAATCCTATAAATTCAGTCATTATAGATCCATTACATTCATCTTTCATTAGTCCGATTACTTTTTTATTGACTTGTGGAATGTTATAAATATTGTCTGTCTTGTAATCAGATGTATCAAATCTATTTAAATTATCTTTCATAACTTGATATATATTGACATTAAAGAAATTGTAAATTAAAGAATCCGTATCTGTGTACAGCAATTTTGCGTTGTCACCTAAAGTTGTTTTAATAAAATCATAGTGGAAATCATATAGCATTATTTTAGATGTATCTAATATGGTGAAACCTACATAAATTGGTTTATTAAATGTGATGCTTGTTTTACACATTTCAATTATAACAAAATCTTGATTAAAAACTGTACAACTATGGAAATTCGGTTTCTGAATATATGAATTGGCACCATATCGACCCTCCCATTTTGTTACTAATTTAATTTCTTTATGTTTCCTAACATTTTCCATGGTTTTGCCAAATACAGCATTATTCAAAAGTTTATATAAACTTTTTTCAAAATCGGTTTTAGCCTCCGTTCTTAATTTAGTATTAAAATCTATATACGGTTTCATCCATTTACCTTGTTTAAATTTCAATATTCTATGTACTTTTGTTAATATTAAACCTAAACTTAAATATTGCTTTAAATTTCTATAATGTAAAACGTAGTTCTTTTTAGCGTGTAAAGTTAACATTAATTTTGACTGCTTTGAGTTTGGAGGTGTTATGTGATCGGGACATAATGGTAAATCTTTATGCAATTTAAAAAGATGATTTGGATATTCAAAATCTACTTCATAAATGTATCCAAATTCATCATCATCTTTTAAATCATTTAAATTAACTGAAGATAAATCTGTAACCCACTGAAAATCGGCATATGGTAAACAGTTGCACATTGCAGCACCATACATATTATTTATATCAAAGTACATTAAATAAGATGTTTTTTCATTAGGATTATAATTAGGCATATATTCATTATTCGCTTTGCCATACCTGTTAGAACACTGGGCTACACCACCTCGTAACCCTTTTTCAATGAATAAAACCATATCAATATCTGTTAATAGATCTAGTTGAACTTTGGTCATTTTAAGCATTGCGTCAAATGCAAGTCCTGGAGCGGTATAGTAATGTAGGGGGTCTAGGTTATAAATATTTAAAATATTGCATCTAAAATTCTCCATTATATCAGCTAGTAGTAAAACATCTGTTTTTAAATATAAATCTGAATATTCCCCTAATGTTTTAATTTTAAAAGTATTCCATATACATTGTGCATGCTTATAATTTTCAATTGTAATGGATTCATTTGTCAGAGTACTAAAAAATTTAGATTGTTCTGGCAGCTGCCTTTCCTCTAAAACACTAAATGAACTAACGTAATCATAGGGGAATACACCTTTTCGAGTTAGTAAACTAAATTCTTCGGTTATTGGATAATATTTTAATAAATTTTTCTTTTCTTCACTCGGTAGAATTGATGCTAATGTTTCTATGCTGCAGCTTAAAAATCTAAAAGAATCTAAGAATCTAAACTGCAGTCTTGTCCCAGCAACGTGTTTTGAGAATGAAATATATTTATCTTTATTTATCGGTAATAAATCAATGTCCCCCTGAAATCTTACTGCTAATTGTTTAATAAATAAATGACTATCATAACCGCTAAGATTATGGAATATAACTGGTACAATAAATTTTCTTTTAAAATTTAAATTACAATCTTGGTGGGCTGGACCGCGATATTTGGATGTGATATGGCAATGATCTCTAACTTTAATGTCTGTTGATGTAAATAATTTTTCACAGATATGACAATGTGTTGAGTTTTTAAAATCTAACTGCTGGCTGTATGTTAATTGCTCCATGGGCATGTTAACAATAAAAACAGGTTCTACATCTTCAGCTATTTGTTTCAACTCGTCGATAAACCATTCTACGCAGGTTTCACCTCGAAATAACTTAAAGGATGATAATGTATCATCATAGGAACACTTAAGATAATAAGCAACACTCATTGGGACGTGATGTTGATATTTTGTTGTATTTCCATTATAATTTTGCTCATCAACTTTTTTTAAAATGCATTCAAAATCTGCATATACTGCAAATGGTACTTTTTCCTTATAAGCGTAATTTTCAAATTTAAGGTGTGTTTTCTTGGGGATTTCCATTTTACATTTATTCTGATTTATACAATAAAATTTATGCTGTTCTAATTTAGTTTCAGATATAAATCTATTTAAACATATATTACAAAAAAATATGTGCGCTGTTTTCCTATATATTTGACTGTGCAATAATCTAGATAAATTACGAATCCAAGTAAAATGATATTTGTTTTCATGAATGGATTTGATCATCAACAGGTGGATATATTTACATGTTTTATCTTTATTTTTACTTAAGTAAATAGGTCTTATATCACGATGTTCATAAAAATAAACATTTATGTTTAAAGAATTTTCTATTTCAAATTTTTTAATATTTTTAAGTTTCATGGGGTAATCAGACTCATCATACTTTAAAACTGTACTGAAATGTGGGTAAGAGGAAATTCTATCAGAATTATTAGATGTAGGATGAAGAGCTGATGTTACTGCCCACAAAAAACAAAATTTATCTTTATTTTTTACATTAATTACAGCACCTTTATTTCTAATGTGGGGTGGTAATGGGATATATGAATCTACAGTTATTGGTTGATAGTTATTAATATTTACTTGGAGTGATTGAATTTCTATTAAAACCCACCCTGAATCACGTTCCTGAAACTCTTCTAAATCAGTAGTTAATTTATTATAGACATTTTCGTTATACCAAATTTTCAAATTAGTTGTTGTATCTATAATTTTATTACGAGTGTTAAAAGATTTAATTTCAATTGTTTTCGATTGTGGTAAAATAAACTTTGCATATAGAATCACATTAACTTTTAACAATGATGTTTTTAAAGCATTTTTAATTTTAATGGAAAAACTTTTGAACGCTTTTAATAAAAATTGTAATGGATCTATAAAACCTAAATTAATAATTGCACCTGTTTTTATACGTCCGTTGAATGTTGAATCCAAATCTTGCCAAACAAGTGATGACTGTTTCTTCTTTTTACTCAATGCACCAACACCTCCACCATGTTTTCTTGCACGCACTTTCTGCTGTTTCAATTTTTCTTTAATGCATTTAAGTTGCACTAATTTGGCGCACAACATAAACTCGTTGACACATTTTGCTTTGATTATTTTACGAACTTGTAAAATAGTTTTATTCACATTTTGTATTAACTGCATCACCTCTTCCAATGATTTAACTATTGCGGCAGATGCTTCAATATTTTTAATCATTTTGTCACACATGATACCGTATGATGCCATTTTACAATCAATTTTACTTGACTTGTTGTAGAAGACTGATCCTCTCATACGAATCCCTGTTTATTTATAGTCGGATAATGTCTAGACTTGCCGCTGCACCTGTTTCTTCCATCTCATACGAACCCCGCCCATATTTATAGGACGCCTGTTTCTTCCATAATTCCCACCGCTGTAATTAAACACAGGTAGAAACGTTGACACCGCATCCAGCCACTTGACACATCTGCCGACACTTCCAGTCAATTAAAAAATGTCGTTCCCACACATTTATGTGATTGATTTATTGAAATTGTTTTTACACTTGTACACAATTTTTTATAACTAACCAGCTGAATGCACGTGTGACTCTCTTAAATCACCACCTTGTAATTAAATCGGTATCGAGCCACTTGACACATCCGCCGGCACTTTCCAGTCAATTAAAAAATGTCGTTCCCACACATTTATGTGATTGATTGATTGAAATTGTTTTTACACAATTTATTATACTATACTAAGCTGAACCAGCTGAATGCACGTGTGACCCTCAACGTTTATCACCGATCCCATCTGCATTCAGCCATCTTAAATCACTACCTTATACCCAAATGCGACGAAGGAATGCAGCTTTCCCACACATTATTGATAACGTTTAACACATGCACCTCAATACTTTAAAAACAATTTTTTTATGATTAACTAGCCGAAACAATCACCTATTATTATTATAATAATAATAATTATTATTATTATGGTTTAATGTATGTATGTAAATTAAGTGGATAATTAGAGTAGTATGTTAATTATGTAAATCATGGTGTGACATTCCAGGACATCCATTACATCATTTATTTATTTATTTAATTAACTACTCTAATTACTCCACTTAATTAGCATCCATTAAATGATGACAAAATTCCTTGCAGCTGGCGGTGGGACTTGGAATAATTCGAACTCGCTCGAATTCGCTCTCCACCTTAGAAAAATTCGAATCTCGGTCTTTGAAAAAATTTGGGACTTAGAAAAATCCGAGTTCGAAAAGTGAGCCAGAACAGACCTTGCCTTACTACTTATATCTATCGGAAATAGTTTAATTGCTACTTATTAAAAGTAGTTCAAACGAAGCACCGATCAGTGTTGCCAACATTAGATTTATATCTGTGTCTTAACGCTCTCACTCGCACTCATGTGTTCCGCATAATGCTCGGTTTGAATGAATTTACAAACAATTTATCCGTAGTACGTTACTATAACAATATATCGGTTAGTCAAATGTTTTCTAATATTAATTGTTTATAAATTTAACTCATTCTGCAAGTGATAATTAATACAGGTGAGCTTGTATTGTAGAGCTTTAGTGTCACAAAAACTGTAATATCAGACATTTGATTCAAAGCCAACCCTATTTTAAAGACATAAACTGTTTATACCATCAACAAGTGTTTAGTTAAACTACATTTAAGGCATATGATACTAATTTATTAATGAATAGTCTTGCAAGGCAGGGAAAGGAGACAATTACTGCAACCAGCAATATTACGATTTATTTATTACTATTTTATTCTTTAATCTATTATAATCAATAGAGAGTGCTTTTGTGTGATATTATCTTCTTTTTAGTGCTATCATAATTCCTATGCAGTGATAAGTTATGATGGAAAAATCACCACAGACACCAAAATATTGTGGAATCATGGAAATTCCCTGCCAATGACACCAATGTTGAGGATAACCATTGCTGTACATTTAATATTACAATAATGAAAAGATGAGCTGCAGCCTGGACTTGTTGATACCTCCAATTTCACAATTATAGAATCCCTCCTACACTCACAAAATCTGTAAGGGAATGGTGCTGCCACTAATAAAAAGAAATATCACACACAAGCACTCATTATTTATTATAGTCCGTTAATGAATAAAATTGTAATCAATAAATCATAATATTGCTGGTTGTAGTAATATAGACTTCTCACCAATAGATTAGTGCCATCCCTCAACACTTATTATTGGTATAAAGTGTTTTTGTGGTTTAAATATGGTTGTCTTTGATATAATGAAGGTACACTTGAATCAAAATTATAACAAAAATGCTAGAAGCTTTCTCAACAACTTTGCTATTAGGATATCACACTATCAAATTATGCTAAAGCTCTACCATAGCTGCTTTCATTTAACATTTCTAGTCACTCTGAACATTACATGTCCAATCAGCTTGAAACAAAACAAAAATAGAACTCACTATTTTGTCAATGCGAACAGTTTACTGTAAATTTCTCTTGGGTAGGCAACAATACAACCAACCATGATATGCAATTTTTTTAACTGTAAGAGTAAGAATAGTAACAATACAATTAAATACGAGTAGTAACAATACAATGTATTTAAATAACTCCCATCTACATGTGCCTACTTAGTCAACAACCTTAACCACACTATAAATAATGAATACATGCACAATTTGGAGTAATGTAAGGGACACGATAGAATTGTGTGCATCAGGAGCAGCTTGCATGAAAAATAGAACAAGGGACAATAAGCCCAGAGCAGCACAGAGCAATAACCGAAAACAGCTAATATAAGTTTAACTGTATTAATTATTACTTTCAGAAAGCAGCAGCAGAAATCAGTTCTAACAAAAGCTCTTTTGCAAATAAATGTACATGGAATAACATTGCAACAGGTGTAACTGAAGTCATAAATAAGTATTAGAAAACTATTCTTAAAGAGATATATTGTTATTGTAACTTAAATGTACTCCATATTAAAAGAAATAAATGTCACTTATTTCTCCTCATTTGTAATGCTTGATGTCTATATTATTCTGTATTCAACTGTGCCTTTTGTTTCTTTGTAATTGCCTTCTGTGCTTGTAAACAAACCTATTGTAATTAATTTTGAGGTTATACCGTTTGTGGCTATATTTATAACGAAACGTCGTGCTATGTTTATGCAACTTCCCGTCGATTGTTGATTTCCCTAAAACACTCGTACGATGCGCTTCCTGCTTATTAGCGCCGATAAGTTAAATCACTTTTTGAGGTTTTGTTTTCTATAAATAAATAAATACGTATTTATAGGGACATGTCAAAAGGAATCGGCGATTGTCGGAATTGTTCGTATGTCGAAAGTAAGGCTAGCTACACACTTTATTATTTAAATTACTTCTTTGCTAATTTTTCTTGATGTCTGCTATGAGAATATAATTAATGATTAGTGAATGAATGAGGTATAATCAATAAACTATAAGATCTTATATTTCGTTAGATATGATTTGTCATGATGAAATATAAGGTAAATTCGTGATTATAGTGTGACACTTGCCTAACTAATACCAACCGTTTCGTTACAGTGTAGCAGTCGATGCATCAACATTCCTTAGATGACAGGTAGTTGCGCAGAAGCAGTTGCGTCGCACGTTTGTTTTGTAAATACTTTTCCATGGTAAACACCGGTGTGTTTTCTAAAGCAATACGTTTTTCGTTCGCCAGCAGCCGTGAATGTTTTGTGGACGCATTTTATTGATAGCAGCAACGGCATCAATACCGAATCTACAACGGATCGCCGCTGCCAACAAGGATTTTGACGTATATCTACACAAATGGAGGTGAGTTTAATCTTTATTATAAAACTGGTTGTCTTTAATTGTTTTCATTACATTGTTACGGCTATTGATTTATCGAATCTAGTTGTCATATGTACAGGCGGAAAATCCACCTGCTCACATCAAAAATGATGTGTAGAACACTAGGATTTTGCTATCACCACCTCAGGAAATCTCTTACATGTTTAAAATGTGTATTAGTCAATGGGTTAACAACTATTTAAAGTGATATCTAACTCGTATAGCTCAGCGATGTTGGCTGGTTGTGTTGTCTTTAGAGAGTTGGTGTGAATAAGTATGTGAATGATGTCCATTTTATAACATTGGTCCTATTAATTGAAGGGCAATATTCAGTTGAAGAGTTTCTGATGGGGTCTTAATGTAAATGCATGTCTACTTTCTAATCGGGCTATGAAAGACCCTCTTCGTAATAGGTGCATCATTTGCTTTAATAAAGATTTTTTGTTAATTAACAATGTCAACAGATTGTCTACAAGTATAATCTGATGCCAATTAAGTATATACACAACACAGCAAAAGTTCACAGGTTTTTTTTATGCAAAATAATGTTTTGTTACTGAACACATTGGTTTTATAATTGTAGTGTTTTTTTGTTTGTTTGTTTTATATGTGTTATGTATAATTGGTATGTAATAGGCTTCATATTTAATTTCAGAATATGTCATCTGCTGATGTACACACCATCTACTTGAAGATATCCCAATATTTACTCAAATTAGAATGGATAGGAAAGGCTGTGGCATGTTCTCATAACAACTTCCTGGTCTGGCTATAGATTTTGATTATGAATGATGGACAAAATGGACAATGCAGTTGGATAATTAAATTAATATCTCTATATCCAGATGCCAGAAGGTAAATTTTATATTAATATGATAACAATCAACTAAGAACTAAAAATAGTCTGACATAATTTTTAGTTGATTGTTATAATAATAATAATAATAATTCTTTAGTTATGGCAAGGCCATTTCATACAAATCCTTACAAAATATAAGATATAAAATACAAAAAATTGCAACCATGAAATATAATAAAATAACTAAGTGTACATATAGAAACAGGTGAAAATTTACATTTCATTTAAACCAACACATGAAATCAATTTTAAACATTTAAAGACTGTCACTGACGAATTAAAATATCTGCATTTGCATTATCAAAATTTGCCAACAATTGAATTCTAGTCACTGGAGAATTACAGCTATAATTTCTGGTGTGAAATGTCACCCTAAACAGAGGTGTTTGTCTGTTTTGTCTGTTAGTGGGATTAATCTTAAAGTCAAGCTCATCCAGTAATTCAGCACAGTTTATAAAACCATTCACAAGCCAGTGGTGGAAACAGATGTCATTTATTACTCTGTAATCAGCAAAACTCAATCAATTAAAATTGTTTATAATAATTGCATTACTAACACTAATTCTATTGGTTTTAAATGCCAAGTACCTTATGAACTTAGCCTGAATTCTTTCTAATTTGTTACAATGTACTTGGGTCGTTTGAATTCCACACAACTGAGGCATATTCTGTTATTGGACGAACAAGTGAAATGAAGAGATGTTTAGTAGTCTGTGCTGTGAAATATTTTAGTTGCGACAAATAGATCCCAAGCATCTAAAAGCCTCTCCTGCTATCTTCGATATATGAGCAGAAACATTTATTTGTGAGTCAAATAGGACCCCCAAGTCGCGAATTTCATTAACACTTTTTAACTTAATGTCATATAAAACATATCGAGTTATCAGCAACGAAGACTTCCTACAAAAGGAGATAGCTACACACTTACTGGTGTTTAGATACAAACAATTTAATTGAAACCACTCTTCTAAATCATGCAGGTCAGCCTGCAATCGCTGTGAATCAGTGGTAGACTTAATTGATGTAAACATTTTTAAATCGCAAACATTAAAAAACGGGTGTTCTTCACTTAGGGATTAATATCATTTATAAATAAAAGAAATAAAATAGGACCGCAGTGAGAACCTTGTGAGACACTAGACGTTACACGTATCTCTTTGGATTTACATTCTGCATATCTAACACATTGAGAACGTTCCAACAAGAATGACATCATCCAATTTACTATCTACTCAGACAAACCCAAGGCACTTAATTTAGCGCATAATAATCTATGATTCACTTGATACCTTGGAGAAGTCCGTATAAATAGCATCTACTTGTTCTCGATTTTCCATAGCTTTTAGGATATAGTTTTGATATAACAACAAATTGGTTGTGGTAGACCTGCCCTCCATAAAGCCGTATTGTTCATCAATAATTATTTGTCGTGTCATCCAGCGTAGTTGCGCTTCTACAAGACTGTCTAATAGTTTTGCTAACGAACATTGAATCGAGATTCCCCAGTAATTACTAATAACCTCACGATTTCCAGGTTTAAAGATTGGAGTTATAAACGATTGTTTCCACATTGTAGGAAACGTTTGGCATTGTAATGAAGAATTAAATAGTAATAAAATAGGCTTTGATATAGTGTAGATGTATTTTTGCAATAAAGAATTTGACACTCCATTCGAATCTGATGACCAACTTTTAGATAAATTTTTAATACCATTGAATACATCGATATGTCAATCTTTATCAAATCCGGAGCAACTGTATGGTTATTTATTTTTTGTGTTTCTGCCAAAAGTTGACCTGTATCATTGACGTATACAGATGAAAAATAATCCGGAAAGGCATCAGCAATTTCAATTGCAGTGTTAAAATTGACGTCATTATAAGTCATGCGCGCAGGCATATTGTTGGATCGCTTTATGTTATTAATGTGAGACCAGAATGACTTCGGGTTTTTCAATAAGAGATGCTTCTGTACGTGTTATATAAGCCTTATATAATATATTATTTAACGTTGTACACTCCTTGCGTAGCTCTTGAAATATGTGATAGTCAACTAAACTATTCGTACGTTTATAATTTTTGTGAGCAGTTTTCTTTTTCCTTACCAAATTTATCAAATTATTGTTAAACCATTTAGGATACCGACTAGAATATATAGTTTTCTTAGGTATAAATGCAGACATAAGACCATTAAAAACACAATAAAATTTAGCACCATTTTATTTAAATCGCAGTTGTTAAAATGAGAGTCCCAGTCTATAGTGGCTAACGGATTGTTAATTTCTAAATAGTTACCTTTCTCGAAGTCAAATATTTCTAGCTTGGTTTGTACATTATGATTTTCAGCAATAAGAAGACATACAGTACAATAGATGGTGAGAATTTATATTACATAAAACCTCATGTGTAGTTGATGCCTTCCACAAATTATCAGAAGTAAATACTAGATCTAAAAAAACTCCCCTTTCATTACTTATCTCATTTATTTGCTGTTAGTTTAAGAAACTAATTTTTTCGGAGAGTAAAACTGCTGGGTTGTTACTACTAACGGATCTAAAACTATCATCAACATAATTTGATAAATTATAATCCCCACATATAATATATTGGATTTTCAGGAAAATTTGCAATCAACTTCTCAAAATTCGCACAATGCAGATCATATAATTCCAATCCAGTCCGATAACCCATAACCCAATTTTTATTATATGTATTTATATGCACGAATTCAATTTTATTTTCTGCTAATAATAACATCGATGAAGATAGTTCTTTTCTAACTGGTATAAGTACGCTACCTCCACGAGACTACACTGGTGTACTGTGATTGGTCAGAACGATAAATCTGGTAGTTAGTCATGAGTTCGGCATTTAAGATGTCATTTGTTAGTCAAGTTTCTATAATGATTATAATATCATAAATTGAGCAATTCGCATTATGAAAGAATTTCTTTGATTTTGTTTCAATTCCACCCGCATTATAATAGAATAAATATATAGTTTTTCGCGTTGAACTACATGATGTGTAACGCATGGTGTACCATTGATATATCTCAGTCTCAAGTCCTTTTCACCAGCTGCAGTTATGTTGTACAAGTCCTGCTTAGCTTTCCTCAATTCCTCTTGTTGTAATGGCGCTAAATCAGATTTTATTTTGACAGTACCCATATTCAGAGTTTTGCTTGCTGCCAATATTTTTTTAACAACGGTAGAGTTCTCATAAATAACTTTCAAGGGCCTACTTTTATTTTTATTACCCTTCCGTCCCACGCGAAATATTTTCGTGGGATTGATAATGTCGCCAACCGGTGCTAGAATTTTATTGAATTCGTAGTATCATCACTTTGTTTGTTATCTTCACTAAATTTCGTCGATTCAACCATATTGAAAACCATAATATTAGATTCTCTATTACTTTGTTTTGTTTCATACAAGACATCACTGACGTTAATAATGTTAGTATATGTTGATCTTACTGAAATATTTATGTTGTTCAATTCTGCCTGGAGCCTATCATTATCTTCTTCAAGTTTGTTTATGCGGTTATCGGTGTGTGTAAATTGTTCTGAAAATGTACTTAAACATTGTTGTATGTCGGTTTTGAAAATGTTAAATTGTTTTTGTCGCAGCTCTTCAAGCATTGATAATATTTTAGAATTATGAGATGGAGAATCAACCCGCGAGGACAAATCCATTACATCCTCATCAGACGCTGCATTATCTAAGGCCATACATGTTTTACAAATGCAATCGTTTCCGCCTTTCCCTTTTTGTTTATTTACATAGAATTTTGTTTTTTTGTGTGTTAAATCCGTACACTTCGTATGATGTCAGTTATTGCAAACTCTATAACATTTAATGTATTGCGAATTTGGGCTGATTTCCGAATTCCATGACCTATTTAATTTTCTATATTTTCAACTATTCGGCTTTTTAAAAAATTTGACATATTGACATTTATGACTTTTTTTTGCCTTTTATGACATTTTTTACTTTTTTCACATTTTCGACTTTTTTTAGACTTTTTTTACATTTTAATTTTTTTTTTGGCTTTTTTTGCGAAATGGTACAAGGCAACAATCAATGTCTTCCTTCTTGTGTAATTTCTTTCCCGAAAAGTTATCGCATATTTCGACAATATTAATTTGAAAACGTGAACAGGTTTTCGGTAAAACAATACCTTCCTTTACATTAGTGATGTATTCGGAAAGTAAAAATGCATAACTTGTTGCCAGAGTAAAATAATGCCAATAAACATTTTATAATCCATTTTTCCCTCTCTTAACAATCTCGAATAAAATTTTAGATATGATATATTTATAATATTAATTTGCTTGTGAGATTCCCAATTTTTCGCTTAGTGCCAGTGACATTTTGTTTATTAATAGGTTAGAAATTATGCAAATAATAATAATAAACTGTATTTATTTCCCTTTCAATTTACAACATACAATAAAATTTAACATTTTAAAAAAGAAAAAGAAACATTGATATAATACAACATAGAAAAAGAAAATGGTAGGTTTCAGTTCAACTTATGCAAGATGTACAATCTCTGCTTTTCAAAACAGCCATACATTTGTAATAATTTAGCACCATTTAAATGTAAGAGGATTCTGGTAATATCATACATTATATTAAACCAACTTAAGCTGTGATAAGTAAGATAATCCGTAAAAAGGTGACTCCATAGATTGAATTTCAGGAAAAAGAGATTCCCAAGCCATAACATAAGCAAGTTGATGAGAATATCTGTGATAGTGATTAAAATAGATGACAAATTCCAGTGTAATTTCCTGAATGGCATATTTTGACTGAATATTACATGTGTGAGATATAAATGGACTGGAGTTATAGCAAGAAAAATAAATATTATGGAATTGTTGATAACAATGGTGTATTGCACCAATTTTGTACTCAAATTGCCATATGTTTCAATAGATTTAATTCCCTAGTTTGACTGCACCACTACCATCAATCCAATTGATTTGATTGTACCCATCACTAATTATAATTTTAGTTTTCTAGTAATACAAGTTTCATCTTTAGCCTCAAATATAGAATGAGTTATAGATATAACAAAAAATCCTTTTCATATTTGCAAATGTATCCATAGTAATTGGTTACAGATTGGCTGTCGATAATATTATCTGAATTTTTGCAGAAATATAATAATAATAATATATTTTCTATATTTTTATATGAACTACATGCAGTATATAATAATTTCTTGATCCATAATAGATATATTAAATATTTATAACTTTTACATTCCAAGTATTGTTATCGCGCAAAAAAATTAATTGCAAATTATTTATGTTTCATGACTAATATAGTCCAAATAGACTATTTTTGGAAAGCGAGCTGTGGCGATCCCATGAAAATATGAGAAAACTTTTCGGCTTTATTAATTTTTTTTGACATTTTCAATTTTTTATGTCTTGACATTTTTTACTTTCCGAATACATCACTGATGTAAAGGAAGGTATTGTTTTACCGAAAACGTGTTCACGTTTTCAAACTAAGGTTGTGAAAATATGCGATAACTTTCCGGGGAAAAAATTACACCAGAAGGAAGGTATTGTTGGCGTGTACCATTTAGCAAAAAAATTTAATTTTCGTTACGTTTTATGCCTAAAATAGTCGAAATAAACACGTTTTTTGAAATGCTGTGTGTGGTTTGTGTGTATGTATGTATGTATGTATGTAAGTAAGTATGTATGTATGTATGTATGTATGTATGTATGTATGTCTCTGAACAAAATTCCGAGAAAACGACACAACAGATTGCGACCAAATTTGGCAAATATCTGCGGACACTATCCAGGACGATCCAGTGAAAATTCGAGGACAATCGGTTCAGTAACAGCGAAGGAATCACAATCAACACGACGCGCGGAGCATAATTAGGCGCTGTGCCGAACCATTTAACGCTCACGGTGGGAAAACGGCACAACAGATCGCCACCAAATTTGGAAATCGGGTGAGAGCCCGCACTTCGGCGACCCTGTGAAAATTTAAGCAAGATCGGTTCACTAAAACAGAACATTTCTTAATAATAGCGATTTCCTATTGCGCATATCACAAATAATAAATAATATACGTGACGTCAGCGGTCGTGGCGTAACTCAAGCGCGGAATTAGCGAAAATTGTCGCATGTTATATGTAGTAAGGTAATGAAAATATACATTAATAATTACATTACATTTTCATGTAAAACTGTGAATATTTGAAAATGTGAAAATGCCTAAATGTAAATATGTCAAAATGTAAAAATGTCAGAATGCCAAAATGTTAAAATGTCAGAATGTCAATATGTTAAATTGTGAGAATGCCAAAAAGATAAAAAGGCAAACTGTCAAAACGTGAAAATGTCAAAATCTCACGTGTCAAAAATTTCAAAGAAAGTAAAAAATAAATCAGAAATGTCAAAGAAGTAAAAAGTCAAAAAAAAATAAAAAATGTCAGAAAAACGTCACTCAACAAAGTAAAAAATGTCAAAAATATTAGAAAAGCAAAAAAAAAACAAAAAAGTAGTACAACAAATGTCAACAATATTAAATATGTCAGAAAATGTCAAAAACGTCAAAAAAAGTCATGTAATTCGGAAAGTCGTGTGGTGCCCACACCAGATATTTATAATAGTTTTTCTTTTTTGTAGAGTAATTTTCAAATTGCAAACAAAATTTCTCTGTTGCTTATGTACAATACATTGTTAGTCTAAAAATCAACTGTATGTATTCTCGTATGAACACTATTCGTAGTTTGAATAATTCTAACAAATTACAACGAAATGATTACATTTTTTTATCGAACTATTTTAACAAATTTTATATTTTTCAACCAGCTGACTGATATATGAATAGTTATATGCAATACTGTATGAGAGGTGGCAGATATAAGTACATTATTTCAATTTCAATTATATGTAATACTTATATTAAGTATATATATATATATATATATATATATATATATATAATATTCTCTAGTAGGATATATTAGTATTTAAATTAATCGTAAGATTTATAAGATTCTATCTCAATTTTATATACCAAGCCACTTGATGTCACGTAGGCTGTTGTGCAAGAAAACCGACTACATTGCGTGAGTGATGGGCAAATAATACCTAGTTAGAATGAGCTAATGGACGTTGTTGGACTTATTTTAGTAATTAAAGTTTAGGCTGTAATATTAAAAAAAAAATGGCCAGTCTGAGTGACTAGTTTTAATGTTTCAAATAGAAAAAAATATATACAAGTGTGCACGCATGTGGCATACAATATTATTATGATGCCAAGATAGCTGTTACTAAACATAATTGCCATTTACATGTTTCAAAATAGAAAATAATATTTGAAAGTATAATAAAATATCTGGTGTTACATTTTCGACATTTTCAACATTTTCGGCTTTTTTAAATTTTTTGACATAACGGTTTCAATTTTTTTTGACTTTTTTGATATTTTCGTAGTTTTTGACATTTTTTACTTTTTTGACATTTTTGACTTTTTTGAAATTTTTCATTTTTTTTTTACTATCTTTGAAATGTTTGACACTTGAGATTTTGACTTTTTAACTTTTGGCATTTTGACATTTTAACATATGAACGTTATTTTAAATTGTAACATCTTTTGCAGTAGGCATAATTATTATAGTAGATAATTACCGCCAATCCACTGAATAATATTACTGTAGCATTTTATTGCAAATAAGATCAAATTGAAAGATATTAACATTTTCTTCCTACAGATCTGCGGCGACTATTACGAGAGTCGTCGAGGAGGTGCTTGAACAGATGTTCGGAAATGCATCATACAACTGGTAATGGCGCAAGAGCGGAAGAGCGGTAGGATCACCACCACCATCCACATCAGTGGACTCAACTGCCGCGAAGTTGAGAATACAGTCAATACTTACAAGTAATTTTGTCACGACAATCATCATTTAAGGAATCGTTTTAAAATAGTAATGACAATAATATTACTCAAGAAAAGATGAATGCTCCCAATGTGCTTCTAAATGTATCAAAAATTGAATTTACAGTTCATGGAACCTGCGAGAAGGTAATAGGACAGTTCAAATTAGAGGTGTGAAATGTGACATTGTTTCTAACAAGTTATTTAATAAAGAAAATTAATGGACTTTGTGACTGATTACTTGCTTAAAATTAATAAAACCAATATTAAATATTCAAAAACTTTCATTGTCTATAAAAAACCTAAAACAATTAGAAAAAGTAGACTTAGATGTCCTTCAGTTGATGTTTGATGATCATAGAGAGTACATTTACAACTATAGTGCCAATACATTTCTTTGATACAACTGGAGACGAAATAAAATATAATGCTGAATATGTTTGGGTAATGACGGGAATCTGCTAGTGCCACTTTTTGATATACCATGTGAACATGATACCAAAGAAGTATGATTCATTGATTTTTAGTCATATTATGAGAAACCAAAATATTTCTGGCCAGTTCCAGTTGCAATTGTGACATACTGGAGTTGGACTGCACTCTGTCATATATTGCATTTGCTGCACTGCATGCCATTTGTAATGGTATTAATACTTAATAAACATGCAAGCAAACAGAACAAGAAATTAGATGCAACAATTCAATTGTGCTGTTGCACAGTTATTAAAACCTACTATCTGTCATGTTAAGGACTGTGCAAACAATATCAATCAATCAAACTCAAAATATTTATGGTGACATAATTGCAAGTGTATTTCATTTTAATATTTTTATTGATTGACAATGGTACTAAAAAATGTGACAAGAGCATTAGTAGATGCCATGGGAAAAAATAATAATAAATAAAACAGTACACTAGTTGTATTATTAATATTTTAACTTGATCATACAAGTTGTTGAAATCATGCAGGACAATATATCTATCTATCCTCTACATTAGGTTCCCTGTTATTTTAATAATGTTGGGCTTGTAGGTTGATGGTGATTCAATATGATTACATCAATTTCTCTTCTAAATTATAGTTTACAGCTATATTGTGCAATATAGAACAGCATGTTATAATTTAAGGTGCCTTCTGTGGAGAATATGAATGTGTATGGTCTTTCAAGAGCCACCAATAATGAGTTTTCATGACAACAATGCATTTCGATAGTGCTCCTAGCATATTAAACTGTATTATTAAAATGTGACAGTACTCACTTCTTTTGCAGCAGCTTACCAGTGGCACCCTTAAGCAAGACAGTATGCGATTAGCTACTCTTCATTGATAGCTGCTGACAGCAACAAAATTTAGTGCCCCTAAAATTGATGAAAAGTGTTTTGTTGCAAATTTCTGTTCTTAATTCATATGCACTCTGAGCGTATCCACTAAAAACCGGCATGACTCCTTACTTATTTTAAGATTTTTGCACGGAAACCAGCTTCGAGTGTTTCAGATGTATTTTATGCATCTCGTAACATTATCCTCTATCTTTAAGATTGCTGTCTTCTCTCCCTGCCCTCCAATGGTTGTGAAGTCCTAAATATGCCATTGCGCTAATCGCACCACCGAACATAAACTGTAATGTTGTTTATTATTTTATTGTTGTTATTATTATTTTTTATTGTTTTGTTGATAATTATTGTTACAAAGTACTATTTTTTCATATTGATTTTATTTTGTTGTACCTATTGGACAATAAACATTATTATTATTATTATTAAACAAACTGAGAAGTTATGTTCACATATGCAAGCGCTAACTCTTGATTCTAGAAACAGTTGAAAACCAATGACGTCATTTCTTCTAAAAATTATGTTGGCAGCACTGGATAGCAACTCTTGACATATATCAATATTGCCGCAGATTAGCATATATACAAATCGGAAACCTCTGTCGGCACCCTTCATCTTTGCGAGAAAAATATGATGATCTTGAAAGCCGTGGGATGTATACCGACCTCTAAATCACAAAACAGTGTTGCTAACTTAATTTTCTACCAATATAACTATAACTAATAGGTATTTATTAAACAACCTTGTTTGGCGTCTTTCAATCTCCTAATAGAACTTATTTGTCAAATAAGTAGCGCTATTTATATTCGGCAAATAACTTAATCGAAGTAGTTAATGGACTTAATGGTAAAATGAATTTTGAATATACAATTAACCGAATTGAACCACTGCAGCATATATACAATTTGCGATAGATCAACTAATTTGGACAGGTGTTATAACACTGGTTTTGTAAGAAGGTATCAGTTATCAAAACAAATTGTGTTGGGATTTGTTACAACAAATTGAAGATGTAATTAAGCATCTCACTGACAGACTGCTTATAAAAGGTTATACAAAATATCTGGTGTGGCACCATACGACTTTCCGAACTACATGACCTATTTAATTTTGTATAACATTTCCGACATTTTCAACTTTTCGGCTTTTTTTTAATTTTTTGATATTTTGACAGTTTTTACTTTTTTTTTACTTTTTTGACATTTATTTACTTTTTACATTTTATTTTATTTTTTACTTTTTCGACATTTTTGACTTGTTTTTGATTTTCTTTTGACATTTTTTTTAACGTAAAAACGGTAAGAGCTAGAGAAAAGTGCCTAAGCCTCAATTTGTTGGCCATCAAATACTCTACATTTTGAGATATAAACCATCTCTCCTGCACTACATATAAAAATGCTACCGAGTTTAAACAGGAAAAATACATGAAATTTCATATTTTTCTCATTTTCTACCGGTTATAGCGTCAAAACGGTAAGAGCTAGAGAAAAGTGCCTAAGCCTCAATTTGTAGGCACTGAAATACTCTACATTTTGATATATAAACCATCCCTCTAGCATTTTAAATAAAGTCGCTACCGAGTTTAACCTGGAAAAATGCATGAAATTTCATGATTTTCACATTTGCTGATGGTTGTAGCGTGTAAACGGTAAGAGCTAGAGAAAAGTGCATAAGCCTCAATTTGTAGGCACTGAAATACTCTACATTTTGATATATAAACCATCCCTCTAGCATTTTAAATAAAGTCGCTACCGAGTTTAAACTGGAAAAATGCATGAAATTTCATGATTTTCACATTTGCTGATGGTTGCAGCGTGTAAACGGTAAGAGCTAGAGAAAAGTGCCTAAGCCTCAATTTGTAGACACTGAAATACTCTACATTTTGATATATAAACCATCCCTCTAGCATTTTAAATAAAGACGCTACCGAGTTTAAACTGGAAAATTGCATGAAATTTCGTAATTTTCACATTTGTTGATGGTTGTAGCGTGTAAACGGTAAGAGCTAGAGAAAAGTGCCTAAGCCTCAATTTGTAGGCACTGAAATACTCTACATTTTGATATATAAACCATCCCTCTAGCATTTTAAATAAAGTCGCTACCGAGTTTAACCTGGAAAAATGCATGAAATTTCATGATTTTCACATTTGCTGATGGTTGTAGCGTGTAAACGGTAAGAGCTAGAGAAAAGTGCATAAGCCTCAATTTGTAGGCACTGAAATACTCTACATTTTGATATATAAACCATCCCTCAGCATTTTAAATAAAGTCGCTACCGAGTTTAAACTGGAAAAATGCATGAAATTTCATGATTTTCACATTTGCTGATGGTTGCAGCGTGTAAACGGTAAGAGCTAGAGAAAAGTGCCTAAGCCTCAATTTGTAGACACTGAAATACTCTACATTTTGATATATAAACCATCCCTCTAGCATTTTAAATAAAGACGCTACCGAGTTTAAACTGGAAAATTGCATGAAATTTCATAATTTTCACATTTGCTGATGGTTGTAGCGTGTAAACGGTAAGAGCTAGAGAAAAGTGCCTAAGCCTCAATTTGTAGGCACTGAAATACTCTACATTTTGATATATAAACCATCCCTCTAGCATTTTAAATAAAGTCGCTACCGTGTTTAAATTAGAAAATTGCATGAAATTTTATAATTTTCACATTTGCTGATGGTTGTAGCGTGTAAACGATAAGAGCTAGAGAAAAGTGCCTAAGCCTCAATTTGTAGGCACTGAAATACTCTACATTTTGATATATAAACCATCCCTCTAGCATTTTAAATAAAGTCGCTACCGAGTTTAAACTGAAAAAATGCATGAAATTTCATGATTTTCACATTTGCTGATGGTTGTAGCGTGTAAACGGTAAGAGCTAGAGAAAAGTGCCTAAGCCTCAATTTGTAGACACTGAAATACTCTACATTTTGATATATAAACCATCCCTCTAGCATTTTAAATAAAGACGCTACCGAGTTTAAACTGGAAAATTGCATGAAATTTCATAATTTTCACATTTGCTGATGGTTGTAGCGTGTAAACGGTAAGAGCTAGAGAAAGGTGCCTAAGCCTCAATTTGCAGGCACTGAAATACTCTACATTTTGATATATAAACCATCCCTCTAGCATTTTAAATAAAGTCGCTACCGTGTTTAAATTGGAAAATTGCATGAAATTTTATAATTTTCACATTTGCTGATGGTTGTAGCGTGTAAACGATAAGAGCTAGAGAAAAGTGCCTAAGCCTCAATTTGTAGGCACTGAAATACTCTACATTTTGATATATAAACCATCCCTCTAGCATTTTAAATAAAGTCGCTACCGAGTTTAAACTGGAAAAATGCATGAAATTTCATGATTTCCACATTTGCTGATGGTTGTAGCGTGTAAACGGTAAGAGCTAGAGAAAAGTACCTAAGCCTCATTTTGTAGACACTGAAATACTCTACATTTTCATATATAAACCATCCCTCTAGCATTTTAAATAAAGACGCTACCGAGTTTAAACTGGAAAATTGCATGAAATTTCATAATTTTCACATTTGCTGATGGTCGTAGCGTGTAAACAGTAAGAGTTAGAGAAAAGTGCTTAAGCCTCAATTTGTAGATACTGAAATACTCTACATTTTGATATATAAACCATCCCTCTAGCATTTTAAATAAAGACGCTACCGAGTTTAAACTGGAAAAATGCATGAAATTTCATGATTTTCACATTTGCTGATGGTTGTAGCGTGTAAACGGTAAGAGCTACAGAAAAGTGCCTAAGCCTCAATTTGTAGGCACTGAAATACTCTACATTTTGATATGTAAACCATCCCTCTAGCATTTTAAATAAAGTCGCTACCGAGTTTAAACTGGAAAAATGCATGAAATTTCATGATTTTCACATTTGCTGAAGGTTGTAGCATGTAAACGGTAAGAGCTAGAGAAAAGTGCCTAAGCCTCAATTTGTAGGCACTGAAATACTCTACATTTTGATATATAAACCATCCCTCTAGCATTTTAAATAAAGTCGCTACCGAGTTTAAACTGGAAAAATGCATGAAATTTCATGATTTTCACATTTGCTGATGGTTGTAGCGTGTAAACGGTAAGAGCTAGAGAAAAGTGCATAAGCCTCAATTTGTAGGCACTGAAATACTCTACATTTTGATATATAAACCATCCCTCTAGCATTTTAAATAAAGTCGCTACCGAGTTTAAACTGGAAAAATGCATGAAATTTCATGATTTTCACATTTGCTGATGGTTGCAGCGTGTAAACGGTAAGAGCTAGAGAAAAGTGCCTAAGCCTCAATTTGTAGACACTGAAATACTCTACATTTTGATATATAAACCATCCCTCTAGCATTTTAAATAAAGACGCTACCGAGTTTAAACTGGAAAATTGCATGAAATTTCATAATTTTCACATTTGCTGATGGTTGTAGCGTGTAAACGGTAAGAGCTAGAGAAAAGTGCCTAAGCCTCAATTTGTAGGCACTGAAATACTCTACATTTTGATATATAAACCATCCCTCTAGCATTTTAAATAAAGTCGCTACCGAGTTTAAACTGGAAAAATGCATGAAATTTCATGATTTTCACATTTGCTGATGGTTGTAGCGTGTAAACGGTAAGAGCTAGAGAAAAGTGCCTAAGCCTCAATTTGTAGACACTGAAATACTCTACATTTTGATATATAAACCATCCCTCTAGCATTTTAAATAAAGTCGCTACCGTGTTTAAATTGGAAAATTGCATGAAATTTTATAATTTTCACATTTGCTGATGGTTGTAGCGTGTAAACGGTAAGAGCTAGAGAAAAGTGCCTAAGTCTCAATTTGTAGGCACTGAAATACTCTACATTTTGATATATAAACCATCCCTCTAGCATTTTAAATAAAGTCGCTACCGAGTTTAAACTGGAAAAATGCATGAAATTTCATGATTTTCACATTTGCTGATGGTTGTAGCGTGTAAACGGTAAGAGCTAGAGAAAAGTGCATAAGCCTCAATTTGTAGGCACTGAAATACTCTACATTTTGATATATAAACCATCCCTCTAGCATTTTAAATAAAGTCGCTACCGAGTTTAAACTGGAAAAATGCATGAAATTTCATGATTTTCACATTTGCTGATGGTTGCAGCGTGTAAACGTAAGAGCTAGAGAAAAGTGCCTAAGCCTCAATTTGTAGACACTGAAATACTCTACATTTTGATATATAAACCATCCCTCTAGCATTTTAAATAAAGACGCTACCGAGTTTAAACTGGAAAATTGCATGAAATTTCATAATTTTCACATTTGCTGATGGTTGTAGCGTGTAAACGGTAAGAGCTAGAGAAAAGTGCCTAAGCCTCAATTTGTAGGCACTGAAATACTCTACATTTTGATATATAAACCATCCCTCTAGCATTTTAAATAAAGTCGCTACCGAGTTTAAACTGGAAAAATGCATGAAATTTCATGATTTTCACATTTGCTGATGGTTGTAGCGTGTAAACGGTAAGAGCTAGAGAAAAGTGCCTAAGCCTCAATTTGTAGACACTGAAATACTCTACATTTTGATATATAAACCATCCCTCTAGCATTTTAAATAAAGTCGCTACCGTGTTTAAATTGAAAATTGCATGAAATTTTATAATTTTCACATTTGCTGATGGTTGTAGCGTGTAAACGGTAAGAGCTAGAGAAAAGTGCCTAAGCCTCAATTTGTAGGCACTGAAATACTCTACATTTTGATATATAAACCATCCCTCTAGCATTTTAAATAAAGTCGCTACCGAGTTTAAACTGGAAAAATGCATGAAATTTTATGATTTTCACATTTGCTGATGGTTGTAGCGTGTAAACGGTAAGAGCTAGAGAAAAGTGCCTAAGCCTCAATTTGTAGACACTGAAATACTCTACATTTTGATATATAAACCATCCCTCTAGCATTTTAAATAAAGTCGCTACCGTGTTTAAATTGGAAAATTGCATGAAATTTCATAATTTTCACATTTGCTGATGGGTGTAGCGTGTAAACGGTAAGAGCTAGAGAAAAGTACCTAAGCCTCAATTTGTAGGCTCTGAAATACTCTACATTTTGATATATAAACCATCCCTCTAGCATTTTAAATAAAGTCGCTACCGAGTTAAAACTGGAAAAATGCATGAAATTTCATGATTTTCACATTTGCTGATGGTTGTAGCGTGTAAACGGTAAGAGCTAGAGAAAAGTGCCTAAGCCTCAATTTGTAGGCACTGAAATAATCTACATTTGATATATAAACCATCCCTCTAGCATTTTAAATAAAGTCGCTACCGTGTTTAAATTGGAAAATTGCATGAAATTTCATAATTTTCACATTTGCTGATGGTTGTAGCGTGTAAACGGTAAGAGCTAGAGAAAAGTGCCTAAGCCTCAATTTGTAGGCACTGAAATACTCTACATTTTGATATATAAACCATCCCTCTAGCATTTTAAATAAAGTCGCTACCGTGTTTAAATTGGAAAATTGCATGAAATTTTATAATTTTCACATTTGCTGATGGTTGTAGCGTGTAAACGGTAAGAGCTAGAGAAAAGTGCCTAAGCCTCAATTTGTAGGCACTGAAATACTCTACATTTTGATATATAAACCATCCCTCTAGCATTTTAAATAAAGTCGCTACCGAGTTTAAACTGGAAAAATGCATGAAATTTCATGATTTTCACATTTGCTGATGGTTGTAGCGTGTAAACGGTAAGAGCTAGAGAAAAGTGCCTAAGCCTCAATTTGTAGATACTGCAATACTCTACATTTTGATATATAAACCATCCCTCTAGCATTTTAAATAAAGACGCTACCGAGTTTAAACTGGAAAATTGCATGAAATTTCATAATTTTCACATTTGCTGATGGTTGTAGCGTGTAAACGGTAAGAGCTAGAGAAAAGTGCCTCAATTTGTTGGCCATAAAATACTCTACATTTTGATATATAAACCATCCCTCTTGCATTTTAAATAAAGTCGCTACCGTGTTTAAATTGGAAAATTGCATGAAATTTCATAATTTTCACATTTGCTGATGGTTGTAGCGTGTAAACGGTAAGAGCTAGAGAAAAGTGCCTAAGCCTCAATTTGTAGGCACTGAAATACTCTACATTTTGATATATAAACCATCCCTCTAGCATTTTAAATAAAGTCGCTACCGTGTTTAAATTGAAAATTGCATGAAATTTCATAATTTTCACATTTTGCTGATGGTTGTAGCGTGTAAACGGTAAGAGCTAGAGAAAAGTGCCTAAGCCTCAATTTGTAGGCACTGAAATACTCTACATTTTGAGATATAAACCATCTCTCTAGCATTTTAAATAAAGTCGCTACCGTGTTTAAATTGGAAAATTGCACGAAATTTTATAATTTTCACATTTGCTGATGGTTGTAGCGTGTAAACGGTAAGAGCTACAGAAAAGTGCTAAAGCCTCAATTTGTAGGCACTGAAATACTCTACATTTTTGATATATAAACCATCCCTCTAGCATTTTAAATAAAGTCGCTACCGAGTTTAAACTGGAAAAATGCATGAAATTTCATGATTTTCACATTTGCTGATGCTTGTAGCATGTAAACGGTAAGAGCTAGAGAAAAGTGCCTAAGCCTCAATTTGTAGGCACTGAAATACTCTACATTTTGATATATAAACCATCCTCTAGCATTTTAAATAAAGTCGCTACCGAGTTTAACCTGGAAAAATGCATGAAATTTCATGATTTTCACATTTGCTGATGGTTGTAGCGTGTAAACGGTAAGAGCTAGAGAAAAGTGCATAAGCCTCAATTTGTAGGCACTGAAATACTCTACATTTTGATATATAAACCATCCCTCTAGCATTTTAAATAAAGTCGCTACCGAGTTTAAACTGGAAAAATGCATGAAATTTCATGATTTTCACATTTGCTGATGGTTGCAGCGTGTAAACGGTAAGAGCTAGAGAAAAGTGCCTAAGCCTCAATTTGTAGACACTGAAATACTCTACATTTTGATATATAAACCATCCCTCTAGCATTTTAAATAAAGACGCTACCGAGTTTAAACTGGAAAATTGCATGAAATTTCATAATTTTCACATTTGCTGATGGTTGTAGCGTGTAAACGGTAAGAGCTAGAGAAAAGTGCCTAAGCCTCAATTTGTAGGCACTGAAATACTCTACATTTTGATATATAAACCATCCCTCTAGCATTTTAAATAAAGTCGCTACCGAGTTTAACCTGGAAAAATGCATGAAATTTCATGATTTTCACATTTGCTGATGGTTGTAGCGTGTAAACGGTAAGAGCTAGAGAAAAGTGCATAAGCCTCAATTTGTAGGCACTGAATTACTCTACATTTTGATATATAAACCATCCCTCAGCATTTTAAATAAAGTCGCTACCGAGTTTAAACTGGAAAAATGCATGAAATTTCATGATTTTCACATTTGCTGATGGTTGCAGCGTGTAAACGGTAAGAGCTAGAGAAAAGTGCCTAAGCCTCAATTTGTAGACACTGAAATACTCTACATTTTGATATATAAACCATCCCTCTAGCATTTTAAATAAAGACGCTACCGAGTTTAAACTGGAAAATTGCATGAAATTTCATAATTTTCACATTTGCTGATGGTTGTAGCGTGTAAACGGTAAGAGCTAGAGAAAAGTGCCTAAGCCTCAATTTGTAGGCACTGAAATACTCTACATTTTGATATATAAACCATCCCTCTAGCATTTTAAATAAAGTCGCTACCGTGTTTAAATTAGAAAATTGCATGAAATTTTATAATTTTCACATTTGCTGATGGTTGTAGCGTGTAAACGATAAGAGCTAGAGAAAAGTGCCTAAGCCTCAATTTGTAGGCACTGAAATACTCTACATTTTGATATATAAACCAATCCCTCTAGCATTTTAAATAAAGTCGCTACCGAGTTTAAACTGGAAAAAATGCATGAAATTTCATGATTTTCACATTTGCTGATGGTTGTAGCGTGTAAACGGTAAGAGCTAGAGAAAAGTGCCTAAGCCTCAATTTGTAGACACTGAAATACTCTACATTTTGATATATAAACCATCCCTCTAGCATTTTAAATAAAGACGCTAGAGTTTAAACTGGAAAATTGCATGAAATTTCATAATTTTCACATTTGCTGATGGTTGTAGCGTGTAAACGGTAAGAGCTAGAGAAAGGTGCCTAAGCCTCAATTTGTAGGCACTGAAATACTCTACATTTTGATATATAAACCATCCCTCTAGCATTTTAAATAAAGTCGCTACCGTGTTTAAATTGGAAAATTGCATGAAATTTTATAATTTTCACATTTGCTGATGGTTGTAGCGTGTAAACGATAAGAGCTACAGAAAAGTGCCTAAGCCTCAATTTGTAGGCACTGAAATACTCTACATTTTGATATGTAAACCATCCCTCTAGCATTTTAAATAAAGTCGCTACCGAGTTTAAACTGGAAAAATGCATGAAATTTCATAATTTTCACATTTGCTGATGGTCGTAGCGTGTAAACAGTAAGAGTTAGAGAAAAGTGCCTAAGCCTCAATTTGTAGATACTGAAATACTCTACATTTTGATATATAAACCATCCCTCTAGCATTTTAAATAAAGACGCTACCGAGTTTAAACTGGAAAAATGCATGAAATTTCATGATTTTCACATTTGCTGATGGTTGTAGCGTGTAAACGGTAAGAGCTACAGAAAAGTGCCTAAGCCTCAATTTGTAGGCACTGAAATACTCTACATTTTGATATGTAAACCATCCCTCTAGCATTTTAAATAAAGTCGCTACCGAGTTTAAACTGGAAAAATGCATGAAATTTCATGATTTTCACATTTGCTGATGGTTGTAGCATGTAAACGGTAAGAGCTAGAGAAAAGTGCCTAAGCCTCAATTTGTAGGCACTGAAATACTCTACATTTTGATATATAAACCATCCCTCTAGCATTTTAAATAAAGTCGCTACCGAGTTTAAACTGGAAAAATGCATGAAATTTCATGATTTTCACATTTGCTGATGGTTGTAGCGTGTAAACGGTAAGAGCTAGAGAAAAGTGCATAAGCCTCAATTTGTAGGCACCGAAATACTCTACATTTTGATATATAAACCATCCCTCTAGCATTTTAAATAAAGTCGCTACCGAGTTTAAACTGGAAAAATGCATTAAAATTTCATGATTTTCACATTTGCTGATGGTTGCAGCGTGTAAACGGTAAGAGCTAGAGAAAAGTGCCTAAGCCTCAATTTGTAGACACTGAAATACTCTACATTTTGATATATAAACCATCCCTCTAGCATTTTAAATAAAGTCGCTACCGAGTTTAAACTGGAAAAATGCATGAAATTTCATGATTTTCACATTTGCTGATGGTTGTAGCGTGTAAACGGTAAGAGCTAGAGAAAAGTGCATAAGCCTCAATTTGTAGGCACTGAAATACTCTACATTTTGATATATAAACCATCCCTCAGCATTTTAAATAAAGTCGCTACCGAGTTTAAACTGGAAAAATGCATGAAATTTCATGATTTTCACATTTGCTGATGGTTGCAGCGTGTAAACGGTAAGAGCTAGAGAAAAGTGCCTAAGCCTCAATTTGTAGACACTGAAATACTCTACATTTTGATATATAAACCATCCCTCTAGCATTTTAAATAAAGACGCTACCGAGTTTAAACTGGAAAATTGCATGAAATTTCATAATTTTCACATTTGCTGATGGTTTTAGCGTGTAAACGGTAAGAGCTAGAGAAAAGTGCCTAAGCCTCAATTTGTAGGCACTGAAATACTCTACATTTTGATATATAAACCATCCCTCTAGCATTTTAAATAAAGTCGCTACCGTGTTTAAATTAGAAAATTGCATGAAATTTTATAATTTTCACATTTGCTGATGGTTGTAGCGTGTAAACGATAAGAGCTAGAGAAAAGTGCCTAAGCCTCAATTTGTAGGCACTGAAATACTCTACATTTTGATATATAAACCATCCCTCTAGCATTTTAAATAAAGTCGCTACCGTGTTTAAATTAGAAAATTGCATGAAATTTTATAATTTTCACATTTGCTGATGGTTGTAGCGTGTAAACGATAAGAGCTAGAGAAAAGTGCCTAAGCCTCAATTTGTAGGCACTGAAATACTCTACATTTTGATATATAAACCATCCCTCTAGCATTTTAAATAAAGTCGCTACCGAGTTTAAACTGGAAAAATGCATGAACTTTTATGATTTTCACATTTGCTGATGGTTGTAGCGTGTAAACGGTAAGAGCTAGAGAAAAGTGCCTAAGCCTCAATTTGTAGGCACTGAAATACTCTACATTTTGATATATAAACCATCCCTCTAGCATTTTAAATAAAGTCGCTACCGTGTTTAAATTAGAAAATTGCATGAAATTTTATAATTTTCACATTTGCTGATGGTTGTAGCGTGTAAACGATAAGAGCTAGAGAAAAGTGCCTAAGCCTCAATTTGTAGGCACTGAAATACTCTACATTTTGATATATAAACCATCCCTCTAGCATTTTAAATAAAGTCGCTACCGAGTTTAAACTGGAAAAATGCATGAACTTTTATGATTTTCACATTTGCTGATGGTTGTAGCGTGTAAACGGTAAGAGCTAGAGAAAAGTGCCTAAGCCTCAATTTGTAGACACTGAAATACTCTACATTTTGATATATAAACCATCCCTCTAGCATTTTAAATAAAGACGCTACCGAGTTTAAACTGGAAAATTGCATGAAATTTCATAATTTTCACATTTGCTGATGGTTGTAGCGTGTAAACGGTAAGAGCTAGAGAAAGGTGCCTAAGCCTCAATTTGTAGGCACTGAAATACTCTACATTTTGATATATAAACCATCCCTCTAGCATTTTAAATAAAGTCGCTACCGTGTTTAAATTGGAAAATTGCATGAAATTTTATAATTTTCACATTTGCTGATGGTTGTAGCGTGTAAACGATAAGAGCTAGAGAAAAGTGCCTAAGCCTCAATTTGTAGGCACTGAAATACTCTACATTTTGATATATAAACCATCCCTCTAGCATTTTAAATAAAGTCGCTACCGAGTTTAAACTGGAAAAATGCATGAAATTTCATAATTTTCACATTTGCTGATGGTCGTAGCGTGTAAACAGTAAGAGTTAGAGAAAAGTGCCTAAGCCTCAATTTGTAGATACTGAAATACTCTACATTTTGATATATAAACCATCCCTCTAGCATTTTAAATAAAGACGCTACCGAGTTTAAACTGGAAAATTGCATGAAATTTCATAATTTTCACATTTGCTGATGGTCGTAGCGTGTAAACAGTAAGAGTTAGAGAAAAGTGCCTAAGCCTCAATTTGTAGATACTGAAATACTCTACATTTTGATATATAAACCATCCCTCTAGCATTTTAAATAAAGACGCTACCGAGTTTAAACTGGAAAAATGCATGAAATTTCATGATTTTCACATTTGCTGATGGTTGTAGCGTGTAAACGGTAAGAGCTACAGAAAAGTGCCTAAGCCTCAATTTGTAGGCACTGAAATACTCTACATTTTGATATGTAAACCATCCCTCTAGCAATTTAAATAAAGTCGCTACCGAGTTTAAACTGGAAAAATGCATGAAATTTCATGATTTTCACATTTGCTGATGGTTGTAGCATGTAAACGGTAAGAGCTAGAGAAAAGTGCCTAAGCCTCAATTTGTAGGCACTGAAATACTCTACATTTTGATATATAAACCATCCCTCAGCATTTTAAATAAAGTCGCTACCGAGTTTAAACTGGAAAAATGCATGAAATTTCATGATTTTCACATTTGCTGATGGTTGCAGCGTGTAAACGGTAAGAGCTAGAGAAAAGTGCCTAAGCCTCAATTTGTAGACACTGAAATACTCTACATTTTGATATATAAACCATCCCTCTAGCATTTTAAATAAAGACGCTACCGAGTTTAAACTGGAAAATTGCATGAAATTTCATAATTTTCACATTTGCTGATGGTTGTAGCGTGTAAACGGTAAGAGCTAGAGAAAAGTGCATAAGCCTCAATTTGTAGGCACTGAAATACTCTACATTTTGATATATAAACCATCCCTCTAGCATTTTAAATAAAGTCGCTACCGTGTTTAAATTAGAAAATTGCATGAAATTTTATAATTTTCACATTTGCTGATGGTTGTAGCGTGTAAACGATAAGAGCTAGAGAAAAGTGCCTAAGCCTCAATTTGTAGGCACTGAAATACTCTACATTTTGATATATAAACCATCCCTCTAGCATTTTAAATAAAGTCGCTACCGTGTTTAAATTAGAAAATTGCATGAAATTTTATAATTTTCACATTTGCTGATGGTTGTAGCGTGTAAACGATAAGAGCTAGAGAAAAGTGCCTAAGCCTCAATTTGTAGGCACTGAAATACTCTACATTTTGATATATAAACCATCCCTCTAGCATTTTAAATAAAGTCGCTACCGAGTTTAAACTGGAAAAATGCATGAAATTTCATGATTTTCACATTTGCTGATGGTTGTAGCGTGTAAACGGTAAGAGCTACAGAAAAGTGCCTAAGCCTCAATTTGTAGGCACTGAAATACTCTACATTTTGATATGTAAACCATCCCTCTAGCAATTTAAATAAAGTCGCTACCGAGTTTAAACTGGAAAAATGCATGAAATTTCATGATTTTCACATTTGCTGATGGTTGTAGCATGTAAACGGTAAGAGCTAGAGAAAAGTGCCTAAGCCTCAATTTGTAGGCACTGAAATACTCTACATTTTGATATATAAACCATCCCTCAGCATTTTAAATAAAGTCGCTACCGAGTTTAAACTGGAAAAATGCATGAAATTTCATGATTTTCACATTTGCTGATGGTTGCAGCGTGTAAACGGTAAGAGCTAGAGAAAAGTGCATAATTTTCACATTTGCTGATGGTTGTAGCGTGTAAACGGTAAGAGCTAGAGAAAAGTGCCTAAGCCTCAATTTGTAGGCACTGAAATACTCTACATTTTGATATATAAACCATCCCTCTAGCATTTTAAATAAAGTCGCTACCGTGTTTAAATTAGAAAATTGCATGAAATTTTATAATTTTCACATTTGCTGATGGTTGTAGCGTGTAAACGATAAGAGCTAGAGAAAAGTGCCTAAGCCTCAATTTGTAGGCACTGAAATACTCTACATTTTGATATATAAACCATCCCTCTAGCATTTTAAATAAAGTCGCTACCGTGTTTAAATTAGAAAATTGCATGAAATTTTATAATTTTCACATTTGCTGATGGTTGTAGCGTGTAAACGGTAAGAGCTAGAGAAAAGTACCTAAGCCTCATTTTGTAGACACTGAAATACTCTACATTTTGATATATAAACCATCCCTCTAGCATTTTAAATAAAGACGCTACCGAGTTTAAACTGGAAAATTGCATGAAATTTCATAATTTTCACATTTGCTGATGGTCGTAGCGTGTAAACAGTAAGAGTTAGAGAAAAGTGCCTAAGCCTCAATTTGTAGGCACTGAAATACTCTACATTTTGATATATAAACCATCCCTCTAGCATTTTAAATAAATACGCTACCGAGTTTAAACTGGAAAATTGCATGAAATTTCATAATTTTCACATTTGCTGATGGTTGTAGCGTGTAAACGATAAGAGCTAGAGAAAAGTGCCTAAGCCTCAATTTGTAGGCACTGAAATACTCTACATTTTGATATATAAACCATCCCTCTAGCATTGTAAATAAAGTCGCTACCGAGTTTAAACTGGAAAAATGCATGAAATTTCATGATTTTCACATTTGCTGATGGTTGCAGCGTGTAAACGGTAAGAGCTAGAGAAAAGTGCCTAAGCCTCAATTTGTAGACACTGAAATACTCTACATTTTGATATATAAACCATCCCTCTAGCATTTTAAATAAAGACGCTACCGAGTTTAAACTGGAAAATTGCATGAAATTTCATAATTTTCACATTTGCTGATGGTTGTAGCGTGTAAACGATAAGAGCTAGAGAAAAGTGCCTAAGCCTCAATTTGTAGGCACTGAAATACTCTACATTTTGATATATAAACCATCCCTCTAGCATTTTAAATAAAGTCGCTACCGTGTTTAAATTAGAAAATTGCATGAAATTTTATAATTTTTACATTTGCTGATGGTTGTAGCGTGTAAACGATAAGAGCTAGAGAAAAGTGCCTAAGCCTCAATTTGTAGGCACTGAAATACTCTACATTTTGATATATAAACCATCCCTCTAGCATTTTAAATAAAGTCGCTACCGTGTTTAAATTAGAAAATTGCATGAAATTTTATAATTTTTACATTTGCTGATGGTTGTAGCGTGTAAACGATAAGAGCTAGAGAAAAGTGCCTAAGCCTCAATTTGTAGGCACTGAAATACTCTACATTTTGATATATAAACCATCCCTCTAGCATTTTAAATAAAGTCGCTACCGAGTTTAAACTGGAAAAATGCATGAAATTTCATGATTTTCACATTTGCTGATGGTTGTAGCGTGTAAACGGTAAGAGCTAGAGAAAAGTACCTAAGCCTCATTTTGTAGAATGCATGAAATTTCATGATTTTCACATTTGCTGATGGTTGTAGCGTGTAAACGGTAAGAGCTAGAGAAAAGTGCATAAGCCTCAATTTGTAGGCACTGAAATACTCTACATTTTGATATATAAACCATCCCTCAGCATTTTAAATAAAGTCGCTACCGAGTTTAAACTGGAAAAATGCATGAAATTTCATGATTTTCACATTTGCTGATGGTTGCAGCGTGTAAACGGTAAGAGCTAGAGAAAAGTGCCTAAGCCTCAATTTGTAGACACTGAAATACTCTACATTTTGATATATAAACCATCCCTCTAGCATTTTAAATAAAGACGCTACCGAGTTTAAACTGGAAAATTGCATGAAATTTCATAATTTTCACATTTGCTGATGGTTGTAACGTGTAAACGGTAAGAGCTAGAGAAAAGTGCCTAAGCCTCAATTTGTAGGCACTGAAATACTCTACATTTTGATATATAAACCATCCCTCTAGCATTTTAAATAAAGTCGCTACCGTGTTTAAATTAGAAAATTGCATGAAATTTTATAATTTTCACATTTGCTGATGGTTGTAGCGTGTAAACGATAAGAGCTAGAGAAAAGTGCCTAAGCCTCAATTTGTAGGCACTGAAATACTCTACATTTTGATATATAAACCATCCCTCTAGCATTTTAAATAAAGTCGCTACCGTGTTTAAATTAGAAAATTGCATGAAATTTTATAATTTTTACATTTGCTGATGGTTGTAGCGTGTAAACGATAAGAGCTAGAGAAAAGTGCCTAAGCCTCAATTTGTAGGCACTGAAATACTCTACATTTTGATATATAAACCATCCCTCTAGCATTTTAAATAAAGTCGCTACCGAGTTTAAACTGGAAAAATGCATGAAATTTCATGATTTTCACATTTGCTGATGGTTGTAGCGTGTAAACGGTAAGAGCTAGAGAAAAGTGCCTAAGCCTCAATTTGTAGACACTGAAATACTCTACATTTTGATATATAAACCATCCCTCTAGCATTTTAAATAAAGACGCTACCGAGTTTAAACTGGAAAATTGCATGAAATTTCATAATTTTCACATTTGCTGATGGTTGTAGCGTGTAAACGGTAAGAGCTAGAGAAAGGTGCCTAAGCCTCAATTTGTAGGCACTGAAATACTCTACATTTTGATATATAAACCATCCCTCTAGCATTTTAAATAAAGTCGCTACCGTGTTTAAATTGGAAAATTGCATGAAATTTTATAATTTTCACATTTGCTGATGGTTGTAGCGTGTAAACGATAAGAGCTAGAGAAAAGTGCCGAAGCCTCAATTTGTAGGCACTGAAATACTCTAC
This sequence comes from Lordithon lunulatus, assembly GCA_963942505.1. Taxonomy (NCBI): domain Eukaryota; kingdom Metazoa; phylum Arthropoda; class Insecta; order Coleoptera; family Staphylinidae; genus Lordithon; species Lordithon lunulatus. The sequence continues at coordinate 35,178,658 of OZ012674.1, read as the reverse complement.
ATTTTGATATATAAACCATCCCTCTAGCATTTTAAATAAAGTCGCTACCGAGTTTAAACTGGAAAAATGCATGAAATTTCATGATTTTCACATTTGCTGATGGTTGTAGCGTGTAAACGGTAAGAGCTAGAGAAAAGTACCTAAGCCTCATTTTGTAGACACTGAAATACTCTACATTTTGATATATAAACCATCCCTCTAGCATTTTAAATAAAGACGCTACCGAGTTTAAACTGGAAAATTGCATGAAATTTCATAATTTTCACATTTGCTGATGGTCGTAGCGTGTAAACAGTAAGAGTTAGAGAAAAGTGCCTAAGCCTCAATTTGTAGATACTGAAATACTCTACATTTTGATATATAAACCATCCCTCTAGCATTTTAAATAAAGACGCTACCGAGTTTAAACTGGAAAAATGCATGAAATTTCATGATTTTCACATTTGCTGATGGTTGTAGCGTGTAAACGGTAAGAGCTACAGAAAAGTGCCTAAGCCTCAATTTGTAGGCACTGAAATACTCTACATTTTGATATGTAAACCATCCCTCTAGCAATTTAAATAAAGTCGCTACCGAGTTTAAACTGGAAAAATGCATGAAATTTCATGATTTTCACATTTGCTGATGGTTGTAGCATGTAAACGGTAAGAGCTAGAGAAAAGTGCCTAAGCCTCAATTTGTAGGCACTGAAATACTCTACATTTTGATATATAAACCATCCCTCAGCATTTTAAATAAAGTCGCTACCGAGTTTAAACTGGAAAAATGCATGAAATTTCATGATTTTCACATTTGCTGATGGTTGCAGCGTGTAAACGGTAAGAGCTAGAGAAAAGTGCCTAAGCCTCAATTTGTAGACACTGAAATACTCTACATTTTGATATATAAACCATCCCTCTAGCATTTTAAATAAAGACGCTACCGAGTTTAAACTGGAAAATTGCATGAAATTTCATAATTTTCACATTTGCTGATGGTTGTAGCGTGTAAACGGTAAGAGCTAGAGAAAAGTGCCTAAGCCTCAATTTGTAGGCACTGAAATACTCTACATTTTGATATATAAACCATCCCTCTAGCATTTTAAATAAAGTCGCTACCGTGTTTAAATTAGAAAATTGCATGAAATTTTATAATTTTCACATTTGCTGATGGTTGTAGCGTGTAAACGATAAGAGCTAGAGAAAAGTGCCTAAGCCTCAATTTGTAGGCACTGAAATACTCTACATTTTGATATATAAACCATCCCTCTAGCATTTTAAATAAAGTCGCTACCGAGTTTAAACTGGAAAAATGCATGAAATTTCATGATTTTCACATTTGCTGATGGTTGTAGCGTGTAAACGGTAAGAGCTAGAGAAAAGTACCTAAGCCTCATTTTGTAGACACTGAAATACTCTACATTTTGATATATAAACCATCCCTCTAGCATTTTAAATAAAGACGCTACCGAGTTTAAACTGGAAAATTGCATGAAATTTCATAATTTTCACATTTGCTGATGGTCGTAGCGTGTAAACAGTAAGAGTTAGAGAAAAGTGCCTAAGCCTCAATTTGTAGATACTGAAATACTCTACATTTTGATATATAAACCATCCCTCTAGCATTTTAAATAAAGACGCTACCGAGTTTAAACTGGAAAAATGCATGAAATTTCATGATTTTCACATTTGCTGATGGTTGTAGCGTGTAAACGGTAAGAGCTACAGAAAAGTGCCTAAGCCTCAATTTGTAGGCACTGAAATACTCTACATTTTGATATGTAAACCATCCCTCTAGCAATTTAAATAAAGTCGCTACCGAGTTTAAACTGGAAAAATGCATGAAATTTCATGATTTTCACATTTGCTGATGGTTGTAGCATGTAAACGGTAAGAGCTAGAGAAAAGTGCCTAAGCCTCAATTTGTAGGCACTGAAATACTCTACATTTTGATATATAAACCATCCCTCAGCATTTTAAATAAAGTCGCTACCGAGTTTAAACTGGAAAAATGCATGAAATTTCATGATTTTCACATTTGCTGATGGTTGCAGCGTGTAAACGGTAAGAGCTAGAGAAAAGTGCCTAAGCCTCAATTTGTAGACACTGAAATACTCTACATTTTGATATATAAACCATCCCTCTAGCATTTTAAATAAAGACGCTACCGAGTTTAAACTGGAAAATTGCATGAAATTTCATAATTTTCACATTTGCTGATGGTTGTAGCGTGTAAACGGTAAGAGCTAGAGAAAAGTGCCTAAGCCTCAATTTGTAGGCACTGAAATACTCTACATTTTGATATATAAACCATCCCTCTAGCATTTTAAATAAAGTCGCTACCGTGTTTAAATTAGAAAATTGCATGAAATTTTATAATTTTCACATTTGCTGATGGTTGTAGCGTGTAAACGATAAGAGCTAGAGAAAAGTGCCTAAGCCTCAATTTGTAGGCACTGAAATACTCTACATTTTGATATATAAACCATCCCTCTAGCATTTTAAATAAAGTCGCTACCGTGTTTAAATTAGAAAATTGCATGAAATTTTATAATTTTCACATTTGCTGATGGTTGTAGCGTGTAAACGATAAGAGCTAGAGAAAAGTGCCTAAGCCTCAATTTGTAGGCACTGAAATACTCTACATTTTGATATATAAACCATCCCTCTAGCATTTTAAATAAAGACGCTACCGAGTTTAAACTGGAAAATTGCATGAAATTTCATAATTTTCACATTTGCTGATGGTTGTAGCGTGTAAACGATAAGAGCTAGAGAAAAGTGCCGAAGCCTCAATTTGTAGGCACTGAAATACTCTACATTTTGATATATAAACCATCCCTCTAGCATTTTAAATAAAGTCGCTACCGAGTTTAAACTGGAAAAATGCATGAAATTTCATGATTTTCACATTTGCTGATGGTTGTAGCGTGTAAACGGTAAGAGCTAGAGAAAAGTACCTAAGCCTCATTTTGTAGACACTGAAATACTCTACATTTTGATATATAAACCATCCCTCTAGCATTTTAAATAAAGACGCTACCGAGTTTAAACTGGAAAATTGCATGAAATTTCATAATTTTCACATTTGCTGATGGTCGTAGCGTGTAAACAGTAAGAGTTAGAGAAAAGTGCCTAAGCCTCAATTTGTAGATACTGAAATACTCTACATTTTGATATATAAACCATCCCTCTAGCATTTTAAATAAAGACGCTACCGAGTTTAAACTGGAAAAATGCATGAAATTTCATGATTTTCACATTTGCTGATGGTTGTAGCGTGTAAACGGTAAGAGCTACAGAAAAGTGCCTAAGCCTCAATTTGTAGGCACTGAAATACTCTACATTTTGATATGTAAACCATCCCTCTAGCAATTTAAATAAAGTCGCTACCGAGTTTAAACTGGAAAAATGCATGAAATTTCATGATTTTCACATTTGCTGATGGTTGTAGCATGTAAACGGTAAGAGCTAGAGAAAAGTGCCTAAGCCTCAATTTGTAGGCACTGAAATACTCTACATTTTGATATATAAACCATCCCTCAGCATTTTAAATAAAGTCGCTACCGAGTTTAAACTGGAAAATTGCATGAAATTTCATAATTTTCACATTTGCTGATGGTTGTAGCGTGTAAACGGTAAGAGCTAGAGAAAAGTGCCTAAGCCTCAATTTGTAGGCACTGAAATACTCTACATTTTGATATATAAACCATCCCTCTAGCATTTTAAATAAAGTCGCTACCGTGTTTAAATTAGAAAATTGCATGAAATTTTATAATTTTCACATTTGCTGATGGTTGTAGCGTGTAAACGATAAGAGCTAGAGAAAAGTGCCTAAGCCTCAATTTGTAGGCACTGAAATACTCTACATTTTGATATATAAACCATCCCTCTAGCATTTTAAATAAAGTCGCTACCGAGTTTAAACTGGAAAAATGCATGAAATTTCATGATTTTCACATTTGCTGATGGTTGTAGCGTGTAAACGGTAAGAGCTAGAGAAAAGTACCTAAGCCTCATTTTGTAGACACTGAAATACTCTACATTTTGATATATAAACCATCCCTCTAGCATTTTAAATAAAGACGCTACCGAGTTTAAACTGGAAAATTGCATGAAATTTCATAATTTTCACATTTGCTGATGGTCGTAGCGTGTAAACAGTAAGAGTTAGAGAAAAGTGCCTAAGCCTCAATTTGTAGATACTGAAATACTCTACATTTTGATATATAAACCATCCCTCTAGCATTTTAAATAAAGACGCTACCGAGTTTAAACTGGAAAAATGCATGAAATTTCATGATTTTCACATTTGCTGATGGTTGTAGCGTGTAAACGGTAAGAGCTACAGAAAAGTGCCTAAGCCTCAATTTGTAGGCACTGAAATACTCTACATTTTGATATGTAAACCATCCCTCTAGCAATTTAAATAAAGTCGCTACCGAGTTTAAACTGGAAAAATGCATGAAATTTCATGATTTTCACATTTGCTGATGGTTGTAGCATGTAAACGGTAAGAGCTAGAGAAAAGTGCCTAAGCCTCAATTTGTAGGCACTGAAATACTCTACATTTTGATATATAAACCATCCCTCAGCATTTTAAATAAAGTCGCTACCGAGTTTAAACTGGAAAAATGCATGAAATTTCATGATTTTCACATTTGCTGATGGTTGCAGCGTGTAAACGGTAAGAGCTAGAGAAAAGTGCCTAAGCCTCAATTTGTAGACACTGAAATACTCTACATTTTGATATATAAACCATCCCTCTAGCATTTTAAATAAAGACGCTACCGAGTTTAAACTGGAAAATTGCATGAAATTTCATAATTTTCACATTTGCTGATGGTTGTAGCGTGTAAACGGTAAGAGCTAGAGAAAAGTGCCTAAGCCTCAATTTGTAGGCACTGAAATACTCTACATTTTGATATATAAACCATCCCTCTAGCATTTTAAATAAAGTCGCTACCGTGTTTAAATTAGAAAATTGCATGAAATTTTATAATTTTCACATTTGCTGATGGTTGTAGCGTGTAAACGATAAGAGCTAGAGAAAAGTGCCTAAGCCTCAATTTGTAGGCACTGAAATACTCTACATTTTGATATATAAACCATCCCTCTAGCATTTTAAATAAAGTCGCTACCGTGTTTAAATTAGAAAATTGCATGAAATTTTATAATTTTCACATTTGCTGATGGTTGTAGCGTGTAAACGATAAGAGCTAGAGAAAAGTGCCTAAGCCTCAATTTGTAGGCACTGAAATACTCTACATTTTGATATATAAACCATCCCTCTAGCATTTTAAATAAAGACGCTACCGAGTTTAAACTGGAAAATTGCATGAAATTTCATAATTTTCACATTTGCTGATGGTTGTAGCGTGTAAACGATAAGAGCTAGAGAAAAGTGCCGAAGCCTCAATTTGTAGGCACTGAAATACTCTACATTTTGATATATAAACCATCCCTCTAGCATTTTAAATAAAGTCGCTACCGAGTTTAAACTGGAAAAATGCATGAAATTTCATGATTTTCACATTTGCTGATGGTTGTAGCGTGTAAACGGTAAGAGCTAGAGAAAAGTACCTAAGCCTCATTTTGTAGACACTGAAATACTCTACATTTTGATATATAAACCATCCCTCTAGCATTTTAAATAAAGACGCTACCGAGTTTAAACTGGAAAATTGCATGAAATTTCATAATTTTCACATTTGCTGATGGTCGTAGCGTGTAAACAGTAAGAGTTAGAGAAAAGTGCCTAAGCCTCAATTTGTAGATACTGAAATACTCTACATTTTGATATATAAACCATCCCTCTAGCATTTTAAATAAAGACGCTACCGAGTTTAAACTGGAAAAATGCATGAAATTTCATGATTTTCACATTTGCTGATGGTTGTAGCGTGTAAACGGTAAGAGCTACAGAAAAGTGCCTAAGCCTCAATTTGTAGGCACTGAAATACTCTACATTTTGATATGTAAACCATCCCTCTAGCAATTTAAATAAAGTCGCTACCGAGTTTAAACTGGAAAAATGCATGAAATTTCATGATTTTCACATTTGCTGATGGTTGTAGCATGTAAACGGTAAGAGCTAGAGAAAAGTGCCTAAGCCTCAATTTGTAGGCACTGAAATACTCTACATTTTGATATATAAACCATCCCTCAGCATTTTAAATAAAGTCGCTACCGAGTTTAAACTGGAAAAATGCATGAAATTTCATGATTTTCACATTTGCTGATGGTTGCAGCGTGTAAACGGTAAGAGCTAGAGAAAAGTGCCTAAGCCTCAATTTGTAGACACTGAAATACTCTACATTTTGATATATAAACCATCCCTCTAGCATTTTAAATAAAGACGCTACCGAGTTTAAACTGGAAAATTGCATGAAATTTCATAATTTTCACATTTGCTGATGGTTGTAGCGTGTAAACGGTAAGAGCTAGAGAAAAGTGCCTAAGCCTCAATTTGTAGGCACTGAAATACTCTACATTTTGATATATAAACCATCCCTCTAGCATTTTAAATAAAGTCGCTACCGTGTTTAAATTAGAAAATTGCATGAAATTTTATAATTTTCACATTTGCTGATGGTTGTAGCGTGTAAACGATAAGAGCTAGAGAAAAGTGCCTAAGCCTCAATTTGTAGGCACTGAAATACTCTACATTTTGATATATAAACCATCCCTCTAGCATTTTAAATAAAGTCGCTACCGAGTTTAAACTGGAAAAATGCATGAAATTTCATGATTTTCACATTTGCTGATGGTTGTAGCGTGTAAACGGTAAGAGCTAGAGAAAAGTACCTAAGCCTCATTTTGTAGACACTGAAATACTCTACATTTTGATATATAAACCATCCCTCTAGCATTTTAAATAAAGACGCTACCGAGTTTAAACTGGAAAATTGCATGAAATTTCATAATTTTCACATTTGCTGATGGTCGTAGCGTGTAAACAGTAAGAGTTAGAGAAAAGTGCCTAAGCCTCAATTTGTAGATACTGAAATACTCTACATTTTGATATATAAACCATCCCTCTAGCATTTTAAATAAAGACGCTACCGAGTTTAAACTGGAAAAATGCATGAAATTTCATGATTTTCACATTTGCTGATGGTTGTAGCGTGTAAACGGTAAGAGCTACAGAAAAGTGCCTAAGCCTCAATTTGTAGGCACTGAAATACTCTACATTTTGATATGTAAACCATCCCTCTAGCAATTTAAATAAAGTCGCTACCGAGTTTAAACTGGAAAAATGCATGAAATTTCATGATTTTCACATTTGCTGATGGTTGTAGCATGTAAACGGTAAGAGCTAGAGAAAAGTGCCTAAGCCTCAATTTGTAGGCACTGAAATACTCTACATTTTGATATATAAACCATCCCTCAGCATTTTAAATAAAGTCGCTACCGAGTTTAAACTGGAAAAATGCATGAAATTTCATGATTTTCACATTTGCTGATGGTTGCAGCGTGTAAACGGTAAGAGCTAGAGAAAAGTGCCTAAGCCTCAATTTGTAGACACTGAAATACTCTACATTTTGATATATAAACCATCCCTCTAGCATTTTAAATAAAGACGCTACCGAGTTTAAACTGGAAAATTGCATGAAATTTCATAATTTTCACATTTGCTGATGGTTGTAGCGTGTAAACGGTAAGAGCTAGAGAAAAGTGCCTAAGCCTCAATTTGTAGGCACTGAAATACTCTACATTTTGATATATAAACCATCCCTCTAGCATTTTAAATAAAGTCGCTACCGTGTTTAAATTAGAAAATTGCATGAAATTTTATAATTTTCACATTTGCTGATGGTTGTAGCGTGTAAACGATAAGAGCTAGAGAAAAGTGCCTAAGCCTCAATTTGTAGGCACTGAAATACTCTACATTTTGATATATAAACCATCCCTCTAGCATTTTAAATAAAGTCGCTACCGTGTTTAAATTAGAAAATTGCATGAAATTTTATAATTTTCACATTTGCTGATGGTTGTAGCGTGTAAACGATAAGAGCTAGAGAAAAGTGCCTAAGCCTCAATTTGTAGGCACTGAAATACTCTACATTTTGATATATAAACCATCCCTCTAGCATTTTAAATAAAGTCGCTACCGAGTTTAAACTGGAAAAATGCATGAAATTTCATGATTTTCACATTTGCTGATGGTTGTAGCGTGTAAACGGTAAGAGCTAGAGAAAAGTACCTAAGCCTCATTTTGTAGACACTGAAATACTCTACATTTTGATATATAAACCATCCCTCTAGCATTTTAAATAAAGACGCTACCGAGTTTAAACTGGAAAATTGCATGAAATTTCATAATTTTCACATTTGCTGATGGTTGTAGCGTGTAAACGGTAAGAGCTAGAGAAAGGTGCCTAAGCCTCAATTTGTAGGCACTGAAATACTCTACATTTTGATATATAAACCATCCCTCTAGCATTTTAAATAAAGTCGCTACCGTGTTTAAATTGGAAAATTGCATGAAATTTTATAATTTTCACATTTGCTGATGGTTGTAGCGTGTAAACGATAAGAGCTAGAGAAAAGTGCCTAAGCCTCAATTTGTAGGCACTGAAATACTCTACATTTTGATATATAAACCATCCCTCTAGCATTTTAAATAAAGTCGCTACCGAGTTTAAACTGGAAAAATGCATGAAATTTCATGATTTTCACATTTGCTGATGGTTGTAGCGTGTAAACGGTAAGAGCTAGAGAAAAGTACCTAAGCCTCATTTTGTAGACACTGAAATACTCTACATTTTGATATATAAACCATCCCTCTAGCATTTTAAATAAAGACGCTACCGAGTTTAAACTGGAAAAATGCATGAAATTTCATGATTTTCACATTTGCTGATGGTTGTAGCGTGTAAACGGTAAGAGCTACAGAAAAGTGCCTAAGCCTCAATTTGTAGGCACTGAAATACTCTACATTTTGATATGTAAACCATCCCTCTAGCATTTTAAATAAAGTCGCTACCGAGTTTAAACTGGAAAAATGCATGAAATTTCATGATTTTCACATTTGCTGATGGTTGTAGCATGTAAACGGTAAGAGCTAGAGAAAAGTGCCTAAGCCTCAATTTGTAGGCACTGAAATACTCTACATTTTGATATATAAACCATCCCTCTAGCATTTTAAATAAAGTCGCTACCGAGTTTAAACTGGAAAAATGCATGAAATTTCATGATTTTCACATTTGCTGATGGTTGTAGCGTGTAAACGGTAAGAGCTAGAGAAAAGTGCATAAGCCTCAATTTGTAGGCACTGAAATACTCTACATTTTGATATATAAACCATCCCTCTAGCATTTTAAATAAAGTCGCTACCGAGTTTAAACTGGAAAAATGCATGAAATTTCATGATTTTCACATTTGCTGATGGTTGCAGCGTGTAAACGGTAAGATCTAGAGAAAAGTGCCTAAGCCTCAATTTGTAGACACTGAAATACTCTACATTTTGATATATAAACCATCCCTCTAGCATTTTAAATAAAGACGCTACCGAGTTTAAACTGGAAAATTGCATGAAATTTCATAATTTTCACATTTGCTGATGGTTGTAGCGTGTAAACGGTAAGAGCTAGAGAAAAGTGCATAAGCCTCAATTTGTAGGCACTGAAATACTCTACATTTTGATATATAAACCATCCCTCTAGCATTTTAAATAAAGTCGCTACCGAGTTAAAACTGGAAAAATGCATGAAATTTCATGATTTTCACATTTGCTGATGGTTGTAGCGTGTAAACGGTAAGAGCTAGAGAAAAGTGCCTAAGCCTCAATTTGTAGATACTGAAATACTCTACATTTTGATATATAAACCATCCCTCTAGCATTTTAAATAAAGACGCTACCGAGTTTAAACTGGAAAATTGCATGAAATTTCATAATTTTCACATTTGCTGATGGTTGTAGCGTGTAAACGGTAAGAGCTAGAGAAAAGTGCCTAAGCCTAAATTTGTAGGCACTGAAATACTCTACATTTTGATATATAAACCATCCCTCTAGCATTTTAAATAAAGTCGCTACCGAGTTTAAACTGGAAAAATGCATGAAATTTCATGATTTTCACATTTGCTGATGGTTGTAGCGTGTAAACGGTAAGAGCTAGAGAAAAGTGCCTAAGCCTCAATTTGTAGACACTGAAATACTCTACATTTTGATATATAAACCATCCCTCTAGCATTTTAAATAAAGTCGCTACCGTGTTTAAATTGGAAAATTGCATGAAATTTTATAATTTTCACATTTGCTGATGGTTGTAGCGTGTAAACGGTAAGAGCTAGAGAAAAGTGCCTAGGCCTCAATTTGTAGGCACTGAAATACTCTACATTTTGATATATAAACCATCCCTCTAGCATTTTAAATAAAGACGCTACCGAGTTTAAACTGGAAAAATGCATGAAATTTCATGATTTTCACATTTGCTGATGGTTGTAGCGTGTAAACGGTAAGAGCTACAGAAAAGTGCCTAAGCCTCAATTTGTAGGCACTGAAATACTCTACATTTTGATATGTAAACCATCCCTCTAGCATTTTAAATAAAGTCGCTACCGAGTTTAAACTGGAAAAATGCATGAAATTTCATGATTTTCACATTTGCTGATGGTTGTAGCATGTAAACGGTAAGAGCTAGAGAAAAGTGCCTAAGCCTCAATTTGTAGGCACTGAAATACTCTACATTTTGATATATAAACCATCCCTCTAGCATTTTAAATAAAGTCGCTACCGAGTTTAAACTGGAAAAATGCATGAAATTTCATGATTTTCACATTTGCTGATGGTTGTAGCGTGTAAACGGTAAGAGCTAGAGAAAAGTGCATAAGCCTCAATTTGTAGGCACTGAAATACTCTACATTTTGATATATAAACCATCCCTCTAGCATTTTAAATAAAGTCGCTACCGAGTTTAAACTGGAAAAATGCATGAAATTTCATGATTTTCACATTTGCTGATGGTTGCAGCGTGTAAACGGTAAGAGCTAGAGAAAAGTGCCTAAGCCTCAATTTGTAGACACTGAAATACTCTACATTTTGATATATAAACCATCCCTCTAGCATTTTAAATAAAGACGCTACCGAGTTTAAACTGGAAAATTGCATGAAATTTCATAATTTTCACATTTGCTGATGGTTGTAGCGTGTAAACGGTAAGAGCTAGAGAAAAGTGCATAAGCCTCAATTTGTAGGCACTGAAATACTCTACATTTTGATATATAAACCATCCCTCTAGCATTTTAAATAAAGTCGCTACCGAGTTAAAACTGGAAAAATGCATGAAATTTCATGATTTTCACATTTGCTGATGGTTGTAGCGTGTAAACGGTAAGAGCTAGAGAAAATTGCCTTAGCCTCAATTTGTAGATACTGAAATACTCTACATTTTGATATATAAACCATCCCTCTAGCATTTTAAATAAAGACGCTACCGAGTTTAAACTGGAAAATTGCATGAAATTTCATAATTTTCACATTTGCTGATGGTTGTAGCGTGTAAACGGTAAGAGCTAGAGAAAAGTGCCTAAGCGTAAATTTGTAGGCACTGTAATACTCTACATTTTGATATATAAACCATCCCTCTAGCATTTTAAATAAAGTCGCTACCGAGTTTAAACTGGAAAAATGCATGAAATTTCATGATTTTCACATTTGCTGATGGTTGTAGCGTGTAAACGGTAAGAGCTAGAGAAAAGTGCCTCAATTTGTTGGCCATAAAATACTCTACATTTTGATATATAAACCATCCCTCTTGCATTTTAAATAAAGACGCTACCGTGTTTAAACTGGAAAATTGCATGAAATTTCATAATTTTCACATTTGCTGATGGTTGTAGCGTGTAAACGGTAAGAGCTAGAGAAAAGTGCCTAAGCCTCAATTTGTAGGCACTGAAATACTCTACATTTTGATATATAAACCATCCCTCTAGCATTTTAAATAAAGTCGCTACCGTGTTTAAATTGGAAAATTGCATGAAATTTCATAATTTTCACATTTGCTGATGGTTGTAGCGTGTAAACGGTAAGAGCTAGAGAAAAGTGCCTAAGCCTCAATTTGTAGGCACTGAAATACTCTACATTTTGATATATAAACCATACCTCTAGCATTTTAAATAAAGTCGCTACCGAGTTAAAACTGGAAAAATGCATGAAATTTCATGATTTTCACATTTGCTGATGGTTGTAGCGTGTAAACGGTAAGAGCTAGAGAAAAGTGCCTAAGCCTCAATTTGTTGGCCATAAAATACTCTACATTTTGATATATAAACCATCCCTCTAGCATTTTAAATAAAGACGCTACCGTGTTTAAACTGGAAAATTGCATGAAATTTCATAATTTTCACATTTGCTGATGGTTGTAGCGTGTAAACGGTTAGAGCTAGAGAAAAGTGCCTAAGCCTCAATTTGTAGGCACTGAAATACTCTACATTTTGATATATAAACCATCCCTCTAGCATTTTAAATAAAGTCGCTACCGTGTTTAAATTGGAAAATTGCATGAAATTTCATAATTTTCACATTTGCTGATGGTTGTAGCGTGTAAACGGTAAGAGCTAGAGAAAAGTGCCTAAGCCTCAATTTGTAGGCACTGAAATACTCTACATTTTGATATATAAACCATCCCTCTAGCATTTTAAATAAAGTCGCTACCGAGTTTAAACTGGAAAAATGCATGAAATTTCATGATTTTCACATTTGCTGATGGTTGTAGCATGTAAACGGTAAGAGCTAGAGAAAAGTGCCTAAGCCTCAATTTGTAGGCACTGAAATACTCTACATTTTGATATATAAACCATCCCTCTAGCATTTTAAATAAAGTCGCTACCGAGTTTAAACTGGAAAAATGCATGAAATTTCATGATTTTCACATTTGCTGATGGTTGTAGCGTGTAAACGGTAAGAGCTAGAGAAAAGTGCCTAAGCCTCAATTTGTAGACACTGAAATACTCTACATTTTGATATATAAACCATCCCTCTAGCATTTTAAATAAAGACGCTACCGTGTTTAAATTGGAAAATTGCATGAAATTTCATAATTTTCACATTTGCTGATGGTTGTAGCGTGTAAACGGTAAGAGCTAGAGAAAAGTGCCTAAGCCTCAATTTGTAGGCACTGAAATACTCTACATTTTGATATATAAACCATCCCTCTAGCATTTTAAATAAAGTCGCTACCGAGTTTAAACTGGAAAAATGCATGAAATTTCATGATTTTCACATTTGCTGATGGTTGTAGCATGTAAACGGTAAGAGCTAGAGAAAAGTGCCTAAGCCTCAATTTGTAGGCACTGAAATACTCTACATTTTGATATATAAACCATCCCTCTAGCATTTTAAATAAAGTCGCTACCGAGTTTAAACTGGAAAAATGCATGAAATTTCATGATTTTCACATTTGCTGATGGTTGTAGTGTGTAAACGGTAAGAGCTAGAGAAAAGTGCCTAAGCCTCAATTTGTAGACACCGAAATACTCTACATTTTGATATATAAACCATCCCTCTAGCATTTTAAATAAAGTCGCTACCGTGTTTAAATTGGAAAATTGCATGAAATTTCATAATTTTCACATTTGCTGATGGGTGTAGCGTGTAAACGGTAAGAGCTAGAGAAAAGTACCTCAGCCTCAATTTGTAGGCACTGAAATACTCTACATTTTGATATATAAACCATCCCTCTAGCATTTTAAATAAAGTCGCTACCGTGTTTAAATTGGAAAATTGCATTAAAATTTTCACATTTGCTGATGGTTCTAGCGTGTAAACGGTAAGAGCTAGAGAAAAGTGCCTAACCCTCAATTTGTAGGCACTGAAATACTCTACATTTTGATATATAAACCATCCCTCAAGCATTTAAAATAAAAACGCTACCGAGTTTAAACTGGAAAAATGCATGAAATTTCATGATGTTCACATTTGCTGATGGTTGTAGCGTGTAAACGGTAAGAGCTAGAGAAAAGTGCCTAAGCCTCAATTTGTAGACACTGAAATACTCTACATTTTGATATATAAACCATCCCTCTAGCATTTTAAATAAAGTCGCTACCGAGTTTAAACTGGAAAAATGCATGAAATTTCATGATTTTCACATTTGCTGATGGTTGTAGCATGTAAACGGTAAGAGCTAGAGAAAAGTGCCTAAGCCTCAATTTGTAGGCACTGAAATACTCTACATTTTGATATATAAACCATCCCTCTAGCATTTTAAATAAAGTCGCTACCGAGTTTAAACTGGAAAAATGCATGAAATTTCATGATTTTCACATTTGCTGATGGTTGTAGCGTGTAAACGGTAAGAGCTAGAGAAAAGTGCCTAAGCCTCAATTTGTAGACACTGAAATACTCTACATTTTGATATATAAACCATCCCTCTAGCATTTTAAATAAAGACGCTACCGTGTTTAAATTGGAAAATTGCATGAAATTTCATAATTTTCACATTTGCTGATGGTTGTAGCGTGTAAACGGTAAGAGCTAGAGAAAAGTGCCTAAGCCTCAATTTGTAGGCACTGAAATACTCTACATTTTGATATATAAACCATCCCTCTAGCATTTTAAATAAAGTCGCTACCGAGTTTAAACTGGAAAAATGCATGAAATTTCATGATTTTCACATTTGCTGATGGTTGTAGCATGTAAACGGTAAGAGCTAGAGAAAAGTGCCTAAGCCTCAATTTGTAGGCACTGAAATACTCTACATTTTGATATATAAACCATCCCTCTAGCATTTTAAATAAAGTCGCTACCGAGTTTAAACTGGAAAAATGCATGAAATTTCATGATTTTCACATTTGCTGATGGTTGTAGTGTGTAAACGGTAAGAGCTAGAGAAAAGTGCCTAAGCCTCAATTTGTAGACACCGAAATACTCTACATTTTGATATATAAACCATCCCTCTAGCATTTTAAATAAAGTCGCTACCGTGTTTAAATTGGAAAATTGCATGAAATTTCATAATTTTCACATTTGCTGATGGGTGTAGCGTGTAAACGGTAAGAGCTAGAGAAAAGTACCTCAGCCTCAATTTGTAGGCACTGAAATACTCTACATTTTGATATATAAACCATCCCTCTAGCATTTTAAATAAAGTCGCTACCGTGTTTAAATTGGAAAATTGCATTAAAATTTTCACATTTGCTGATGGTTCTAGCGTGTAAACGGTAAGAGCTAGAGAAAAGTGCCTAACCCTCAATTTGTAGGCACTGAAATACTCTACATTTTGATATATAAACCATCCCTCAAGCATTTAAAATAAAAACGCTACCGAGTTTAAACTGGAAAAATGCATGAAATTTCATGATGTTCACATTTGCTGATGGTTGTAGCGTGTAAACGGTAAGAGCTAGAGAAAAGTGCCTAAGCCTCAATTTGTAGACACTGAAATACTCTACATTTTGATATATAAACCATCCCTCTAGCATTTTAAATAAAGACGCTACCGAGTTTAAACTGGAAAATTGCATGAAATTTCATAATTTTCACATTTGCTGATGGTTGTAGCGTGTAAACGGTAAGAGCTAGGGAAAAGTGCCTAAGCCTCAATTTGTAGGCACTGAAATACTCTACATTTTGATATATAAACCATCCCTTAAGCATTTAAAATAAAAACGCTACTGAGTTTAAATTGGAAAAATGCATGAAATTTCATGATTTTCACATTTGCTGATGGTTGTAGCGTGTAAACGGTAAGAGCTAGAGAAAAGTGCCTAAGCCTCAATTTGTAGACACTGAAATACTCTACATTTTGATATATAAACCATCCCTCTAGCATTTTAAATAAAGTCGCTACCGTGTTTAGGTTTTTCAGTTATCGGCGAAATTCGTTGACCTAAAAGCAATTTGTCACTGTTTTTCAGTGATCTGTAAGATTTGTTTCTCTCCAGGTAACATCAAGTGCTGTGCATTTTTGAACAGCCCGATTAATCTAGTTTAATATAATTAATGATGTTAACTGGAGAGAAACAAATCTTACAGATCACTGAAAAATAGTGATAAAAAATAATAAAATGGGTCAAAATTACGTGTTATTCAATATAATATATAAAATAGTTGTGCAAAATTTGAAATCGATCGGTCTGAAAATTCCAGCAAAAACTGAAAAATATATTCTTAAAGTTTACATTTTTGTTTAAAAAAATTTCAACACATTTCAAACTGTATACTATTATTACATATAACTATGTGAATGTAACTCGAAAGTTTCAATCACATTTATCAGCTAGTTTTACTTAATTGCATGAAACATTTCATAAATCAATCTCCTGGTTTTCAGTTGATATTTCAAAAAAAAAATACATCTTTGACCATTGTTTTTTATTATCTGGAAATAGATGAATCAGGTTACCCAAGGCCGTTTAGTATATGTTTTGATCTGGTATGAAAAAAAAGTTACGGCTTGTTGACAACTAGTGAAAATATAAAATTTTCATTAAATTTCAACTTTTTCAATTCATTGCAAATTGTATATGTAATTTATTTCAACTCAATATATACAGCCATTGTCATCAAAATAACATATTGGAATAATAATAGTATAATAACTAAATAATACTAACGATTACATTTATAATACTATTACCCTGCTATTACTACAGATTCGCATTTACAATGGTATATTCACGTCTTAATATGTTCTGTGGAAGTATCGGTAGTGTATGCAATGGTGTATTCACGTCCTAATATGTTCTGTGGAACTACCCGTAAATGAACTACCCATCTGTAATCCATTTGAACTACAGAGAGTAAACATTGCAATTGTACATAACCTTTTAATACATTCTAAAGTTTCAATATTTTGACTTTGTGAATTGGTATATGATACGTGAATTTCAAATATTAGCAATAAGAGCAAGTTGTTAAATGTACATCTAGCAATAATAGTATGCTCCACTTATAGTTCTAACTTAATGCTTAATGAAGTGATAAAGTGCTGAATTATGGCGGACAATGGAGTTTATTTGCTCTATTGCCAAAATCCTAAGTATAAAGGGAGAATATACATAGGGTATACAATGGACCCAAATCACCACATAAAAGGCAAGTTTAGTACATGGAATACAAGTAAGAGAGCTCCATGGTAAGTCACTTGTGCTAATCCTAGGTTGTATAAAGTGAATTTAACCATAGCCTATAATTACAAGTAATGAACTAGATGTTCTATGAATTATTGTTTACTTTTCATTATAATTCCTCAAATAACAGTGTTTACATATGACAATTTTTATTTATATGTCAATATAAATATTATGTTTGAAACATGGAGGACATGAAATTCAAATTAACATGTGATTGTAAAGTATTCTGCTTTTAAATAAGAAGCCTAAACCGTTCACTCATCAATATACCATAACTCTAACAATCACTATTGAATCTAGAATATTGGTTGTTTTAGCAACTTAATAATAAATACAGAAGACAAAACAATCTTCATTAGGCGATTCACCTTATATAAATATATTATATGTAACTATATTATTAATCCATTTGATAATATCAAAATCCCCAAACAATTAGTTTGAACTTCTCTATAAACTGTAGACAACCACAGCCCCCATTAATTAATAGGAATAAATTATTTTAACTGGCTAGTGGTTAGAGATATCCTTCTGGTTATTGAGTGTGAGTTCAATTCCCAACAATCCGCAAATCACCTATCAGCAGTTTTCTGTGACATTAAGGTAAATATGGGCAATTAAACTCCTCTGAGCTTCTCCCTTGCTCCCTGCCGGAAATGTCTCACAGCTGATAACCCTATAAAGTTCTTTTTTTATTCTTAACTAACATCTATGAATTTGGTAAACAACTACAGTCTTTTCATCCATATAAATATCCATTATAAAATATAAATTTAATATTAATCACATTGGTATATTGTGTTCGAAATAAAATTGTTTCAGGTCAATGGCGCTGATTATTCATGGCTTCCCAAATGATATCACTGCTTTTAGGGTACTCCTAATACCAACATGGCAAACATATTACTTTTTCATGTTATTATTCTTTTAGTTTGAATGGGCCTGGAAGCATTCACACGTCTCCCACCTGCTCAGCCATGTGGCTAGAAAATTCTCCCATGAAAAGGACTACGATTACTGCCTCAGGGTTTTATCAGAAATGCTACAAATAGGTCCTTGGAACAGACTGCCACTCACAGTCCAGTGGCTGGACAATCAGTTGCATAGGGAATTTCCTGTAAGTATAATAATATAAAATTATACCCAGCTCAGTGGCCGAGTGGTTAGAAGTGTCGTCCGTCTCGTACTGAGCATTGGGGAGCCTGAGTTCGAACCCCAGCAAGGAAACCTTTCACAGTTTTTCAGAGGTTTTCTGTGAAGTTAAGGTAAATACCGGGTGATTAAACTCCTCTGAGCTTCTCCCTTGACCGGCGGAAAAGCCTCACGGCTGATAGCCCTATAAAGATAGAAGTTTTCTTTTTTTTTATAAAATTATTGGTATTATATATTTTTTTATATCACTTGATTTAATTAATTTTATAAGCCATATATCACAATAATAATTAAAATTCACTCTGCCAGGATAGCTGCTGTCAAACAACCCAAGAATATATCAATATTGCACCCCAACTAAAAAGTGTACCACTCAGAAAGAATTATTGAAAGAATTATTGTAAAGTCTGTTATTTCCATTTTTGGTATGGTTACTGTTGGGAAAAATAAATAAATATAGTTTTGAATTTCTATCTTCCGATTCTATCGAGCCAAGCAGACTTTAAAGTCCATCCATAATACTACAATAACCACTTTATATACTATGTCTGCCAAAATATAGCTCCAAATGAGCTAAAAAGTACTATAATTCACTTTCAATTTTATGTTGACTGTATGACTATAGTGTTACTCTAAATATCTATTTTTAATTTTCAGATTGATGGCATGCCTCCAATACACATGCGGATAATTTCCAGTTCTTCTTCTGTCGCCAAAAATTTGCCCAAATCACAAACTTGTGACATACAAAAAGGGACCAATGGTATTGATACCTGTAAAATTTGTGGGCGATGTATTGAGGGAAGAAAGCTCGTCTGTGTGGATTCAACCTGTGATCTGTCAGTCACGTCATTTGTTTGTCGAAAGTATATTCGCGTCCCGGAGAATATATTCCAATTGAAGGGCGCTGCCCGAGATGCGGGCGGAATTTCTTTTGGGGCGATATTGTGCGCAAATATAAGCTATATTGTAATAGAGCTGCGATTACTCAGAGGGATGCTTGTGATGAATTTTACAGCTCTGATTCAGATTGAGCTATTTTTTCATAAAAATGTTTTTAAAAAGAAAATTGATCTTTCTTTAGTTTTCTGATTCTATATGTTCAGTAGAAAGTTTATATTGTTTAATATATTAATAATTTTTGTTATTAGTATTCTATACTGTTTATTAATTTTTTATTATAAAAGTATACGTTAAATGTAAAAAAATAATAACTTAGTTTAAACGAATGTACTGTGATTATAGCTATTAGTTGTTGATGATAATTGGTGAAATATATCAATTGTAATAATACATTTAATAGCAGTGTTGCATTTACTCTGCCTCCATGGTGCTGGTCCGCCTTAGAGGCACTTCCTTAGCGCTCGACCGTTGTCCAACGTGCGTTTTTTCTACCTCCATCTCTTGTCTTCCGTACGCCCCATCCTCACGAGGGCCAAATCTTCCGCGTACCCTACCATTTTATAGCCCTCCGGGAGGATGCCATCGTACATAATAGTGCCTTTCGTTTATCACTTTGGGCTGGACGAGCTTATTGTTTCTTGTTCTATTTGCCGCTTCCCTTACAACCGGCGGCGAACAACCGTAAGACCTGAGCGATACTGCACGCCACGGGGGCGACTAGCAATGATAAACCATTCTAAACGAAAGCGCCTTATGTTCCACAGGGTCGGTCCTGGAGCCGAACCTCAGCACCGATCTCCGTCATCGCTCTTCACAATGAGGTTTCGGTTTTCCAGGTAGCTTCTAACCAGTCTCATGGCATCAACCGGGAGGCCAATAGCCCTGCACCTTTCCAGGGTTCTGCCCCCAGTGGGCCGTATTGAATGCATTGCGCACATCAATGGCAAAGCGTTCGTCTTGTCCACGATCCACCTCTTGCTTGATTTGCCATTTCCATTACCAGCTCCATCGCATGGATGGTGGACTTGTCAGGCCTGAAACCGTATTGTTGGTCAGCAAGTCCCCGGGTGCCTCGGCGACGGGTGTTAGCCTCCCCAAAAACCAGGTAGTCCAACAGTCTCCCCATGATGTGGCGCATGCATAGCAGCTGGTACGCCGCTTGGCTGTGCTTGGAGTTTCTCTGGCTTGGGAATTGGCACTAACCTGGCCCTTCCAAATGATCGAGAATTCACTCATTATTAATGCGCTGTTCATCGCCTTGCACGCCCACCGGCGGGACTCCGTCTTGCCCTTCTGCAGTTGAGTCTTCTGGTTGCCTCCTCGTCCATCACTTCCATCTGTCCCGGAATCGGAGCTGTGGCTTCCTGCGTCTTTGGGTTAATCTTGTCATCTATCTTTTGTCCATCCGGGCCGCTACGCCGTACTACATTTAACATTAGATCATTTTCACTAATTCTCCGCTTGATATACGTCAACGCCGATGTTGTTGCGAAATTTTGGAGCAGCACAGCCGTTTTGATCGAGTTTTCTTCGCTGTTAGTGGACCGATTTTGCTCAAATTTTCGCTGGAACGCCCCAGATAGTGTTCTCAACTAATTGCCAAATTTGATCGCAATCTGTCGTGTCGCTTTCCTGTTTTCTAACTTGTTCGTCAGTACCTTCCTTATAGTGTAGTTTTTTCCCCTGAAAGTATTCACATATCTCTACATCTTAGTATACCTGTTGTGGGCACCACACGACTTTCGGAATTATATGACCTCTTTAATTTTTTTTAACATTTTGACAATTTGACATTTCGGCATTTTGGAATTTGCCATTTTGACATTTATCAATGCGACCATTTATAATGGAGAATTAAATATTGGATTAAAAAATTTAAGTTTAATTATTATTAATAAACTTGGTAATTGTTTTGTTATTTATTAATTTTATTGGTTGGTCATCTTATTTTAAATTCATTGTGAATCAAAAACTAAAATAACTATTATATTGCTATTTTAATTTCTGATAAGCAATGTATTTAAAATAAGATAACCAAATAAATATGCAAGCACCACTACTGTATGTCACTGGAACTAATAAAAACTTGGCTATTACTTTTGTGACACAACATAGATGTCGAAAAAGTTGGTGCTAACATTTGAATGATGGACGTAATGGGCAATATGCTGTTCTATTAGCTAAATCAAAATCTCTGCAGCCAGATAGCAAAAGGTAAATTTTATATTAATATAACTGAAAACTAAAAATAGTGTGATAAAATTTTTATTTGATCGTTATCATACTAATGATAATTTTTAATCTTCTGTTATTTAGTATCCTCTAGTTCAGTGTTATCCCGAGTGGGTATATTCAATTTACCTTTCTAGCTCTGTTTGAAAATACTTCCCTGGAACATTTGATATGCATGATAGAAAAAAGAAACCTCCAACACAGAGAAAACAATCAAAACAATATTGATGAGAGATGATGATAAAAGTTGCAATATTAAATTTAAACAGCAAGTTTTACATGATGAAGAAATTGTTGAATGTGATAGCTCAGCTGATACTGAGACAATTTCTATGAGGGATGTTACATGTGCCAATGGGATTTATTTGTTGATTTATAGAAGTGCACTACAGGAAAATAATATTGTTGAAGTGGAATTGCCAAGCTAATAATTAACTGGGGCCTGTTGGGAATGGAAAAACTTCTCTGGTGAAGTATTTAGATCAGAAAGATGGATGTGATTTAGGGTAAGATTTATTAAGATATAGTTAAGTGATGAAACTGATTGTAAGATGTTGTTGGGGATGTATGGGTATTTGTTCCTGGTGAATCTGTTGGGCAAGTAAGAGTATTAACACAGGTGTGTATTTGTTTATTGTAATAATATACAGATCTTTAGACTAGGCTTGCACTTGTGATTTCTATTGTCTGTGACTATAATTATTATTGCAGAAAATGAACAAGATTCATAGACTGTGATAAAAAGTCTTTGTTTATAACTAGTTTTCCATTGGATATCATTGCAAATTATTGCTCTTTTACTTTAGGCAAAAACTTCAGAGCAGTTTCTTTTTTCAAAAATAGGACTTAATAATTGTTACAATAGTTGCATTTGTGTACCTGTTTATTTAAAATAATAGGTTTAATTTTCATGATTGAATAATTACGAAATTAGAAATCACAAGTGGTGACCAATCCTTATTAAGAAAGCTGTATCAGCAGTTTTGTTAGAGGATAACACACTTATTTTAGCTATTGAAACAATGATACTTCTATATCCATGTAAGAAATTATCCAAACAGAGGTGTGGAGGATAATTGAGGATAATGATGTTGAGCCAGTATGAACCAGTTGAGGATCCAGATCCCCTTGAATTTCATCATACCTTCTTTCTGACACTTATGCTAGATGAAGTGGAGGAATTAAATGAACTGGATTTTTTAGCTAGAAATTTATTATTACATGAAAAACAGAAGTTGAACATTAGTTGCCATATCAGTAGGTTGCAAATGTAATATTCATATACATGTTACTCACTCAGTCTTGCACTTTTGCTTTTATTTGGGAAATTTTTGCGCCACGGTCCCTGAATGCTTTGAACCATTTTATAAAAACTGAAAATAAAGAAAAAAAATAAGTAAACAATTTGTTTTAAACTTAACTCGATAAGTAGTGTCTTATCAACGCCAGTTTATGGACGTTAAGGGGTTACACCACCTTGAGATTTTTAGAAAATCGATTATTTACTTGATTAAATAAATTCTTTATACTTTTAAGAACATTTTAAATGTTTTATCATTTCAAAATTCTGATACCTGCAACTCCAAAATTGTAGTCTCTTCCAAAATCTGCTGTTGTGATGGAGCAACCAAGAGAGATCACAGTTTTCACACACATAACATCCACAACTTTAAATAACACCTAACAGCATTAGTTTTAGTGCTCAGTCCTTAGGTGGTGGCAGAGATGCTTCCATTTCCTCCCGATGATGTTCCAAGATGAACAGTTGGTATCCAGCAATGGTTATCCTCAACATTGGTGTCATTGGCAGGGAGTATCCACATCAATTTGGTGCCAGTGGTGATTTTTCCATCATAACTTATCACTGCATAGGAATTGTGTTGGCACTAAAAAGGAGATAACATCACACAAAAGCACTCTTTATTGATTATAATAGTTTAATGAATAAAATAGTAATAAATAAATTGGAATATTGCTTGTTGCAGTAATTGTCTCCTTTCTCACCCTTGCAATTTCAATTCATCAATAAATTAGTATCATATGCCTTAAATGTAGTTTAACTTATTGATGGTATAAACAGTTTACGTCTTTAAAATATTATTTAATTGGCTTTGAATCAAATGTCTGATATTACTCTACCTAAATGTAACCAGTTTTTGTGACACTAAACCTCTACAATACAAGCTCACCTGTATTAATTATCACTTGCAGAATGAGTTAAATTACATACAATTAGTATTAGAAAACACTTGACTAACCGATATATTGTTATAGTAACTTGAACGTACAACGGATACATTGTTTGTAAATTCATTCTATAATTATAACCGAGCATTATACGGAACACATGAGTGCGAGTGAGAGCGATAAGACACAGATATAAATCTAATGTTGGCAACACTGCTCGGTGCTTCATTTGAACTACTTTTAATAAGTAGCAATTAAACTATTTCCGATAGATATAATATTGAAATTAATAAACAAAACATACAATTAATACCTTTAACAAGTTATTACAATAATTATAGGGACTATTTAATGATTCTGGTAACATTTAAGGGTAGTTTCAAACTTGTGATATATCCAGTCTATGTAGTAAGTAAACATAATCTCAAATTACAAAGACTTTTCAAACATTTAATTAAATTGCTAATAGATGAACTTTCAGTTAATTTGGGGGAGAACGAACATGAGGAGTTCGGCGATGATGAGTTTATGCAGACGAGAAAGTTGAGGTGCTGGATGGGAAATTGTACATAAAGCTTTTTATGGAGGTGCCCTCAGAACACATCAATTCTATATGATGTTTTGTACTTTACTTGTACCTGCTGTAGCTTAAGCTAAGGTAGCAAACTCTTTAGTGTTCTTATAGTTTTAGCAACTAAGTATATATATTTATATGAGTAACAAGCACAAATATTTTATTGAGTTGTATCAGAATATATCAATTAGAATTTTTTGACTAAAAATTGTATATCAAATCAGAAATAAATCTTTTTCAGTAATAAATAAATATCATAAGACAAAAACAATATGTGATATATTTTTGGATAGCCTAATTAATCTACTTTAAGACAATAATGCAAATAAAATGCCACTGGTATATTTTTTCGAGATATTTACTAAACACAAAGCCAAGGACGTCTTTTTGGAAGTTTTTCAGCCATTACCAAAGAACCAGCTGTAATTTTTTTCTGAAAGTTATTCAGTTTTGGCTGAATTTAATTTTCAGTCCTATTGATTTCAAATTTTGTACAATTATTTTATATGTTATGATGAATAACTGATGCAATTTTCAGACATTTTTATTCACAGGTTTTTAAGTTATAGTCAAAATTCATTGATCTGAAAGCAATTTGTCACTGTTTTTCAGTGACCTGTAAGATTTGTTCCTCACCAGATAAAAGTGCTATGCATTTTTGAACAGCCTGATTAATCTGAAAAACAATCAAAAAAACATGGTGGTCGTTTTTAGTCGATATCTCAAAAAAATTCAGTATCAACATATATTATTTTTATTATTATCTTAAATATTAATCAGGCTGTTCAAAAATGTTCAGCACTTAATTTTATCTGCTGAGAATCAAATTTTACAGGTCACTGAAAAACAGTAACAAATTGCTTTCAGGTGAATGAAATGTGGTTATAACTGAAAAACCTGTGAATAAAAATATTTGAAAATTGCATCAGTTATTCATCATAACATATAAAATAAGTGTATAAAATTTGAAATCGATAGGACTCAAAATAAAATTCAGCCAAAACTAAAAAACTTCAGAAATCAACCTCACAATATCTCAAAGAAATATACATCTTAGACCACTATTTTTTATTATTTGAAAATAGATGAATCAGGCTACCCAAAACCGTTTAGTATTTGTTTCTAACTGGTATGGTAAAAAGTTAGAGCTTGTTGAAAACAAGTGAAAATATAAAAATTACATGGAATTTCAACTTTTTTGAATCCTCTTCAAATTTTATATTTACATTATATTACATCCAGATGAAGATATTTAAGTTTCAGAAAAAAATTACAGATGCTTTTCTTGTAATGGCCGAAAAACCCTCAGTATTCAGTCAATAGCTAGTGCAATTTTCTTTACATTATTATCTTAAAAGATTTAAATCTAATCAGGCTATGTATAACACATAGTTTTTACTTTCCGAATACATTACTGATGTAAAGGAAGGTATTGTTTTACCGAAAACGTGTTCACGTTTTCAAACTAAGATTGTGGAAATATGCGATAACTAATTCAATTTTCGTTACGTTTTATGCCCAAAATTGTCGAATTAAACCCGATTTTTGCGATGTCTGTGTGTAGTTTGTGTGTATGTATGTATGTATGTATGTATGTATGTATGTATGTATGTATGTATGTATGTCTGTCTGTCTGTGTACAATATTCCGGGAAAACGACACAACAGATTGCGACCAAATTTGGCAAATATCTGCGGACACTATCCAGAACGATCCAGTGAACATTTGAGCACAATCGGTTCACTAACAAGTACGGAATCACAATCAACACGACGGGCGGAGCATAATTAGGCGCTGTGCCGGACCATTTAACGCTCACGGTAGGGAAACGGCACAACAGAGTGAACATTTGAAAATATGAAATATGAAAATGTGAAAATGCCTAAATGTAAACATGTGAAAATTTCAAAATGAGAAAATGTCAGAATGCCAAAATGTTAACGTGTCAGAATGTCAACAAAATATCAGAATGCCAGAAAGATAATAAGTCAAACTGTCAAAACGTGAAAATGTCAAAATCTCGCTTGTCAAAATTTCAAAGAAAGTAAAAAAAACAAAAATGTAATAAAAAGTCAAAAAAAGAATATTTTTTTAAAAGTAAAAAAGTCAAAAGTCAAGATGTTAAAACGTGAAAATGTCAAAAAACTCATAAAATCTAAAACTTAAATAAAAGTAAAAAATGCCAAAAAAAACTAAAAAATTATTAAATAAACGTCAAAAATATTTAAAATATCAAAAATGTCAAAGATCTAAAAAAAAATTAAAAAGTAAAAAAAAAATCAATGTAATTTGGAAAGTCGTGTGGTGCCCACACCAGATATTTTTAGGTTTTAACTTACCAACATTTCTCAAATCGTGAGAACGCCAGTCGCCCGCACTAGACACCGTATCTTCCATAAACAACCTCTCCATTAAGCTGGCATTAAAGCCTAGAATAAAACAAAAACCAAAATTAACAACCATGCTAATAATATACTAACCCACCGGTTTTTATATTCTTTCTTAAAACAGCTTGTAATTGCACAAATTAACTCAAATCAATACAGGCCACATTTTTATTGTCTTGGTTACATATAAACATTTAATTTAAATTCATTTCGACCTTATTATAGGGACTAAAATGAGACATTCAATTAATTCGTTGATTGACTCAATATATTTTTACTTTCCGAATACATTGACGACGGCTGAGACCTTATCAGGATTGGTCTTCGAACCGTTTTAGTCAATTTTGCTCGTTGAAGACTTCAGTCAATATTTCAATGTGCTGAGAAAACGGGTTGTTACAATAATGTCATCCAAATATAAAAAAACAAAAGGTTCCAATGATGGACCTAAATTGTGTTCATAAAACACTAGATGGTCTGTGGTAAATTTGACAGCCCAAATGGCATGACAGTAAACTCATACAATCCACAACCTGGTACACAAAAAGCAGTCTTAGGACAAGAAACTTTATATAAAGTAATTCGCCAAAATGCATGTCTTAAGTCTATTGAAGATAGAAACCGAGCATCCCCAAGTTTATTTAAAGTGTGATCTATATAAGGAAGTGGATACGAATCTTTTACTGTAACTTCATTTAATTTGCGACCATCAACTCACCAGTAGCAACACCGGACTACTCCAAGGAGAGCTCAATGGCTGTACAACGTTAAGACTACTCATTGGATCCAGTTCCTTATGCAGGCGGACTTGCATTGCAAGCGAAAGAGGATATTGTCGTTTAATTGGTCTAGCATCACCAGTGTCAATGTGATACGAAATTGGGCTTGTACGACCTAATTTGTCTGAACATAATTCTTTACAACGATCAATAACCCCTTGCAACTGCAAAGATTCCAAATGCAATAAGGTTGTTCTATCTTTAATAACATTAACGGAGGACAACTGATGGTGATCACTCAATGAAGAATTTTTAAAATCAAGAAAAATATTACATTGTTTACAAACATTTGAACCCAAAATCACTTTATGTTTTAACTGAAGGTATTACTAAAAATTTCATTGATTGACATTTATTGTTAACACACAATGGTAGCTCAGCAAACCCCAAAAACAGTTTGTACTATGCCATTAGCAGTAGTAACGAAGTCAGTATCAGAAATCAATGATATGTGGAACTGTTTCAACAAATCAAAACTATTGGAATCCAAAATAGAGCTATTAGCACCTGTGTCTAACAAAGCTACAAAATTTAAATAAAAAATGGAGGTATTTACATACAGTCTGTTATGGTGAGAAGTGACAAAGACTAGTGTGACTTAGGCATAAGAAGAATGGAAAGATCTTACATGTTTGAGCCAGGATTTTCATTTGACTGGTGAGAAGTGGTTGATAGACCCTGTTTCCCGAACTGGCTTGGCCCATCTGCAGCACGTTTCCGTTTCCATTTTTTGAACACCGTCCGCACACAGCCTTTGTCACTCCTTTGCTACCGCAGCCAAAGCAGAAAACGGGTTGTTTCTCCATGCAGGTGTGAAAGGAATGTCCTTCACATTGTGATTTTCTGCAACAATAATTATGGTCACAGAGACTAGAAATCACAAGAGCAAGCCTAGTTGAAAGGTCTGCATATAATTACAATAAACAAATACACACCTTCAAGACCAACAAACGAGTTGTGAAAAATCACGTCAAGGATTGAATATTCAGGACTGTCCGGAGAAATTCAGGACATATGTTCATCTTACCCTTGTGATATGAAAGAGAACCATATTTAAACCACAAAAGCAACAAATATGTTTCTTGGTAATACTAAATGTAATAATCCAGAAGAATGCGTTAATTTGTTTGCGGATCATTTTTCTAGTGTGTACAGAGATACTTCTGCGTCAATTTGTGACCAGATCGCCCAACGGTCAGCTGACTCTTGTTTTAATTTTAAAATTGATTTTATGATGGTGTTTAATGAGATCGGCAAACTAAAACCGTCTTCTTGTTATGGAGTTGATGAAATTCCGGATATATTTTTAAAGAACTGCGCTTATACTTTATGTCATGCAATAACTTGCTCATTTCAAAGGTCAATTAACGAATGTGTATTTCCAGAGCTATGGTAACATAGTTTTTTAATGTCAATTTTTAAATTAGGAAACAGACATAACTAACTATAGAGGAGTATGTATATAATCGGCCATTCCTAAATTATTGGACTCTTTCTTATCTCAACAAATTAAGTGGGTATGCAAACATGTGATCATCGAAGAACAGCATGGATTTCACCCGGGGAGGTCAACAGTAACCAATTTGACAATATTTCAGAAGTTCTTGTCAGAGGCTATGGAGAATCCGTGCCAGGTCGATGTTGTTTACACCGATTTTTCCAAGGCCTTCGATAGAGTTTGTCATATCTTGCTTAAATTACAATCGATGCGTTTTAATAATAATATCGTACTATGGCTGGGTAGTTTTTTAAGGGACAGAAGGCAATTTGTGAAGCTATCTAATGTTATCTTCAACCCCATTATAGTTACGTCAGGCGTACCCCAGAGGTCACACTTAGCTCCGATACTTTTCAATTTATTTATAAATGACGTAGTTGTTGGCCTGTATAATTGCAAGGTTCTAGTATAGGCGGATGACCTTAAAATATATAGATGTGTAGTCAATGAAAAAGATACAATATATATTCAAAATGATTTAGATAAATTAAACGAATGGCGTAACAGAAATATTCTTACCTTAAACCACACCAAATGTATTATGTTATGGCTTAGGAACTTCTTTTTCATGAAATAATATCTATGGAGTCACCTTTTTACGGATTATCTTACTTATCACATCTTAAGGTTGTTTAATAATATAATGTATGATATTACTAGAATCCTCTTAAATTATTACAAATGTATGGCTGTTTTGAAAAGCAGAGATTGTACATCTTGCATAAGTTGTACTGAAACCTACCATTTTCTTTTTCTATGTTGTATTGTATCAATGTTTTTGTTTTTTTTTTAATGTTAAATTTTATTGCATGTTGTAAATTGAAAGGGAAATAAATACAGTTTATTATTATTATTTGCATAATTTCTAACCTATTAATAAACAAAATGACACTGGCATTGAGCAAAACATTGGGAATCTGACAAAAAAATTAATATTATAAATATATCATATCTAAAATTTTATTCGAGATTGTTAAGAGAGGGAAAACGGATTATAAAATGTTTATTGGCATTATTTTACTCTGACAACAAGTTATCCATTTTTACTATAATATATGTCTAAAAAAAAGTCGAAAATGTGAAAAAAGTAAAAAATGTCATAAAAGCAAAAAAAGTCATAAATGTTAATATGTCAATTTTTTTTAAAAAAGCCGAATAGTTATAAATATTATAAAAAATTAAATAGGTCATGGAATTCGGAAATCAGCTCAAATTCGCAATACATTAAATGTTAGAGTTTGCAATAACTGACATCATACGAAGTGTATACGGATTTAACACCCGAACAAACGAAATTCTATGTAAATAAACAAAAGTGCAAAGGCGGAAACGGTTGGATTTGTAATGCATGTATAGCCTTCGATAATGCAGCGTCTGATGAGGATGTAATGGATTTGTCCTCACGGGTTGATTCTCCATCTCATAATTCTAAAATAGTATCAATGCTTGAAGAGCTGCTACAAAAACAATTTAACATTTTCAAAACCGACATACAACAATCTTTGAGTACATTTTCAGAACAATTTAAACACATCGATAACCGCCTAAACAAACTTGAAGAAGATAATGATAGGCTCCAGGCAGAATTGAACAACATAAATATTTCAGTAAGATCAACAGATACTAATATTATTAACGTCAGTGATGTCTTGTATGAAACAAAACAAAGTAATAGAGAATCTAATATTATGGTTTTCAATATGGTTGAATCGACGAAATTTTGTGATGATAACAAACAAAGTGATGATCTCTATGGACTCAATAACATTCTAGCACCGGTTGGCGACATTATCAATCCCACGAAAATATTTCGCGTGGGACGAAAGGGTAATAAAAATAAAAGTAGACCCTTGAAAGTTATTCATGAGAACTCTACCGTTGTTAAAAAAATATTGGCAGCAAGCAAAACTCTGAATACGGGTACTGTCAAAATAAAATCTGATTTAACACCATTACAACAAGAGGAATTGAGGAAAGCTAAGCAGGACTTGTACAACATAACTGCAGCTGGTAAAAAGGACTTGAGACTGAGATATATCAATGGTACACCATGTGTTTCACATCATGTAGTTCAACTATTCAACATCTGGGTCAAAAAACTAAATATGTATTTTCATAATGCGGGTGGAATTAAAACAAAATCAAAGGAATTCCTTCATAATGCGAATTGCTCAATTTATGATATTATAATCATTATAGAAACTTGGATAACAAATGACATCTTAAATGCCGAACTCATGCTAACTAACTACCAGATTTATCGTTCTGACTGATCACAGAACACCAGTGTAAAGTCTCGTGGAGGTGGCATACTTATAGCAGTTAGAAAAGAACTATCTTCAACGATGTTATTATTAGTTGAAAATAAAATTGAAGAAATATTCGTGCATATAAATACATATAATAAAAATTGGGTTATCGGGGCAGCATATATTCCTCCAAAATCTGGTTTGAAATAATATGATCAGCATTGTGCGAATATTGAGGAGTTGGTTGCAAATTTTCCAGAAAATCAATATATTATATGTGGGGATTATAATTTATCAAATTATGTTAATGATAGTTCTAGATCTGTTAGTAGTAACAACCCAGTAGTTTTACTCTCCGAGAAATTTAGTTTCTTAAACTAACAGCAAATAAATGAGATACATAATGAAAGGGGAGTTTTCTTAGATCTAGTATTTGCTTCTGATAATTTGTGGAAGGTATCAACTGCACATGAGGTTTTATGTAATATAAATTCTCACCATCTATCATACTGTATATGTCTTCCTATTGCTGAAAATCATAATGTACAAACCAAGGTAGAAATATTTGACTTCGAGAAAGGTAACTATTTAGAAATTAACAATGCGTTAGCAGCTATAGACTGGGATTCTCATTTTAACAACTGTGATTTAGATAAAATGGTAGCTAAATTTTAGTGCAGTGTTTTTGTGGTCTTATGTCTGCATTAATACCTAAGAAAACTATATATTCTAGTCGGTATCCTAAATGGTTTAACAATAATTTGATAAATTTGGTAAGGAAAAAGAAAACTGCTCACAAAAATTATAAACGTACGAATAGTTTAGTTGACTATCACATATTTCAACAGCTACGCAAGGAGTGTACAACGTTAAATCATATATTGTATAAGGCTTATATAACACGTACAGAAGCATCTCTTATTGAAAAACCCGAAGTCATTCTGGTCTCACATTAATAACATAAAGCGATCCAACAATATGCCTGCGCGCATGACTTATAATGACGTCAATTTTAACACTGCAATTGAAATTGCTGATGCCTTTGCAGATTATTTTTCATCTGTATACGTCAATGATACAGGTCAACTTTCGGCAGAAACACAAAAAATAAATAACCATACAGTTGCTCCGGATTTGATAAAGATTGACATATCGATGTATTCAATGGTATTAAAAATGTATCTAAACATTGGTCATCGATGGAGTGTCAAATTCTTTATTGCAATGATATTACAAATGTGTCTAAAAGTTGGTCATCAGGTCCAGATGGAGTGCCAAATTATTTATTGCAAAAATGCATCTACACAAAATTAAGACCTATTTTATTACTATTTAGTTCTTCATTACAATGCCAAAGGTTTCCTACAATGTAGAAACAATCGTTTGTAACTCCAATCTTTAAATCTGTTATTAGTAATTACAGGGGAATCTCGATTCAATGTTCATTAGCAAAACTTTTAGACAGTCTTGTAGCAGCGCAACTACGCTGGAAGACACGACAAATTATTATTGATGATCAACACGGCATTATGGAGGGCAGGTCTGCCACAAACAATTTGTTGTTATATCAAAACTATATACTAAAAGCTATGGAAAATCGGGAACAAGTAGATGCTATTTATACGGACTCCAAGGTATCAAGTGAATCACAGATTATTATGCGCTAAATTAAGTGCCTTGGGTTTGTCTGAGTAGATAGTAAATTTGATGATGTCATTCTTGTTGGAACGTTCTTAATGTGTTAGATATGCAGAATGTAAATCCAAAGAGATACGAGTAACGACTGGTGTCTCAGAAGGTTCTCACTGCGGTCCTATTTTATTTCTTTTATTTATAAATGATATTAATCTCTATGTGAAGAACTCCCGTTTTTTAATGTTTGCGATCTAAAAATGTTTACATCAATTAAGTCTACCACTGATTCCCAGCGATTGCAGGCTGACCTGCATAGTTTAGAAGAGTGGTTTCAATTAAATTGTTTGTATCTAAACACCAGTAAGTGCGTAGCTATCTCTTTTTGTAGGAAGTCTTCGTTGCTTAACACGATATGTTTTATATGACATTAAGTTAAAAAGTATTAATGAAATTCGCGGCTTGGGGGTCCTATTTGACTCACAATTAAATTTTTCTGCTCATATATCGAAGATAGCAGGAGAGACTTAGATGGTTGGGATTTATTTGTCACCACTCAAAAGATTTCACAGTGCAAACTACTTAAGATCTCTTTGTGTCACTTGTTCATCCAATAAACAGAATATGCCTTAGTTGTGTGGAATCCAAATTACCAAGTACATTGTAAGAAATTAGAAAGAATTCAGACTAAGTTCATAAGGTACTTGGCATTTAAAACCAATAGAATTAGTGTTAGTAATGCAATTATTTTAAACAATTTTAATTTATTGACTTTTTCCGATTGCAGAGTAATAAATGAATCTGTTTCCTCCACCGGCTAGTGAATGATTTCATAAAATGTGCTGAATTACTGGATGAGCTTGACTTCTATATCAATCCCACTAACAGACAAAACAGACAAACACCTCTGTTTAGGGTGACATTTCACACCAGAAATTATAGCTGTAATTCTCCAGTGACTAGAATTCAATCGTTGGCAAATTTTTATAATGCAAATGCAGATATTGTACTTTTTAATTCATCAGTGACAGTCTTTAAATGTTCATTTTTAAAACTGATTTCACGTGTTGGTTTAAATGAAATGTAAATTTTCACCTGTTTCTATATGTTCATGTATGTACACTTAATTATTTTATTTTATTTTGTAGGTTGTAATTTTTTGTATTTTATATCTTATATTTTGTAAGAATTTGTATGAAATGGCGTTGCCATATCAATAAAGAATTATTATTATTATAAAAATCAACTAAAAATGATGTCAGACTATTTTCAGTTCTTAGTTGATTGTTATCATATTAATATAAAATTTACCTTCTGGCATCTGGATGTAGAGATATTAATTATCCAACTGCATTTTGTCCATTTCGTCCATCATTCATAATCAAAATCTATAGCGAGACCAGGAAGTTGTTATGAGAACATGCCACAGCCTTTCCTGCCCATTCTAATTTAAGTAAATATAGGAATATCTTCAAGTAGATGGTGTGTACATCAGCAGATGACATATTCTGAAATTAAATGTGAAGCCTATTACATACCAAATATACATTTAACATATAAAACAAACAAAAAAAAACACTACAATAAAAAAACCAATGTGTTCGATAACAAAACATTATTTTGCATAAAAAGAATCTGTAAATTTTAGCTGTGTTGTGTATATACTTAATTGGCATCAGATTATACTTGAAGACAATCTATTGACATTGTTAAGTAACAACAAATCTTTACTCAAGCAAATGATGCACCTATTACAAAGAGGGTAATAGCCCAATTAGAAAGTGGACATGCATTTACAGACCCCATCAGAAACTCTTCAACAGAATATTGCCCTTCAATTAATAGAACTAATGTTATAAAATGGACATCGTTCTCATACTTATTCACACAAACTCTCTAAATATAACACAACCAGCCAACATCGCTGAGCTATATGAGATAGATATCACTTTAAATAGGTGTTAAACCATTGTCCAATAAACATTTTAAACATGTAAGAGTTTTCCTGAGGTAGTGATCCTAGTGTTCTACACATCATATTTTGTGTGAGCAGGAGGATTTTCCGCCTGTACACACAACAACTAGATTCGATAAATCAATAGCCATAACAATGTAATGAAAACAAATAAAGACAACAAGTTTTATTATTAAAGGTTAAACTCACCTCCATATGTGTAGATATACGTCGAAATCCTTGTTGGCGTTGTAGATTCGGTATTAAGGCCGTTGTTGCGACCAATGAAATTCGTTCACAAAATTCACGACTGCTGGCGAACGAAAAACGTATTGCCTTAGAAAACACACCGGCATAGACAACTATAGATGGGAATGTCAAATGATTAGGCTCTGGTGCCATCTTACGAAGGGCACCTGAAACGTTGGTTCGCGTCTGAGCTAATAAGCTGAGACGCGAACCACATTCCACTGAAAATTCAATAACAAGAGTATTTTGAAACTGCAGTTGAAATTTGAGTACTGTTTCATTAAATATCTTAATGTTTTATATTAAGTGTTTTTGTAAAGCATTCAATGATATGTATTTAAATTATTTAAATACATTAAGTTCTTGTTACCCATTAAAATGTACAACAAAAAACATTTAAAAACATTCAAATATTTAGTAAACAGTTTTTCAAATTCCAATGCAGTTCCTTTTAAATATATATTTATATTTGGGACACTAATAAAAGAAAACACAACATGTAACAGGAAAAAATAACTATTGTAGTACATTACATAGCATGTTTATTTTATGATAGTAAGAATAGTAAGCTAATATAGTTGTGGGCAAACGCTGTAGTATAGATGATCATGAAGTGTTATCCTTGAAAATTGATTAGATTCTACCCTAAAGAAACAGTATTAGAATGATATTTGATTTTATTGTTTATACACTTAGTATTTTGAATGAGAAGGCAGCTCGTATGTTACAGAATCACAATCCAATTCTATTGCTAGATTTGCATATGGTTGAGCAGCCACAGTTAGTTGGTATAATCATCATAATTATCATATGTATCAGTAGCAACAACAATAATACTTGGTTACAATCATCGATATACTCTACCTGGCAAAAATAAGGTAGGTATCATCAAGTCCTGTGTTTAATAATCCCTTCAAAATGGACAGCGAGAGTTAGCAGTAATTTTGCCTGAATTTCCAATTACTGCAACCCATTGTAAATACTGCAGGCTGTTCTTAGGAGGTAGGTTACACAAGTAGTGTTGTGAGGTATTATTGCAAGCTTCAACAATACACCTTCTGTAGCCCATTCTACTAAACAATAACATTATATACAGAATTACGAATAATCTTACTAAATTTCATAATTACTTTAAAAACAAAAAGGCACTTCTCAGAAACTACACACTATACAGAAAACTAAAACAAGTTTTAAAATATTAATAACACACATATTCAATAAACACTGATACGGCACTAGGAAGGCAATCGTATTAAAAATACGTTCAGAACTTTCGTACGGTTGTGCATGCTTTCGCATAACCAAAAATGAAATGTGTCCAAATGTGTCAAAGATGATAGTGCCAACCAAAGAACTAACACATTTTAACCTGGAAAACCCTATAAAAATTAATAAAATCTTAATACACTAGCGCCATCTGTTGAAGGGCACCGTAAATAAAGGCTCCACTTCCATGGCCCTGCACACCGGTGTTTGTCATATGTTAACAAAACAAACGTGCGACGCAATTGCTTCTGCGCAACTACCTGTCAACCAAGAAATGTTGATACATCGACTGCTTCACTGTAACAAAACGGTTGGTATTAGTTAGGCAAGTATCACACTATAATCACGAATTTCGCTTACATTTCATTATGACAACTCATGTCCAACGAATTATAAGATCTTATAGTTTGTTGATTATACCATATTTAGTCACTAATCATTAATTATATTCTCATAGCAGACGTCAAGAAAAATAAACAAAGAAGTAATTTAAATAATAAAGTGTGTAGCTAGCCTTAGTTTCGACAAACGAACAATTCCGACAATCGCCGATTCCTTTTGACATTCGAAAACAGAACCTCAAAAGGTGAATTAACTTATCGGCGCTAATAAGCAGGAAGCTCATCGTACGAGTGTTTTAGGGAAATCAATAATCGACGGGAAGTTCCATAAACATAGCACGACGTTCCGAAGGTTTATAAATATAGCCACAAACGGTATAACCTCAAAATTAATTACAATAGGTTTGTTTACAGGCACAGAAGGCAATTACAAAGAAACAAAAGGCACAGTTGAATAAAGAACAACATAGACATCAAGCATTGCAAATGAGGTGGAATAAATGACATTGATTTCTTTTAATCTAGAGTACATTTAAGATACAATAACGATATATCTCTTTAAGAAGAGTTTTTTACTTATTTATGACTCAGTTACACCCTTTGCAATGTTATTCCATGTACGTTTATTTGCAAAAGTGTCTTTGTTAGAACTGATTTCTGCTGCTCCTTTCTGAAAGTGATAATTAACACAGTTAAACTTGTATTAGCTGTTTTCAATTATTGCTCTGGGCTTGTTGTCTCTTGTTCTATTTTTTATGCAAACTGCTCCTGATACACACAATTCTATCTCATGCCTTACATTACTCCAGATTGTGCATGTATTCATTATTTGTCGTGAGGTTAAGGTTGTTGACTAAGTAGGCACATGTAGAGAGGAGTTAATTAAATAAATTGTATTGTTACTACACTTATTTAATTGTATTGTTGCTATTCTTACTCTTACAGTTACAAAACTTGCATATGGTGGTTGTATTGTTGGAGAAATTGACAGTAAACTGTTTGCATTCACAAAATAGTGAGTTCTAGTTTTGTTTCAAGCTGATTGGACAGAGTGACTAGAAATGTTAAATTAAAGCAGCTATGGTAGTGCATTAGCATAATTTAATAGTGTGATATCCTAATAGCAAAGTTGTTGAGAAAGCTTCTAGCATTTTTGTTATAATTTTGATTCAAGTGTACGTTCGTAATATCAAAGAGAACCCTATTTAAACCACAAAAACACTTTATATCAATAATAAGTGTTGAGGGATGGCACTAATCTATTGGTGAGAAGTCTAGATTACTACAACCAGCAATATTACGATTTATTGAATACAATATTATTCATTAACAGACTATAATAAATAATGAGTGCTTGTGTGTGATATTTCTTGTTATTAGTGCCAACACCATTCCCTTACAGATTTTGAAAAACTTGTGACTGTAGGAGAGATACTATAATTCTGAAATTGCAGGTCGCAGTTCACATATATATATATATATATATATATATATATAGTATATAGTATATCGAATAAATCCACATCATTATAGCTGAGGATAACACTTAGATTATAAGGCCCTACTATGAATTTATTTATATCAGATAGTAAACTACTTCTTTCAATATAATACTTAGGACATTGAAAAATATATGGTCTAAACTTTCCACTCGTCACAGCTATAAAGTGGAATTGCTTTACAACCTATCCTATATAAATGTGAGCCATATGCTCCATGATTGGATTTGAGTCTGCAAATAGTTTTAATGTAATGTTTTGTTTTATGTTTACGAGAAAACTAAGAAATTTTTAAAGGTAGTGCAAGTAAATGTTTGTATCTTAGACGCTTATTATTACTGGAACCATTGTGAGAATGCCGATTCTTTAATTTTTTTCTGAAAATCAGAAACAGGACATTTCCAATTCGAATCAATTTCCATAGTAGTGGAGTTCTTTGCTAAATTATCTACGTATTCATTTTGCAAAATTCCTATATGAGCTTTGATCCAGTGTAATATAATTCAATTTCCGGTTTTTCAAGGCAATTAATTTGTGAATTGATTTGTACCAGCAAATGGTTTTCGTTTAGAGTTGGATTAAAATTTGACAGTTTCAATAATATACTTTTACAGTCAGTAAATAAGACGAAGGTGTCGCCATTTAACTGTTGTATGTGTGTAAGAGCTTCACTTATGGCGATCAATTCACATGAATAAATTGAAAAAAGACTAGAAAGGACCACCTGTTTTTCTATATGGTTCGAAGTATCATAAAATGCGCATCCCGATTTACCGTTTATGACCGAACCGTCAGTATAGATGTAAGTGAAGTTTGGAAACTTAGACGACAAATAGTCAGTAAATTCGTTATTATTATATTTACCGGCGCAATTCGAGAAGGATTGCTTTATTTAATTTTGGGATTTGTAAATTTGTCTTCATAAATCTCCATAAAAGTTGGGAGAATTTTCCTAGTAAACGCGAATTTAAACAGGTGTTGATACTTTATGAGGGACTCAGCTATGAGGCAATTGGGGGTTTTCTTCCAGTAGGAGAGTCTTAGATATCTTATAGTTAGTTTCTGCCATTTACTATAGATATACTCATGACACCCATACAACTTTGCAACAAATCTGTCGCTTAGGGTCTTCTCAACGTAAGAGGAATTTCTGAACATTCCGAGTAAATCACGTCTCTCGGGGTTGATCTCATCAAGCCCAAACATTGCCTTAAGTACTTAAGTTGAAATACATCTACTTGTTTCAATGCTGATTTACTCGCTGACCCGTAAAAGATAGAACCATGATTTAAACATGATCTTATAAAAGATCGATAGAATAATTGAGACATTTCTGGATGTGAGCCCCAATTTGTCCTAGTAATGGATCTCAATAAATTCATCCCTTTTCACCTTTAGAAACTATGTGCGCAATGTGAGGCTTTCATTTTAATTTACAATCTAGAAATACTTCTAGAAATTTAATCACATTCCAAACAGGAATCCTGTAATTACCAAAGTTACAAACATTGGGAGAGTTGAGTCGTTTTCTTGAGAAAAAACAACAAACCGATTTTCTATCCGATAATTCAAGACCATTTATATTCAGCCAATTTTGTAAAGATTCTATGAAATTAGTCATTCTATTAATAACATTATCAAGTTTCTTATCTTTGGAGTAAATACTAATATCATCTGCGTACTGTAAAAGGTGGATTTCAGGAGACATTAATTTCATGATATCTTGAGAATATATTATAAAAAGAATAGGCGACAAAATTCTACCCTGTAGAAAGATGTGGACCTTGCTGAAGTTAAAACACCATTAATACGAATAAGTAAGTTTTCCGATCTAATAATAAATTGACAACATTACGAACAAAAATTGAAGGCATTTTTTATAAAGAATGGGAATTTGGACATTAGCATATGCTCCTGATATATCCAATAATGTAGTCAAAAGGATTTTATTATCAGTAAATGAATCATAAATGTCACAAGTCAAATGCGTAACGCTTTCCATTGTACTCTTACCTTTACAAAAAACATACTGGTAAGAAGGGATTAAACAATTTGATTCCAAACACCATTCTAGACGAGCTTTTATCATTCTTTCTAATGTTTTCAACACGCAGCTGCTTAATGATATAGGCCGATATGATGAACTATCTTCAGGATTCTTATTAGGTTTTAGAATTAGTATAATATTAAAACGCTTTTAATCGTGAGGGTAGATTCCCGATTGCCAAATATCATTATACATTTCCAGGAGCTTTCTTTTACACATTGTGGACATATTGTAAATCATACTATACTGAATATTATCCATACCAGGAGCGGAATTTGAATTTGATTTGAGGCTACATGTTAGTTCCTTTATGTTAAAGGATCTTGTAAGGTCATCTGAAATAACTTCCGCATTGATGGGGAAATTGGTATATTCATTCACTGATGTAGGGGCAATTTTATTATAGAATTTTTCGACCCAAGGACCAGGTGTTACTAAAGTTCTAACACAAGACGAAGAGTTCTGTATTTTCCTAACATTACGCCAAATATCTCCTATAGGCGTACTTCTGTTGAAATTATCACAAAAGGATCTTTAAGAGTTCTTTTTAACAATCTTAACTATTCTCTTAAACATAGCATCTGCTTTTTGGTATAAAATAAAATTCTCCAAGTTTGGCCATAACTTATATTGAATAAACGATGATTTCCTTCTATCTAAAGCTTTATCACACACTTGATTCCACCATATTACTGACTTGGATCGATTACGAGACCCTGAATGACTATGATTTAAAATGGGAATCGCACTGTTAGCTGCTTCTTTAATAGATTCTATAAAACTATCGTAGCTACATTTGTTAGGCAATTGAAATATTAATTCATCTAGGACATTAGAATACGTTCGCCAATTTGCAGGTTTTAAGTTCCAATAACGTGTAGGTTTCCCTGATATACCAGTTGTACTTAATGAACTCGATGACAACTTAATAGAATAATGGTCCGAACCTAAAGGTTCATCAATTACTTCCCAATTTAAATATAAGGTGATACTAGGGGAACAAAAAGTCAATTGCAGATGGGTTTGAAAATGGACGTGAAATCATTGTAGCAGAACCATTGTTTAATCAAGCGAGTTCATTGTCTTCAATGCTCCTAAGTAGAGCTTCTCCCTTGTAATCGTTATTCATACAACCCCAGTCATTATGGTGGCAATTAAAGTCTCGTCCTATAATAAATGGAGGATGAACTTGAGACAAGAAGTTATTCCATTGGGCCGAGTTAATTTAAAGGTTAGGTGGCACATAAATAGAAATTATAATAACTTCAAATGTATCCAGAGCAATGCAGATACTTGAACACATTACACCGGGTGGTATATAGTTGAAATTGACTACGCTAAATGCTAAATTTACTCTTATAAGAATGGCGGAGCCTGCCCTACCATCATTTATGTCATGTCTAACAATATTGAAACCTTTAAATTTATAGGTGATTTCCGATTTCAGCCAAGTTTCAGAAATCAAGGCCAAGTCATATTTATTTTAATTTAAATAATTAAGTAAAGTAGATTTGTTAGATTGGATTGATCTAGCATTCCACTGTAATAATTTAAAATTACTACTATTCATTATTGTCGTTGTAAAATAGGTTTACTAATATTTGTTTATATCTTCTAATTGTACGTGGGAACCTCTAACTGATCTATAATTTATTCATTCATCTTCAGAAAGCGATATTATTATTATTATCACAATGCCACGAAGGGATAATTATGGAACAAAATCTGGAATGCAAAAAACGCTATGCTTATAAATTTGCTAGTTTTACCTTATCAGTATAGTGTCATGCGAATATGTTATAATATTTTTCCCCTTTTAAGAAAATTTGTCGATTGTTTCGTGGTAAAATTGTATAGAGATTTTTTATTTGATTCTAAATTGTCTATCCAACAGGCTTATGCTTATTTTATTAGGACAATTTTTAGTTTATTTTTCTTTTAATCATCATAACGGTACAATTTTTATAACAACATTTTTGTGGAATTTCCTTTGGAATTAAAACACCTACAAATGAGTCCAAGCCCGACTTTCTATCGTGAAATTAAATTTCAGAATTTTGTCCGCTTCATTTTGAAACATACTCGACATTTTCCTCGCCATATAGACTATATGTTCTATCAAACGACATACAGTTCAGTGCCAGGCCACTTCTGGGACGGCCCCAATTTGGACGCTACGGCAGGGAGTTTTGGCATTTTTACCGCTTTTGAGCACATTTATCATGTGACGTTTGTCTTTTATTTTAAAGAAAATCAAACTAAGATTTTTCATTTGGTTCAAAATTGTGTATCCTAATGGATTCAGTTGATTTTGATTGTACAATTTTTATTCTATTAATCTTTAATTCTTCGACTTTATCGATACAACTGTAAACTTTTTATAACAATATTTGTTTTTGTTTTGTGTTTTTCTCTTCAAATTTAAGGAACTACAAAATAAAATCAAAAACTACTTTCTATCATGAAATAAATGATCAACGTTTCCACAAATTGGCTAAGCACTGTAGATTTACCGTTTCAATTTAAAACATCTCAATTTTTTTCCCGCCATCTAGACTATATTTCCAATCAAACTCAAATTCAAATCAGTTTCAGGGCAATGCCACTTTTAGACGGCCCCAATTATGAACGGACGTAAGGTAGTTTTGGAATTTATACCGATTTTTATCACATTTATATTTTATCATGTTACGGGTTTGTCTTATGTATTAAGATTTTTTTATTTGGTTCAAAATTATCTATCCAGCAGGACTAATCTCATCTTGCTTGGCCTATTTTTTATTATTTTTGTCTTCACTTCTTCGACTTTACCGCCAAAACGGTACGCTTCTGATAACAATATTTTTGTGTTTTTTCATTGGAAATGATGGATCTACAATATAAGAATATAAAACCCACTTTCTACAATGAAATAAACAAATTTCAAAAATTTGCCAAGGCCTATAGCTTTGTAGGTTCAATTTGGAACAATCTCGACATTTTTCCCGCCATCTAGACTATTTGCAATTAAGCGACATAAGTTTCAGGGCGATGCCACTAATAGTTTTGTGACGTTGACGGACATTTTTTGAAATGTTACATTTTTACTTTTTGCAGTTTTATCTGTAACTGTAGAGCAATTCTAATTTAAGTTTGATGAGTCAGTTTTGGATTATCTATCCCATGAGCCCAAAATCGACTTTTTCGGAATAAAATCGTATTTTATTTTTGCACTTTTCCGGCAGTACACAGATGACATTTTCTAATATTTTTTTCCCCAATCTTTCTTTGCCTTTT
The DNA here is from genome assembly GCA_963942505.1 of Lordithon lunulatus. Lineage (NCBI taxonomy): Eukaryota > Metazoa > Arthropoda > Insecta > Coleoptera > Staphylinidae > Lordithon > Lordithon lunulatus. Next base: position 35,135,376 of record OZ012674.1, on the reverse strand, counting down.
TAGCGCGCACAAACTGACAGTTGAATTTTTACGCTACGATAAATTCTATGTATCGTGCTTTCCCGGCTTTTCACGTTTCCACAGCTTTTCCTACTGGAGCCATAGGTCTCGGTCTAATTTTCCCGACGTCTAGAAGGATGACGCTTTCCAATGACATCTTTCTCAACCTTCTACTCGCCCCCTAGTTCCCGCTAATCTAATGCAATGGATAATAAATTGTTTACCTTCAGTATAAAGGTAAGAGAAACATACATGATTTGTCTGTTGATTCCTTTCTACGGAAAGGCATACAAATTGTATTGAGATTTCTTATTTGGTTCTAAATTATCTATGTAACAGGCTTCAGTTGATTTTGATGAGACATTGTTTATTTTATTTTATTCACATCGGCATTGCCGATTAGGTAAAAAAAACATACCATTTAAGATATTACAATGCGCATTGTCTAATAATATATGCGGTTAATTCATTTGTTGTAACATTTTCCACTGCAATGTTCTTATTCATATTATTTGATGTTCCAATAGAACTTGATAACGAAGAGGACATGCTACCGTTTCTATAGAAAATAAATTTTGAAAATTAAAATCAAATAACGTTAGTTTTATTTCTTGGTAATCTATGCCTCTATTTTGACACAACGGAGAATAGTTTTGGGATTACTAACGATTTTTATTATTGTTATAATGTATCATCTAACAGGTTTGTCTTTTGTTTTTGTGAAAAATTATACTGAAATTTTTATTTCGTTCAAAATTGTCTATCCATCTATTTGCAGTTGAATTTGACTGGACAATTTTTATTTGATTTTTCTACACTTCTTTCACTTTACCGCCTAAAGGTTACAGTTTTTATAACATTAAGTTTGTGATTTTCTCGTTAGGAATGAAAGACCTACAAAATAAGACCAAGACAACATTTTTCCTGCCATATAGACGATATTTTTACCGATTTTTTATGACTTTTAGAATTTATTATGTGACGGTTTTGTCTTTTGTTTTTGGGAAAAAATATGTTAAGATTTTGGTTCGAAATTATCTATCCAGCAGGATGAAGTTCATCTTATTTGGACACTCTTTTTTTATTTTTCTTCACTTCTTCGACTTTACCGTTAAAACAGTGTACATTTTATAGCAATATTTTTGAGTTTTTCTCTTTGTAAATGAAAGACCTACAAAATAAGACCAAAAACCACTTTCTATCATGAAATAAAATTTTAAAAGTTTCAAACATTTCCCAGGCCCTCTAGCTTTACCGGTTGAATTTAAAACAACCCCACGCTTTGCTGCCATTTAGACTATATTTCCAATAAAACGACATAAGTTTCAGGGCCATGTTACTTCTGGAACGGCCCCAATTTTGAACGGACGCACGATAGTTTTGGCATTTTTACCGATTTTTATTACTTTTAAAATTAAATTTGTAACGGATTTATCTTTTGTTTTAGGGAAAAATTGTACTAAGATTTTATATTTCGTTCCAAAAAATCCATTCTAATAGGCTGAAGTCGATTTCGATTTGACAGAATTTATTTTTATTTTCTTCACTTCTTCGGCCAGCACGGTACATATTTTATAACAATATTTTTCTGTTTTCCTCTTTGAAAATGAAACACCTACAAAATAGTACCAATAATCACTTTCTAACATGAAATAAAATGTTCAATGTATCAAAAATTTGCCAAGCGCTTTTCAGGTACAATTTGCAACAATCTCGCCATTTTTTCCCGCCATCTAGATTATATTTTCACATTTTAACATTTTGGCATTCTGACCTTTTTACATTTTGAAATTTTAACATATTTACATGTAGGCATTTTCATATTTCACATTTACAAATGTTCACAGTTTCACATGAAAATGTAATGTAATTATTAATATATATTTTCAATACCTTACTACATTTAAGATGTAACAATTTTCGGTAATTCCGCGCATGATTTACGCCACGCCCGCTGACGTCACGTATATTATTCATTATTTGTGATATGCGCAATAGGAAATCGCTATTATTGAGCAAGTTTCTGTTTTAGTGAACCGATCTTGCTCACATTTTCACAGGGTCACCGAAACGCGGGTTCTCACCCGATTTCCAAATTTGGTCGCGATCTGTTGTGTCGTTTTCCCGGAATTTTGTTCACAGACAGACAGACAGTCAGTCAAACAGACAGACAGGCATACATACCACACACAGACATCGCAATCGGGTTTATTTCGACTATTTTGGGCATAAAACGTAACGAAAATTGATTCTTTTTTGCTAAATGGTACACGGCAACAATACCTTCCTTCTGGTGTAATTTTTTTCCCGGAAAGTTATGGCATATTTCCACAATCTTAGTTTGAAAATGTGAACACGTTTTCGGTAAAACAATACCTTCCTTTACATCAGTGATGTATTCGGAAAGTACAAAGTCTAAAATGTAAAAAAAAATAAAAAATGTCAATATGTCAAAAAATTTAAAAAAGCCAAAATATCGAAAATGTTATACAAAATTAAATAGGTCATTTAATTTAGAAAGTCGTGTTGGTGCCCACACCAGATATTTGATAATTATATTTTCATAATACTGTATGTATAAATATGTTTTACTATTGACTTATATAATGTTTATATTTTCAAGTTATATATTGTGTTCTTTTATTATATACCCAAATATAAATTATATATTCAGTGATTAGCATTTAAACATGAAAAACAGTTTATTGAACATTGCAATGGTTTTATTTTTTGGTTATAACATTTATTGAAATGTATAGTAAATGCTTGCATTTTATTTATGTAAATAATTTAAGTGTACGAAGTATTTACAAAAATACTTCGTACACTTAAATTATTTTAGAATTTAATGAAATATATTGCATATGCTGCATTGAGCTAAGTTTCAGGTCTGAGCTAATTTTCGCGGTGCTGATATTAGAGGGCGCTGGTACTAGTGTCCAAAACCAGTACATATCTATCTTGTCTATGTAATATGTCGTCACCAAGGGTGTATAATATGCCAGATAACAAATAATATATATATATATATATAAAAAAAATCTGGTGTGGGTACTACAGGACTTTCTGAATAAATGAATTAATATAAAAAAAATTAATTTTTTCAAAATTAGCAATTCGAATTTTTGTGTGAAAACAATACCCTACTTACAGCAGTGCTGTAGTTTGATAGTAATAATATTAATATTAATTCCGGATTTTTAAGCAACAGAGTTGAAAGAGGCAAGGCTAGAACGAGTTAAGTCCATGGCAAAACTTCATAGCTGGCCTGAAGCGTTTCTGCTAGAAATGGCCAAGAAGCAAATTGAAAGGGATGGCTGGATCATGGTATAAGAGAATCAGAGATTTATAGCTTGGCAGATTTTGAAAACGCATTTGTCAGCACAACTTTAAGAACTGACCAGTGGCGCAATCACGAGGGAAGGATGAGGACATAAGTGTATATTTTCCTGAAAAGGCAGTACTATGTTGATAATTGAAACCCTTCTGGGAAGGACTAAAATTACCCCAGGTGAGCAATTTTATTTTATCAAAAAATATAGAGAATGAGAATGAACGCTACATTTATGTTATTAAATTTTAGAGAATTGAGCACACCCAAAAAAATAGAATAAGTGGAGTGAGGCAGGTAAGAAGGACTATTTAATACCACTAAGTAAAGGTGGATTCATGTCAAAATAAAATAATAATTAATAAATATGAATTAGTTATCATTCAAGGTCACAAATAATAATAATACACACTACCAACATTGAAAAGTATAACTTGTTTTTGATTTTATTATAACAGAGTGGGTGTCAATCTCAATGAATGGGGATGAACTAGTGGGACATAGTAGTAATGTCTGCGCTGTAAGTCATTGAATTCCTATTAGTCACGAAAGTATTTAAATAATTTTGAGAACGCAATAAATCTCCCAAAATCGATTAACAAAACTAATTGTAGGAGTAAGATTAAATATAAGTAGGTATTAACATAATTAATACATCTAGATATATACAAATAAGACAATTAGGATAAGTGATTAGCATCAGAAAATATCAAGCCCTTGACCGGCCAAGCAATTAACTAATTCACTGAAAATGTTCAACCCCAAGAATGTAGTAGGAGATATTTTATTTTATAAGTGCTGTGTCACAATAAGATAGTTACAGACAGTTCAGTTACAGTTAGAGACGAGTCAGAGTTGACGACTGCTCACATTTATGTTTTAAAACAGTCAGCACAGAAGAACAGGCATTCTAAATATGTAGTAGTTATTTATACAAGTTACTTTATTTCCAACCCTAGGTTGTCCACCATAGGTTTTAACATACCATCAAAGGTAATCTAAAATTTGGTGACAGTGGGTTCAGAGAGAGTACAACATGCTCCGAACCCCGGGTCATTACATAACACTGCCATCAAATAGCCATGCAGATTTCACACATTTTTTCCACCTACCACTCATTGTGTCAAATTTGGGTTTATTGCACCTCAGCAATAAATGACTTAAAAGCAAAATATTTAGAAGATTTAGGCACCAATTAGTATAGTGATCAACAAAATAAACATATCAAATCAATTGACATCAAAACAAGCAAGCCTTCTAAAAGCTATTTATTGAATAAGATTGTCCAACATAATTTTATTTATTAATTATTATTTACTACTATGAACTATTTTTATTTACTATTTCAGCATAAACCCACCTTAAGGAATCCAATACCAGCAAGCATACTGTGGAGATTGAAAGGTTATGCTATTGCTGTGGCTGGATGAGTCATTTAGTCACTCACTGTACAATGGCTGAGGGCTTATGCTTTAATTGCAAGAGGAAAAAACACTTTAGTAGAGATTGCCCAGATTGAACACAGGGAGGGTTTAAAAATGGTTATTAACCAATGGCTGAGGGACATTCACATTGAGAGCTTTTCAACAATTTGCTGAAGAAAGGGGTATTTGGTTTAATTCTCAACTCACAAACCCTCAAGCAAATGAGATGGTAGAACAAGCAAATCGTACAAAAATTCAATGATAGAGGCAGAAATGGTTAGTGAGTGTTCATGGGACAAATGCTTGAGAAAAATTCGATTTAAACAGTTCAATCAATAAAACCACAAGAAGGAGCCATGGATATTATTTTGGGTCACACTATAGCAGAAATTGAGTTATCAAGATACAGGAGAAGATCATGAGTAATTTGGAGAAAACATTATTAGGAGACAAATGAAATACAAAGCACAGTTTGATAAAACGATATTTGTTGGTAATACATGAGGATAGGGAAATCATTTTAGTTAGAGGGCGAGCCCAGGCGACAGGTGATAGTCCATTTACAAGCTTAGTCTTTTCCTCACACAACCTGTTAAAATTTTTCTATTTATGAACATAGTTCAGTTCAGTTGTTATTTTAAAACAAAAAATCAATTACAATTTTTTTTAACAAACATAAGTATTCTCATTATTCCATTTTTGAGCAATATTACCAACAATATTGCTTGATATGTAAGCTGATAGCAACTCAAAATTGTTACATGATGGATTGATTATTGATTATGTATTAATTTGATTTTGTAGGGAATGAAACTGCTTGAAAAGTCTTGCATTGGTAAAAACAGTATGCATACTACTATATATCAGTAACGTACACATGCATGGTGTAGGTAAATCCTAAACCAGTATCTGCTTGAAATGTTTCTATCATAATCTAATATGAAATTGGCTCACAAGTATGTGTTGGACAGATGCAACTTTGGATGTATGCAAAAGGGGATGGTTTCAATTTCTAATAATGTAATTACACAATTTTCAATCCAACATTCATGGCAAGAATAAATACATCCTTTCTACTTTTGTGATTGATTCTAGCAAAATATTTAAACTACAGCAACTTTAATGGTATTGCAAGTATGAAGAGCAGAGCTGGCTGGCAAATACAAAAAATTACCCTAGAAATGCAACATACACATTCCAAGAGGGATTAGAATAGTTTGAAAGGTGTGTTGCTAGTCAAATTGTAAATAGTTTATTATAAAAGTTGAGAGTGATAATAAAACAACTATTCTTAGTTCATACTAGTAATTTATAGTAAATATCTATAGTGATCTAGAAAGAAAAGGTACAAGCAGTTGAATCTAAAGCAGGTATAGATTTGGATTGGTTTCAAGTTGGATAGCATTGGCAAAAACAAACTTTGTATATGAAAATATTTTAGTTTCAAGTTGATTACAATGTAAACATTATATGACTGAATGACTATGAGGAATGTGGGCTTTAGGGAGTCGGAGTTTAGCAACTTGAGAGCACAAATAATTCAGTACATGTAAGCAGTTAACATGAAACAACTGTATTTGAGTAATTATTAACCAAATACTACAATGAATACAGCATCAACCATATAAATGGTACAAATCATAATGCACTGACCTTTTTAGAACGACCTGCTGGTATAATCTGAGCCGGCTACTCAGACTTTTTGTATTCCCAGAATCTTCCAAGTTCCAACCTCATAACACATGCAGCACTTGTATTACACTTTTCGCGTTGATTATGCATGATCACAACACAAATCACACATCACAGGAATCACTATGAAATCCCCGTTGCTTGAACATCACTCACTCCACCGAGGCACTTGTTTATGCAACAATATTGCAATAAATATATAATATATGTGCAGAGCCGACGGCCTTCTTACACTAAACTGGCGCTGTCAAGCTTAGACAGCTGCTGTCAAGTGCCAGGTACAGTTACCTTTAGAAAAGTGATGTCATTGATGGCCGTGAGATGTCGCTGTAATTCACGCATGATTGCCGCTTAAAATGCTCAACTTTGAACGCGCTGCAAGCATTTATTACAATATTGTTGCATAAACAAAAATGTAGAGTATTTTATGGCCAACAAATTGAGGCTTCGGGACTTTTCTCTAGCTCTCAGAAAATGAGAAAATTATGGAATTTCATTTATTTTCTCCGTTTAAACTCGGTAGCATTTTTATTTCAAATGCTAGAGAGATGGTTTATATATCAAAATGTAGAGTAATTTAGGGTCAAGGGTGGTTATGAAGTTTACTTCAAGCAAGTGTAAAACAAGCATCAAGCAATTACTATTGATATTGTTTTCAGTCTATTCATTGTGATTATTAGTAGTGATATAGAATGTATTATTTCGAAAAAAAAAAACTCAATTGGTATATCAATTTGATCATACTCATACTTTCCTGAAAATTTAGGAAGATGACTGTATCTCGGTTTACGCACTTACACCAATATAAAATTAAAACCGAAAATGAAAATAAACTTTGTTATTATTACTACTATATTTTCGTGACTGTTTCTATTGTTAGCAAGATTATTTCAAGGGAGATATTTTATATATAAAATTTAATCATAGGTTCTAGTATTTATTTTTATTGCATTATACTAAATACTCATTACTCAACACAAAAATAAATTCTAATTCATATTAAATGTTTAACAAAACTATAAAAATAACTTTAATTCATTGTTAAGTACATATAAAAATAATATAATAGATAACAATAAAATAATTTAAAAAACTCGGGTATTTTGGTTTAAGAATATAATATAATTTAGATTTTGAGAAGACAGTCTGTTCCATCTCTGATTTGCTAACTGGCCAGCTTTAGAGAAAATTCTCTCCGATGGTACAGATGTACCCGGTATGCATAAATATTTTATGGCCAGGTCATATAATAATAATAATCGTTTATTTGTGTTATCACTTCAAGAAGTTTACATAAGTCATACAATATGATAATCAAAACAAAATACATATTTACACAATAAAAATACGTAAAAATAGGAAAATATATAAAAAGTCAAAAATTTCAAAAAAAAAGTCAAAACTGTCAACAAAAAGTCAAAAATGTCGAAAACGTAAACAAAATCAAAAATGTAAAAAGGTCAACAAAGCCACACAAAATAAAAATAGTCAAAAAATGTCAAAAACATTTAAAAAGCCGAATAGTTGAAAATTTTGAAAATGTTAAAGTAAAAAAAAAATCAAAAATCAAAGCCACACAAAAAATAAGAAAATGCAAAAAAAATAAAAAATGTAAATATCTCAAAAAAGTCGAAAATATCAAAAAAGTCAAAAAATATCAAAAAAAGTAAAAAATTTCAGAATATCAAAAAATTTAAAAAATTCGAAAAGTTGAAAATTTGATACAAAATTAAATAGGTCATGTAATTAAATAGAATATCAAAAAGTTGAAAAGTCAAAATGTCAAAACGTGAAAATGTCAAAATCTCAAGTGTCAAAAATTTCTAAGAGTCAAAAAAAACAAAAAAGTAAGTGAAAAGTAGTAAAAAAAATGAAAAAAAATGTCAAAAGAAATTCAAAAACAAATCAAAAATGTCAAAAATTAAAAAAAAAAATTAAAAAAAAGAAAAAACTGTCAAAATATCAAAAAAATAAAAAAAGCCGAAAAGTTGAAAATATCGGAAAAAAATATACAAAATTAAATAAGACATGTAATTCGGAAAGTCGTTCCCACACCAGATTTTGTATAACCTTTTATAAGCAGTCTGTCAGTGAGATGCTTATTTACACCTTCAATTTGTTGTAACAAATCCCAACACAATTTGTTTTGATAACTGATACCTTCTTACAAAACAAGTGTTTCGACAGGTGGGACCAAATTAGTTGATCTGTTGCAAATTGTATATGTGCTGCAATGGTTCAATTCGGTGAATTGTATATTCAAAATTCATTTTACCATTAAGTAGTTAATGGAACTTCGATCAAGTTATTTGCCGAATAGCGTTACTTATTTGACAAATAAGTTCTATTAGGAGATTGAAAGATGCCAAACAAGGTTTAATAAATACCTATTAGTTATGGTTATGTTGGTAGAAAATTAAGCTAGCAACACTGTTGTGATTTAGAGGTTAGTATACAGCCCACGGCTTTTAAGATCACCAAATTTGTCTCCGAAATATGAAAGGTGCCGACAGAAGTTTCCGATTTGTATATATGCTAATATTGCCGCAGATATTGATATATGTCAAGAGTTGCTATCCAGTGCTGCCAACATAATTTTTAGAAGAAATGACGTCATTGGTTTTCAACTGTTTCTAGAACCAAGAGTTAGCGCTTGCATATGTGAACATAAATTCTCAGTTTGTTTAATAATAATAATAATGTTTATTGTCCAATAGGTAAACCCAATTACGATGCAACAAAATAAAATCAATATGTAAAAATAGTACATTGTAACAATAATTAACAACAAAACAGTAAAAAATAATAACAACAATAAAATAATAAACAACATTACAGTTTATGTTCGGTGGTGCAATTAGCGCAATGGCATATTTAGGGCTTCACTCCCATTGGAGGGCAGGGGAGTAGAGACTAATCTTAAAGTTAGAGAATAATGTTACGAGATGAAACACTCGAAGCCGGTTTCCGTGCAAAAATCTTGAAATAAGTAAGGAGTCGTGCCGGTTTTTAGTGGATACGAATTAAGAACATAAATTTACAACAAAACACTTTTCATCAATTTTTAAGGGCACTAAATTTTGTTGCTGTCAGCAGCTATCAATGAAGAGTGGCTAATCGCATACTGTCTTGCTTAAGGGAGCCACTGGTAAGCTGCTGTAAAAGAAGTGAGTACTATCATATTTTAATAATACAGTTTAATATGCTAGGGGCACTATCGAAATGCATTGGAGTCATGAAAGCTCATTATCGGTGCCTCTTGAAAGACCATATACAACACTATTCTCCACAGAAGGCACCTCAAATTATAACATGCTGTTCTATATTGCACAATATAGCTGTAAACTATAATTTAGAAGAGAAATTGATGTAATCATATTGAATCACCATCAACCTACAAGCCCAACATGATTAAAATAACAGGGAACCTAATGAAGAGGATAGATAGATTTATTGTCCTGCATGATTTCAACAACTTGTACAATCAAGTTAAAATATTAAAAATAATAGAACTAGTTTACTGTTTTATTAATTTTATTTTTACCCATAGCACCAGCAATTATAACTAATGCTTCTGCCACATTTTTTAGTTCCATTGTCCATTCATAAATATATTAAAATTAAAATACACTTGCAATTATGTCACCATATACATTTTGAGTTTGATTGATTGATATTTTTTGCACAGTCTTTAACATGATATGACAGTAGTTTTCATAAATGTGCACAACACAGGAGAATTGTTGCATATATTTGCTTGTTCTGTTTGCCTGCATGTTTATCTTTTGTTACTGTTAGTACATTTCTAAGTAGTCTACTAGTGTGAAGTATTAATACCATTACAAATGGCATGCAGTGCAGCAAATGGTATATATGACACTGTGCAGTCCAACTCCAGTCTGTCACAATTGCAACTGGAGCTGGCGAGATATATTTAGGTTTTTAATAATATGACACAAAATCACTAAATAATACTGCTTGGGTATCATTTTCACATAAAATATCAAGTGGCACTAGCAGATTCCTTCAATACCCCAACATATTTAGCATTATATTTTACTTCGTCTCCAGTTGTATCAAAGAAGTGTATTGGCAATATTTCTGAAATAACTCAAGTTGATGCTTACTAAACAATTTAACATTCAATGGAGTACTATAACTGTAAATCTACTCTCTATGATCATCAAACATCAACTGAAGGACATCTAAATCATTAGCGGCACGTTGTCTGTCTCCGAGAGCTTCGATCTACTTTTTCTAATTGTTTTAGTTTTTTATAGACAATGAACGTTTTTGAATATTTAAAGTCCATTGATTTTCTTTATTAAATAACTTGTTAAATGATGATTGTTGTGACAAAATTACTTGTAAGTATTGACTGTATTCTTAACTCCGCGGCAGTTGAGTCCATCGACGTGGATGGTTCCGCTGGTGGTGGTGATCCTACCGCTCTTTCGCCTTTGTGCCATTTCCAGTAGTAGAATGCATTTCCGAGCATCTGTTCAAGCACCTCCTCGACGACCCTCATAATAGTCGCCGTAGATCTGTAGGAAGAAAATGTTAATATCATTCAATTTGATCTTATTTGCAATAAAATGCTGCAAGAATATTATTCAATGGAATGGCGGTAATTATCTACTATAATAATTATGCCTACTGCAAAAGGTGTTACAATTTAAAATAAATTATTCTTTGCACCATGCACTTAGCAAAGGATTGACTCATGGTGATTACAATGAATCGCTTACAGGAAATACGTGGGTTATAAACAAAAGGGTGGTGAGAACAACACCTCTCTCGGATGTTTCCACGCAATAAGAATGATTTTAATTTTGCTTTTATTTAAAAATTGTGCGTTTTACGAAATTTTTAAGCATTTTTATCTAATAGAGTATGTATTAATTATTATGCATAAGTAATGACGGCAAAATTTGAAAATAAGAAAAATGAAAGAATGCCAATATGTTAAAATGTCAGAATGTTAAAATGTCAGAATGCCAAAAGTTAAAAAGTCAAAATGTCAAAAATATTAAAAAGTCAAATATCAAAATGGCGAAAATGTCAAAAAAGTTAAAAAAGTAAAAAATGTAAAAAAGTCAAAATGTCCATATGCCAAAAATTTTAAAAAAGCCGAAAATGTTGAAAATGTCGAAAATGTTATACAAAATTAAATAGGTCATGTAATTCGGAAAGTCGTGTGGTGCCCACGCCAGATATTTTATTATACTTTCAAAAATTATTTTCTATTTTAAAACATGTAAAGGGCAATTATGTTTAGTAACAGCTATATTGGCATCATAATAATATTGTATGCCACATGCGTGCACACTTATATAATTTTTTTCTATTTGAAACATTAAAATTAGTCACTCAGACTGACCATTATTTTTTTTTATATTACAGACTAAAACTTAATTACTAAAATAAGTTCAACAACGTCCTTTAGATCATTCTAACTAGGTATTATTTGCCTGTCACTCACTTAATGTAGTCGGTTTTCGTGCACAACAACCTTCTATTCTTATAAATTTTAGATTAATATAAATACCAATATATCCTACTAGAGAATTACCCTTAGCACCTATTGAGATTTATAGACTGCAAACATCATTTATCAAGATTTTGTAGAATCCTCCATTAAAAGATCTTGAAATAATAAAATATATATATATATATATATATATATATATATATATATATATATATATATATATATATATATATGCTGCCAATTGGCTATATGAATTAAATAAATCCTTCAGTTTAATAAAGCGCAACAATGACACATCATGGAGGTATTTAATTTGTCTCTTACTTGTAATGTAATATCTTCTATGGACATTGATCCATTAATACATAATATAAGTATTACATATAATTGAAATTAAAATAATGTAGTTATATCTGCCACCTCTCATATAGTATTGCATATAACTATTCGTATATCAATCAGCTGATTGAATAGATCCTAAAAATATAAAATTTGTTATAATAGTTCGATCAAAAAATGTAATCATTTCGTTGTAATTTGTTAGAATTATTCAAAATATGAATAGTGTTCATACGAGAATACATACAGTTGATTTTTTGACTAACAATGTATTGTACATAAGCAACAGAGAAATTTTGTTTGCAATTTGAAAATTACTCTACAAAAAAGAAAGACTATTATAAAAACTAAGGAGATTATTGATTACTTTATCACGAAACAACTTTAGTTAGTCGCTATTCATTCAGACGTTTTTTAATTTTGTTCACAGACATACACACCGAGAGATATTTTAGAAAAATTGTCTATTTCGACTATATTCATGCAATGTAAAGAAAAGTAAAAATGAGCTCCTCGATTTTTTTCCCAATAAAGTATTTTCATTTGTCAACTACGACAAATTAATTTACAAATATATTATAGTAAATTGATTTTTTTTCAATTTAACTATTCTGTAGATTATACTTTAAATAATAAAAAATAACATGAATTAAATTATATACCCTCTTTCTAAGTGCCATTCATTACTGTCTAGCAAGTCATACAATTTTGGGATGTGTGTTCAATAAATGTCTATTCTTTCCTACTGCCACAAATTAAGAACTTGAGAGTTTCAGGAAACTCATAGAAAAATATTGTCAAATTGGATGGATAGTGTATATTTTGTGGGGTGGACTGAGAGTAAATTGCACAAATTTGAAGCTATTAATATTGACAAATTGTAAATAACTGTATCTCCACAACCAAAACTATGTTCTGCTTGATACCTGCAGCTCGGTTTATAGTATTGGAGGATACAAATTATCAATAGAACTTTATCTTGTTGATACAGTAAAGTACCCAGAATAATTTAAATTTCCTAAGAAGGGGTACAAAAACATGTAACAATAATAAATCAAAATACTTACAATAATAACTTTATCAAAAGGTAGCAGTCCTACAGATATCCGAGGCTTCGTTTGGCTGATACATTTTTTCAGGAGATTATTCAACAATTCCAAAACAGATTCCACAGTCCTCGAGTCTGGACATCTAAATAATTGCAATTGGGCTGTTTAGTTTGGGTAACTCAACATTCAACAAATATGAGCAAATTGCTGGCAGGTACCTCATGGTCTTGTCGGTTTGTAATGAAGAAATAAGTACACGTGCATTTTCTTCATTATGGCCAGCTACCCATCTGGACTGGATGAGTTTTGCTATTTTGTAGTTTAACATGTTCAGCGCATTATGGTTTGATTTCGAAAACTGTAGCTCTTTCAATTCCTTTTGTGGGTGTGGAATTACTGCACTATATTATAAAAGAAGATATATTAGACACGTATAAATCAGAAGTGATTAATACTAAAAAATTTAATGATAGAATAGAATTAGGGCTGACAGTTATATCTTGATAATAGAGTTGTGTAAAATACAATAATAGTATGGTCTGATGTTCACGAATCCATGAATGTATGGTGTCCCACAAGAAACTATCTTAGGTTCATTACTATTTATTTTGTATATGAACAAAATGCATGAATATGCTGTAAACTATAAAATAAGGGTATTTACTGATGATGATGGTATTTACTATGTTATATATTTGAATTTAGTAAATAGGTGGCTCTGTAATAATGATTTATGCATTAATATTGCTAAATCTAAAGCAATTGTATTTGGTTTGCCACATACACTAACAGCAGGAGACAACAAGATGCTAGATAATATCAAAGTAAATAACATCACATTAGAAAGGGTAAACGTCATTAAGTAGTTAGGGGTCAAACTTGATGAGAATTTGAATTTTAAGTAACTCGCTCAGTACATAATGAATAAAATATAAAAAAAAGTTTATTTCTTGAGCAGAGCAAGCAAAACACCGAGTTCATATGTCCTTAATAAATTGTATAAAGTTTTAGTTTTGCCTCACATGGACATCTGCTCTACTGTGTTACTTAATTTGAATAAAAACCATCTACAAAAAATACAAAAAAATCAAAATAGAGCACTAATAATTATATTAAAATGCAATAAATACACAGCTATAACATTGATGCAAAATAAATTAAACTATATGATGATTTACCAAAGAATCATGTATAAAAACACTTGATATGATTTATGAAATCAAAAATATACTGTTCCACAGTATATGTGTTGTAAAATATCTTGGTGGTACACATTCTTATCCTACACATAATGTTAATGATTTCTGCATTCCACCATACACAAAATCACATACATTGTGACAATGTGTGTATAAGAGAATTACAAGGATTTATAATTTACTGTTGAATTTAAAAAATTGTAATCATTACACTACCTATAAGCAATTATTAAAGCAAAATGTTATGGAGAAGTGAACAAGATATTCTTTCTTGAAATTATTATTTATTTTCTGGTGTAACTTTTTGATTTTGTTTGTAAACTCATATATATATATATATATATATATATATATATATATATATATATATATATAAACAAAATTGTACATTTGTCTATTTTTGGTCTAGTTTTAATTATCTAAATTTTCACATTTCTCTTTTATGAATTTGTTCTGTTCATTTTAAATTTATTCCTTCTATGACATGTGTAAAATACAATGTATTGGTTGACACAAATAAACTATACATTTTTTTAAAAACCTTTACTTGGCATCACATATACATACAAAAGACAAATCTAACTCAACATAATATCTAATAGTATACAATTCTCAAATAACAAAAATACTCCACTTTTCAATATTCCATTTCCACCCTCACCCACTTTATTTTCCATGCTAGTCTTTTCAAAATTTCCACACATTTCCCATCCTCTCTTAAACATTCACTCACCTTTCTGTAATCTTCCACCCCCTCTGTGTTTAGTTCTGTACATTCAATCACCATCTGTCGCTCCCCTTACCACACAGTAAATGTGTGATGTGTTTCAGCTACATCCACACTTTACTTCCTCATCTTTCTCATATATCAACACCATTTTCTTAATTCAATATCAGGCAATTGACGATTTATCAGCAGACCTTCTGTTTTCCTATTTGTGTACTTTTCATTTCATTTCAAGCACACTTTCAACTTCCTTTTACCCCTTTAATATATAAGTCAATAATTATAAACATAAAATCCCTCACTCCTGACACTGTCTGCACAAGTCTATCTCTAGATACACACACAGACACACAATTCATCACTCAAACAGCCAAAACCAGTGTTAGCAAATAATTGTGTATGTTACTCATATGAAAATATATAGACAGTCGCTGATACTAGCAAGAGCATTATTTGGAAGGGAGAACTTGGGACACTGCAAGACTTGCAAAGTCTTCTTGTACTTGAAGAGTTTGTTAGCTTAGCTAAGTGGGTACAAATCAAGTACATGTAAAACACTAATAAAACAAATGTCATTACGCCTATGCCTAAATATAAATATGCCAAAATTCCAAACGTAAAAATGTCAGAATGTTAAAATGTCAGAATACCAAAAAGTTAAAAAGTTGATATATCAACACTTGAAAATGTCAAAATGTCAAAACACAAATTTTTTAAAAAAGTCTAAAAAAAGTTAAACAAAGTCAAGAAAGCCAAAAAATGTCAAAAAAGATAAACAAAATTAATAACATGTCAAAAAAAGATATAAAAAAACAAAAATGTCAACAAAAATTAAAAAGTTGAAAATGTCGAAAATGTTATACAAAATTAAATAGGTCATGTAATTAGCAGAGTCGTGTTCACGCCAGATATTTTACTTTTATTTTGACAGTTTTTACTTTTTTTTCTTTTTTCACATTTTTTTACATTCAATATTTTTTACTTTTTGTGGCTTTTTTGATATTTATTTAAGTAAAAAAAAGTCAATTTTTTACTTTTTTGACTTTTTTACCATTATGACATTTTTTTATTTTTTTAACATATTTGAACATTTTTGATTTTTTTTACTTTTTTTTAACTTTCCGAATACATCACTGATGTAAAGGAAGGTATTGTTTTACCGAAAACGTGTTCACGTTTTAAAACTAAGATCGTCGAAATATGCGATAACTTTTCGGGAAAGAAATTACACAAGGAAGGCATTGATTGTTGCCGTGTAACATTTCGCAAAAAAAAAAAAAAAATCCTATATGTAAACATGTCAAAATTTCAGTAAAAAAAATTAAAATGTCAAAAAGAAGTAAAAATGTCAAAAATGTCTAAAAAAAAGTCGAAAATGTGAAAAAAGGAAAAAATGTCAAAAAGAATAAAAAATGTCATAAAAGGCAAAAAAAGTCATAAATGTCAATATGTCAAATTTTTTTAAAAAGCCGAATAAATAAAATAGGTCATGGAATTCGGAAATCAACCAAAATTCGCAATACATTAAATGTTATGGAGTTTGCAATAACTGACATCATACGAAGTGTATACGGATTTAACACCCGAAAAAACGAAATTCAATGTAAATAAACAAAAAGGGAAAGGCGGAAACGGTTGGATTTGTAATGCATGTAATAGCCTTAGATAATGCAGCGTCTGATGAGGATGTAATGGATTTGTCCTCGCGGGTTGATTCTCCATCTCATAATTTTAAAATAGTATCAATGCTTGAAGAGCTGCTACTAAAACAATTTAACATTTTCAAAACCGACATACAACAATCTTTAAGTACATTTTCAGAACAATTTTAACACATCGATAACCGCCTAAACAAACTTGAAGAAGATAATGATAGGCTCCAGGCAGAATTGAACAACATAAATATTTCAGTAAGATCAACAGATACTAATATTATTAACGTCAGTGATGTCTCGTATGAAACAAAACAAAGTAATAGAGAACCTAATATTATGGTTTTCAATATGGTTGAATCGACGAAATTTAGTGATGATAACAAACAAAGTGATGATCTCTACGAATTCAATAAAATTCTAGCACCGGTTGGCGACATTATCAATCCCACGAAAATATTTCGCGTGGCACGGAAGGGTAATAAAAATAAAAGTAGGCCCTTGAAAGTTATTTATGAGAACTCTACTACTGTTAAAAAAATATTGGCAGCAAGCAAAACTCTGAATACGGGTACTGTCACAAGAAAATCTGATTTAGCACCATTACAACAAGAGGAATTGAGGAAAGCTAAGCAGGACTTGTACAACAGAACTGCAGCTGGTGAAAAGGACTTGAGACTGAAATATATCAATGGTACATCATGCGTTACACATCATGTAGTTCAACGCGAAAAACTAAATATTTATTTTATTATAATGCGGGTGGAATTAAAACAAAATCAAAGGAATTCTTTCATAATGCGAATTGCTCAATTTATGATATTATAATCATTATAGAAACTTGGATAACAAATGACATCTTAAATGCCGAACTCATGCTAACTAACTACCAGATTTATCGTTCTGACCGATCACAGTACACCAGTGTAAAGTCTCGTGGAGGTGGCGTACTTATGGCAGTTAGAAAAGAACTATCTTCATCGATGTTATTATTAGCAGAAAATAAAATTGAAGAAATATTCGTGCATATAAATACATATGATAAAAATTGGGTTATCAGGGCAGTATATATTCCTCCAAAATCTGGTTTAGAATTATATGATCAGCATTGTGCGAATATTGAGGAGTTGGTTGCAAATTTTCCAGAAAATCAATATATTATATGTGGGGATTATAATTTACCAAATTATGTTGATGATAGTTTTAGATTCGTTAGTAGTAACAACCCAGCATTTTTACTCTCCGAGAACTTTAGTTTCTTAAACTTACAGCAAATAAATGAGATAAGTAATGAAAGGGGAGTTTTCTTAGATCTAGAATTTGCTTCTGATAATTTGTAGAAGGTATCAACTACACATGAGGTTTTATGTAATATAAATTCTCACCATCTTCCATACTGTATATGTCTTCCTATCGCTTAATCATAATGTACAAACCAAGGTAGAAATATTTGACTTCGAGAAAGGTAACTATTTAGAAATTAACAATGCGTTAGCCGCTATAGATTGTGACTCTTATTTTAACAACTGCGATTTAGATAAAATGGTAGCTAAATTTTATTATGTCTTTAATGGTCTATACCTAAGAAAACTATATATTCTAGTCAGTATCCTAAATGGTTTAACAATAATTTGATAAATTTGGTAAGGAAAAAGAAAACTGCTCACAAAAATTATAAACGTACGAATAGTTTAGTTGACTATCACATATTTCAAGAGCTACGCAAGGAGTGTACAACGTTAAATAATATATTATATAAGGCTTATATAACACGTACAAAAGCATCTCTTATTGAAAAACCCGAAGTCATTCTGGTCTCACATTAATAACATAAAGCGATCCAACAATATACCTGCGCGCATGACTTATAATGACGTCAATTTTAACACTGCAATTGAAATTGCTGATGCCATTGCGGATAATTTTTCATCTGTATACGTCAATGATACAGGTCAACTTTCGGCAGAAAACCAAAAATAAATAACTATACAGTTGCTCCGGATTTGATAAAGATTGACATTATCAATGTATTCAATGATATTACAAATTTATCTAAAAATTGGTGATCAGGTCCGGAGTGTCAAATTCTTTATTGCATAAATGCATCTACACAAAATCAAAGCTTATTATATTACTATTTAGTTCTTCATTACAATGCCAAAGGTTTCCTACAATGTAGAAACAATCTACAAACGATTACAATCTTTAAATCTGGAAATCGTGAGGTTATTAGTAATTACAGGGGAATCTCGATTCAATGTTCGTTAGTGAAACTTTTAGACAGTCTTGTAGCAGCGCAACTACGCTGGATGACACGACAAATTATTATTGATGAACAACACGGGTTTATGAAGGGCAGGTCTACCACAACCAATTTGTTGTTATATCAAAACTATGTCCTAAAAGCTATGGAAAATCGGGAACAAGTAGATGCTATTTATACGGACTTCTCCAAGGCATTTGATTAAGTGAATCATAGATTATTATGCGCTAAATTAAGTACCTTGGGTTTGTCTGAGGAGTAAATTGGATGATGTCATTCTTGTCGGAACGTTCTCAATGTGTTAGATATGCAGAATGAAAATCCAAAGAGATACGTGTAACGTCTGGTGTCCCACAAGGTTCTCATTGCGGTCCTATTTTATTTCTTTTATTTATAAATGATATTAATCTCTATGTGAAGAACACTTGTTTTTTAATGTTTGCGGACGATCTAAAAATGTTTACATCAATTAAGTCTACCACTGATTCCCAGTGATTGCAGGCTGACCTGCATGGTTTAGAAGAGTGGTTTCAATTAAATTGTTTGTATCTAAACACCAGTAAGTGCGTAGCTATCTCCTTTTGTAGGAAGTCTTCGTTGCTGATAACAAAATATGTTTTATATAACATTAAGTTAAAAAGTGTTAATGAAATTCACGATTTGGGAGTCCTATTTGATTCACAAATAAATGTTTCTTATCATATATCAAAGATAGCAGAAGAGGCTTTTAGATGCTTGAGATCTACTTGTCGCAACTAAAATATTTCACAGCGCAGACTACTAAACATTTCTTCATTTCACTTGCTTGTCCAATAACAGAATATGCCTCGGTTGTGTGAAATTCAAATGACCAAGTACATTGTAAGAAATTAGAAAGAATTCAGACTAAGTTCATAAGGTAATTGGCATTTAAAACCAATAGAATTAATGTTAGTAATGCAATTATTTTAAACAATTTTAATTTATTGACTTTTGCCGATTGAAGAGTAATAAATGACATCTGTTTCCTCCACTGGCTAGTGAATGGTTTTATAAACTGTGCTGAATTACTGGATGAGCTTGACTTTTTGATTAATCCCACTAACAGACAAACACCTCTGTTTAGGGTGACATTTCACACCAGAAATTATAGCTATAATTCTCCAGTGACTAGAATTCAATTGTTGGCAAATTTTTATAATGCAAATGCAGATATTTTACTTTTTAATTCGTCAGTGACAGTCTTTAAATGTTCATTTTAAAAATAGATTTCACGTGTTGGTTTAAATGAAATGTAAATTTTCACCTGTTTCTATATGTTCATGTATGTACACTTAGTTATTTTATTTTATTTTGTAGGTTGTAATTATTTGTATTTTATATCTTATATTTTGTAAGAATTTGTATGAAATTGCATTGCCGGAAATAAAGAATTATTATTATTATTATTATTATAACAATCAACTAAAAATTATGTCAGACTATTTTTAGTTCTTAGTTGATTGTTATCGTATTAATATAAAATTTACCTTCTGGCATCTGGATGTAGAGATATTAATTTAATTATCCAACTGCATTTTGTCCATTTCGTCCATCATTCATAATCAAAATCTATAGCCAGACCAGGAAGTTGTTATGAAAATATGCCACAGCCTTTCCTGCCCATTCTAATTTGAGAAATATTGAGATATCTTCAAGTAGATGGTGTGTACATCAGCAGATGACATATTCTGAAATTAAATGTGAAGCCTATTACATACCAAATATACATTTAACATATAAAACAAACAAACAAAAAAACACTACAATAATAAAACCAATGTGTTTAGTAACAAAACATTATTTTGCATAAAAAAAATCTGTAAATTTTTGCTGTGTTCTGTATATACTTAATTGGCATCAAATTATACTTGTAGATAATCTGTTGACATTGTTAAGTAACAACAAATCTTTACTCAAGCAAATGATGCACCTATTACGAAGAGAGTAATAGCCTGATTAGAAAGTGAACATGCATTTACATTAAGACCCCATAAGAAACTCTTCAACAGAATATTGCCCTTCAATTAATAGAACTGATGTTATAAAATGGACATTGATCTCATATTTATTCACACAAACTCTCTAAATACAACACAACCAGCCAACATCGCTGAGCTATATGAGTTAGATATCACTTTAAATAGTTGTTAAACCATTGTCCAATAAACATTTTAAACATGTAAGAGTTTTCCTGAGGTAGTGATCCTAGTGTTCTACACATCATATTTGGTGTGAGCAGGTGGATTTTCCGCCTGTACACACAACAACTAGATTCGATAAATCAATAGCTGTAACAATGTAATGAAAACAATTAAAGATAACAAAATTTATAATTAAAGGTTAAACTCACCTCCATTTGTGTAGGTATACGTCGAAATCCTTGTTGACAGCGGCGATCCGTTGTAGATACGGATTAAGGCCGTTGTTGCAATCAACAAAATTCGTTCACAAAATTCACGACTGATGGCGAACGAAAAACGTATTGCTTTAGAAAACACACCGGTGTTTGCCATGTGTTTACAAAACAAACGTGCGACGCAATTGCTTCTGCGCAACTACCTGTCAACCAAGAAATGTTGATACATCGACTGCTTCACTGCAACGAAACGGGTGGTATTAGTTAGGCAAGTATCACACTATAATCACGAATTTCGCTTATATTTCATTATGACAACTCATGTCCAACGAATTATAAGATCTTATAGTTTGATGATTATACCATATTTAGTCACTAATCATTAATTATATTCTCATAGCAGACGTCAAGAAAAATAAACAAAGAAGTAATTTAAATAATAAAATGTGTAGCTAGCATTACTTTCGACACACGAACAATTCCGACAATCGCCGATTCCTTTTGACATTTCTCTATACGCATTTATTTATTTATCGAAAACAGAACCTCAAAAAGTGAATTAACTTATCGGCGCTAATAAGCAGGAAGCGCATCGTACGAGTGTTTTAGGGAAATCAACAATCGACGGGAAGTTGCATAAACATAGCACGACGTTCCGTTATAAATATAGCCACAAACGGTATAAACTCAAAATTAATTACAATAGGTTTGTTTACAAGCACAGAAGGCAATTACAAATAAACAAAAGGCACAGTTGAATAAAGAACAACATAGACATCAAGCATGCAAATGAGGTGGAATAAATGACACTGATTTCTTTTAATCTGGAGTACATTTAAGATACAATAACGATACATCTCTTTAAGAAGAGTTTTCTTACTTATTTATGACTCAGTTGCACCCTTTGCAATGTTATTCCATGTACGTTTATTTGCAAAAGAGCTTTTGTTAGAACTGATTTCTGCTGCTGCTTTCTGAAAGTAATAATTAATACAGTTAAACTTATAGTAGCTGTTTTCGGTTATTGCTCGGTGCTGCTCTGGGCTTATTGTCCCTTGTTCTATTTTTCATGCAAGCTGCTCCTGATGCACACAATTCTATCTTGTCCCTTACATTACTCCACATTGTGCATGTATTCATTATTTATAGTGAGGTTAAGGTTGTTGATTATGTAGGCACACGTAGATGGGAGTTATTTAAATAAATTGTATTGTTACTACTAGTATTTAATTGTATTGTTGCTATTCTTACTCTTACAGTTAAAAAAATTGCATATCATGGTTGGTTGTATTGTTGCCTACCCAAGAGAAATGGACAGTAAACTGTTCACATTCACAAAATAGTGATGTCTATTTTTGTTTTGTTTCAAGCTGATTGGACATGTAATGTTCAGAGTGACTAGAAATGTTAAATGAAAGCAGCTATGGTAGAGCTTTAGCATAATTTCATAGTGTGATATCCTAATAGCAAAGTTGTTGAGAAAGCTTCTAGCATTTTTGTTATAATTTTGATTCAAGTGTTATATCAAAGAGAACCATATTTAAACCACAAAAACACTTTATACCAATAATAAGTGTTGAGGGATGGCACTAATCTATTGGTGAGAAGTCTATATTACTACAACCAGCAATATTATGATTTATTGATTACAATTTTATTCATTAACAGATTATAATAAATAATGAGTGCTTGTGTGTGATATTTCTTTTTATTAGTGCCAGCACCATTCCCTTACAGATTTTGGAAAACTTGTGAGTGTAGGAGAGATTCTATAATTCTGAAATTGCAGCTATCAACAAGTCCAGGCCACAGCTCATCTTTTTATTATTGTTGTAATATCTAATGTAACCATAGGGATTGTGCAACTCAACAGTACCTCATGTCATATCAACACACTTGAAAGTTGTCTTACCTGTGTTTTAAACTGAGCGAGCAATTATTCGGGTGTATTGAAAGACTGAAATCAACACACCCATAAATGCATGAATTTTTACAATGTTAAACGTCATTTAACTCCTCTTTTAATAATAATGAATTTATTTCTAGGTATAATCACAACAACAAAATCTATATATATATATATACATATACATATATATATATATATATATATATATATATATATATATATATACATATAGATATATTTGACATTTTTGATTTTTTTTACTTTCTTTGGAATTTTGACATGTTTACTTTTTCATATTTTCATTTTTCACATTTTCACTTGAAAATGTAATATAATTATAAATGTATATTTTCATTATCTTACTACATTTACCATGCGACCATTTTCGCTAATTCCGCGATTGAGTTACGCCACGCCCGCTGACGTCACGTGGAATATGTAGTATGAAATGGTGTAATGAACCTGAATTTAATTAATAATAGTTTAAAAAAATCGACTGATGTGTGGATGCGATCCTCCTATGTTGAGTTTACTAGCCTTGCGGCTTAGTGCACTGGGCTACAGTGGATAACGCATGTTTTTGATTTAACTACTGTATGTGTTAATACCATATTTTTCATGGGTATCTATTATTTCAAGTAGCTCAGTTTTGGTAGAAATCTGCCCGGGTAAAATTCATGTTTACAAACTGCTATACACCAATTCGTATATTCTTTACTGAATCTGGTGTATGCTTTTCATTGCATAATACCATTAGTCCATTATATTATCTTAAAATCTGGATGATAACAAATATACGGTATGATAAATGAATACAGTATATGCTTTTGCTTGTTTGGCTTGAATCAAACCTAAACGAAATAACATACCATCACAAATAATGATATTAATATGGGCATCGTCTCATAATATATGCGGTTGTCGGAAAGACCACCGGCCGATAGCCAAATAGGGATTGTTTCTCTCTCTCTCTCTCTCTATATGCGGTTCCACACTATTCGATATTGTTACGTTTTCCATTTTAATTTTCTTCTATATAAAATCACTAATTATAATTACTAATTATTTAAAAAATAAATTTACAACCTTCCACATTTCCACTTGATCCCTTTCAATGCAATTCATTCTTTGTTCCGAACTGTCCCGGTATACATTTTTTAGTTTCTGAGCTCGACCCGTAGACTTACTCATATTACTACAAAGTCCAACTTATAAATGTATTTATATATTTACTGTACTTACTTTTATAAATAATGGGTCAAGACGACAAACACCATTTTCATTAGATTTGACAATATATCGTAACACTAATTGTTAAAAAAAAAACGAATGGAGACAAAATGGTTTTAAAATATTCCGCGTAAAGTTAACGTTTAATGCCAATGCTTGAAATTTAAATCCTAAATTCACTTGTGCTTTTACCAACTACAGAAAGCGATATCATTATTATTATCTCAATGCCACGAAGGGATAATTATGGAACAAAATCTGGAATGGGAAAATATTATGCTTATAAATTTGCTAGTTTTACCTTATCAGTATAGTGTCATGAGAATATGTTATAATATTTTTCCCCTTTTAAGAAGATCTGTCGTTTGTTTCGTTGTAAAATTGTATAGAGATTTTTGATTTGATTCTAAATTGTCTATCCTACGGGCTTATGCTTATTTTATTAGGACAATTTTTATTTTATTTTTCTTTTAATCATCATAACGGTACAATTTTTATAATAACATTTTTGTGGAATTTCCTTTGGAATTAAAACACCTACAAATGAGTCCAAGCGCGACATTCTATCGTGAAATAAAATTTCAGAATTTTGTAGCTTTCCCGCTTCAATTTGTAACATACTCGACATTTTCCTCGCCATATAGACTATATGTTCTATCAAACGACATACAGTTCAGTGCCAGGCCACTTCTGGGACGGCCCCAATTTGGACGCTACGGCAGGGAGTTTTGGCATTTTTACCGCTTTTGAGCACATTTATCATGTAACGTTTGTCTTTTCTTTTAAAGAAAATTAAACTAAGATTTTTCATTTGGTTCAAAATTGTGTATCCTACTGGCTTCAGTTGATTTTGATTGGACAATTTTTATTCTATTTATCTTCACTTCTTCGACTACCGATACTGTGAACTTTTTATAACAATATTTGTTTTTGTTTTGTGTTTTTCTCTTTCAAATTTAAGAACCTACCAAATTAAATCAAAAACTACTTTCTATCATGAAATAAATGATCAACGTTTCCACAAATTGGCTAAGCACTGTAGATTTACCTGTTCAATTTAAAACATCTCAAAATTTTTCCCGCCATCTAGACTATATTTCCAATCAAACGACATCAGTTTCAGCTCCATGCCACTTTTGGAACGGCCCCAATTTTGAACGGACGGAAGGTAGTTTTAGAATTTTTATCAATTTTTATCAGTTTTATTATTTGGAATGTGACTGGTTTAGTTTTTGTTTTAAGGAAAACATATTTTAAGATTTTTCATTTACTTCAAAATTGTCTATCCAACAGGCTAGTTCATCTTAATTGGATAATTTTTATTTTATTTTCATTCGTTTCTTCAACTTTACCACCAAAACGGTATACTTTTTATAACAATATTTTTATGTTTTTCTCTTTGGAAATGAGATACCTACAAAATAAGACCAAAAACCGCTTTCTATCATAAAATAAAATTTTCAAAAATTTGCCAGGCCGGTAGCTTTACAGGTTCAATTTAAAATAATCTTAACAGTTAACTTAGGCTTTACCGAAAAAACGGAACACTTTTTATTACCATATTTTTATGTTTTTCTGAGAGACCTACAAAATAAGATTAAAAACCGCTTTCTACCATAAAATAAAATTTTTAAAGTTTCAAAAATTTGCCAAGCCCTGTAACTTTGCAGGTTCATTTTGAAACAATCTCGACATTTTTCCCGCCATCTAGACTATATTTCCAATCAAACCACATTATTTTAAGGGCCATGCCACTTCTGTGACGGCCCCAATTTTGAACGGACGGACGGTAGTTTTGGATTTTGTTCCGATTTTTATCACTTTTATATTTTATCATGTGACGGATTTGTCTTTTGCTTTAGGGATAAAATGTACCAAGATTTTTCATTTGGTTCAAAATTGTCTATCCACCTGGCCAAAACTCATCTTGATTGGAGAAGAATAGTTTCATGTTTTTTTTCATTAGAAATGAAGGATCCACAATATAAGAATAAAACCCAGTTTCTACAATGAAATAAAATTTTCTTTGTTTCATAAAATTGCCAAGGCCTATAGCTTTGCAGGTTTAATTTGGAACAATCTCGACATTTTTCCCGCTATCTAGACTATATTTGCAATTAAGAGACATAAGCTTCAGGGCGATGCCACTAATGGGACGACCCCAATTTTGACGCAACGGACCTTAGTTTTGTGACGTTGACGAACATTTTTTGAAATTTTACATTTTTACTTTTTGCAGCTTTATCTGTAACTGTAGAGCAATTCTAATTTAAGTTTGAGGAGTCAGTTTTGGATTATCTATGCCATGAGCCCAAACTCGAGTTTTATTTTGCACTTATCTGACAGTACACACCTACTGGTTGACATTTTCTAATATTTTTCCCCCAATTTTTTTTTGCCTTTTTAGCGCGCACAAACTGACAGTTGAATTTTTCGCTACGATCAATTCCACGTTTCGCGCTTTCCCGGCTTTTCACGTTTCCACAGCTTTTCCTACCGGAGCCATAGTGCCCGGTCTAATTTTCCCAACGTCTAGAAGGATGACGCTTTCCAATGACACATTTCCCAATCCCCTACCGCCCCCTTCCTCCCGCTAATCCAATGCAATGGATTTTTTCTCTTAGCTAATTATATATGTCGGAGCGAGTGTATAGTATACGCAGGGCGATGTATTAATTAGATGTCTCACATATCGTGATGTTTTATTACTAATAATAATTAGTATGGTCAGGTACTTGGTCCGGTAAATCTAGGGCGTGCTCATTGGAGGATATTATTGGATACACAATAATTAATAAGTCCTTCGCCAAAATCAACTAACACATTTTATTAACAACTGAGTAACTAACTTAAAGCACTGATTATACAATAACTAATAATTATCTTGAGAAAGCAGACCCGGCCAACGCCAACGCTCGGTATTTCCATACCGACGCGCTATGTCAACTGATTCTGCTCAGACCCCCATCGAGGGTAAGATCTCAAGTCGCACACATTCCTTAAAATCGACCTTCCTGATTGGCTTCACAACTAATGAGACGCTGCGCAATGCACCCTTGTGCTATCGTTATGACTTGAAAACGATTATTATAATCAAGCGCCGACATATATATATATATATATATATATATAGACTAGTGGCCCGTTGCAGCAATAGCTGCAATAAAAGAAGTAATTTTTGTTTGCGGACATCCCCATATGTTTCAGGGTAAATTGGACGCCTTTGTTCAGAACTATTCTGGTGCACTGGTACCTCGTTTTTTGAGATCGACCCGTAAATTTACTCACAAAGTTAATGTTTATAATACTATAGTAGAAGACATATATTATGCAACAGAATTTATAAGTGTTTTTCTCTACTTGCTTTGTCGAATGATGAATCAAGACGATAAACATAAATATCCGTTTAAGTTAATACTTTATAATTAATAACAACCTTCTACCAAAGCTAAAAGCTAAAGTTTGCCCATGTATCAATATAAATTTTAAAAGTTTCAAAAATTTGACAAGCTCTATAGCTTTACAGGTTCAATTTGGAACAATCTCGACATTTTTCCCGCCATCTAGACTATATTTCCAATTAAATGACTGAGTTTGAGTATCATGTCACTGCTATGACGACTCCGGCTATAACGCAAGGGAGGATAGTTTTGGCAACTTTACTGATTTTTATCACTTTTCAAATTAAATTCGTGACGGGTTTATCTTTTCTTTTACAGAAAAATCGTACTAAGATTTTTTATTTGGTTGAAAATTATCTATCCGATACAGTTGATCTTGATTGGACCATTTAAATTTTGATTTTCTTCACTTCTTCGGCTTTACCGCCAAAACGGTACAATTTTTATAGAAATATTTTTTCTTATTTTTCTTTGAAATTAAAAGACCTATAAAATAAAATAACGACTTTCTAACATAAAATAAAATTTTCCTATTTCGACAAATTTGCCAAGCTCTGTAGCTTTACCGGTTACATTTGATACAATCTCGACATTTTTCCCGCCATACAGACTATATTTCAATTCTAATGACTTAGTGTCATGTCAACGCTATTACGACCCCTGCTTTGACGCAACGGAGGATAGTTTTAACAATTTTACCGATTTTTATCACTTTTCAAATTAAATTTGTGACGGGTTTGTTTTTTGTTTTAGCGAAAAATCGTACCAAGATTTTTCATTTGGTTGAAGATTGTCCATTAAACGGGCTAAAGCAGATCTTGATTGGATAATTTTCACCTAAATTTTGTTCACTTCTTCGGCTTTACCACGAAAACGGTGTACGTTTTATAACCACCTTTTTATTGAATTTTCGTTGGAATTCAAACACCTACAAAATGAGACCAAGCATAACTTTCTAGCATGAAATAATATTTTCCAAGATCGAAAAATTTGTAGATTTACCAACGGAGGATAGTTTTGGCAATTTTACTGAATTTTATCACTTTTCAAATTAAATTCGTGACAGGTTTATTTTTTGTTTTAGAGAAACATCGTACTAAGATATTTGACTTGGTTGAAAATTGTCTAGGCAACGGGCTAAAGTACATCTTGATTGGACTATTTTAATTTTATGTTTCTTCGCTTATTCGCCAAGACGGTATAATTTTTATAACAATATTTTTTCTTAAGTTTCTTTGAAATTGAATGACCTACAAAATGAGATCTATATATATATATATATATATATATATATATATATATATATATATATATATATATATATAGGGTAAAGACATCTTTCTGCAGAAAGGAACCAATCCACCTAATGTTAAAGTTGAGAACAGAGACAGATTTATATAAATTAAAAAGTATCTATTCATCTCAGGTTAATTTTGCACTTCTAGAGCTTTAAAGCAATAATTTTTTAAATTTCAAGTTAAATTGTTTATCTTCAGTGTAAAGGTAAGAGAAACAAACATATTTTGTCTGTTGATTCCTTTCTACAGAAAGGCGTGCAAATTGTATTGAGATTTCTTATTTGGTTTTAAATTACCTATGTAAAACAGGCTTAAGTTGATTTTAATAGGACATTGATTGTTTATTTTATTTTTATTCACTTCGGTATTACCGATTAGGTAAAAAAACATACCATTTATGATATTACTATGCGCATTGTCTAATAATATACGCGGTTAATTCATTTGCTGTAACATTTTCCACTGCAATGTTCTCATTCATATTATTTGATGTACCAATAGAACTTGATAACGAAAAGGGCATGTTACCCGTTTCTATAGAAAATAAATTTTTAAAATTAAAATCAAATGACGTTAGTTTTATTTCTTGGTAATCTTCTAGTACGGCCTCTATTTTGACACAACGGAGAATAGTTTTGGGATTATTATCGATTTTTATTATTGTTATAATTTATCATCTAACGGGTTTGTCTTTTGTTTTTGTGAAAAATTATACTGAGATTTTTCATTTGGTTCAAAATTGTCTATCCATCTATCTGCAGTTGAATTTGATTGGACAATTTTTATTTGATTTTCTACACTTCTTCCACTTTACCGCCTAAACGGTACAGTTTTTGTAACATTAAGTTTGTGATTTTCTTGTTAGGAATGAAAAACCTACAAAAGACCAAGACGACATTTTTCCTGCTATCTAAACGATATTTTTACCGATTTTTATGACTTTTATAATTTATTATGTGACGGTTTTGTCTTTTGTTTTTAGAAAAAAATATTTTAAGATTTTGGTTCGAAATTATCTATTCAGCGGGATGAAGTTCATCTTAATTGGACACTCTTTATTTTATTTTTCTTCACTTCTTCGACTTTACCGCTAATACAGTATACTTTTTATAGCAATATTTTTGAGTTTTTCTCTTTGTAAATGAAAGACCTACAAAATAAGACCCAAAACCACTTTCTATCATGAAATCAAATTATAAAAGTTTCAAACATTTACCAGGCCCTCTAGCTTTACCGGTTGAATTTAAAACAACCCCACGGTTTGCCGCCATCTAGACTATATTTCCTATCAAACGACACAAGTTTCAGGGCCATGTTACTTCTGGGACGGCCCCAATTTTGAACGGACGCACGATAGTTTTGGCATTTTTACCGATTTTTATTACTTTTAAAATTAAATTTGTGACGGGTTTAGCTTTTATTTTAGGGAAAGATTTTATATTTCGTTCAAAATTTCCTATCCAATAGGCTAAAGTCGATTTTGATTTGACAGAATTTATTTATATTTTCGTCACTTCTTCGGCCTTACCATCAAAACGGTACATATTTTATAACAATATTTTTCTGTTTTTCTCTTTGAAAATGAAACACCTACAAAATAGTACCAATAATCACTTTCTAACATGAAATAAAATGTTCAATGTATCAAAAATTTGCCAAACGCTGTAGCTTTTCAGGTACAATTTGTAACAATCTCGACATTTTTTCCCGCCATCTAGATTATATTTTCTAATTTTAACATTTTGGCATTCTGACATTTTAAATTTTGAAATTTTGACATAGGTATTTACATTTAGACATTTTCATATTTCACATTTTCAAATGTTCACAGTTTCACATGAAAATGTAATGTAATTATTAATATATACTTTCAATACCTTATTACATTTAAGATGTGACAATGTTCGGTAATTCCGCGCTTGATTTACGCCACGCCCGCTGACTTCACGTATATTATTCATTATTTGTGATGTGCGCAATAGGAAATCGCTATTATTGAGAAATCTTCTGTTTTAGTGAACCGATCTTGCTAACATTTTCACAGGGTCACCGAAGCGCGGGTTCTCACCCGATTTCCAAATTTGGTCGCGATCTGTTGTGTCGTTTTCCCGGAATTTTTTCCACAGACAGACAGTCAGTCAAACAGACAGACAGACAGCCAGACAGACATACATACCACACACAGACATCGCAATCGGGTTTATTTCGACTATTTTGGGCATAAAACGTAACGAAAACTGATTCTTTTTTGCTAAATGGTACACGGCAACAATACCTTCCTTCTGGTGTAATCTTTTCCCCGGAAAGTTATCGCATATTTCCACAATCTTAGTTTGAAAATGTGAACACGTTTTCGGTAAAATAATACCTTCCTTTACATCAGTGATGTATTCGGAAAGTACAAAGTCTAAAATGTCAAAAATGTCAATATGTCAAAAAAATTTAAAAAGCCAAAATGTCGAAAATGTTATACAAAATTAAATAGGTCATTTAATTCGGAAAGTCGTGTGGTGCCCACACCAGATATTTAATAATTATATGTTCATAATACTGTATTTATAAATATGTTTTACTATTGACTTATATAATGTTTATATTTTCAAGTTATATGTTGTATTCTTTTATTATATACCCAAATATAAATTATATATTCAAAGTGAGTAGCATTTAAACATGAAAAACAGTTTATTGAACATTGCAATGTTTTTATTTTTTTGGTTATAACATTTATTGAAATGTGTAGTAAATGCTTGCATTTTATTGATGTAAATAATGTAAGTGTACAAAGTATTTACAAAAATACTTCGTACACTTAAATTATTTTAGAATTTAATGAAATATATTGCATATGCTGCATTGAGCTAAGGTTCAGGTCTGAGCTAATTTTTCGCGGTGCTGATATTAGAGGGCGCCGGTACTAGTGACCAAAACCAGTACATATCTATCTTGTCTATGTAATATGTCGTCACCAAGAGTGTATAATATGCCAGATAACAAATAATATATATATATATATATATATATATATATATATATATATATATATAAAAAAAAATCTGGTATGGGTACTACAGGACTTTCTGAATAAATGAATTAATATAAAAAATTTGAATTTTTTCAAAATTAGCAATTCGAATTTTTGTGTGAAAACAATATCTTACTTACAGCAGTGCTGTAGTTTGATAGTAATAATATTAATATTAATTCCAGATTTGTAAGCAACAGAGTTGAAAGAGGCAAGGCTAGAACGAGTTAAGTCCATGGCAAAACTTCATAGCTGGCCTGAAGCGTTTCTGCTAGAAATGGCCAAGAAGCAAATGGAAAGGGATGGCTGGATCATGATATAAGAGAATCAGTGATTTATAGCTTGGCAGATTTTGAAAACGCATTTGTCAGCACACCTTTAAGAACTGACCAGTGGCGAGTAATGGAACAGCAATCACAAGGGAAGGATGAGGACATAAGTGTATATTTTCCTGAAAAGGCAGTACTATGTTGATAATTGAAACCCTTCTGGGAAGGACTAAAATTACCCCAGATGAGCAATTTTATTTTATCAAAAAATATCGAGAATGAGAATGAACTCTACAGTGATGTTATTAAATTTTAGAGCATTGAGCACACCCAAAAAAAATAGAATAAGTGGAGTGAGGCACAAGACAGGTAAGAAGGACTATTTAATACCACTAAGTAAAGGTGGATTCATGTCAAAATAAAATAATAATTAATAAATATGAATTAGTTATCATTCCAGGTCACAAATAATAATTATACACACTACCAACGTTGAAAAGTATAACTTGTTTTTGATTTTATTATAACAGAAAGTGGGTGTCAATCTCAATGAATGGGGATGAACTAGTGGGACATAGTAGTAATGTCTGCTGTTGCATTCTCACCATTCCTATATTTCATATATTATTTCACTATAAAAAGTAAGTCATTGAATTCCTATTAGTCACGAAAGTATTTAAATAATTTTGTGAACGCAATAAATCTCCCAAAATCGATTAACAAAACTAATTCTAGGAGTAAGATTTAATATAAGTAGGTATTAACATAATTAATCCATCTAGATATGTACAAATAAAACCATTAGAATAAGGGATTAGCATCAGATAGTATCAAGCCCTTGACTGGCCAAGCAATTAACTAATTCACTGAAGATTTTCAACCCCAAGAATGTAGTAGGAGATATTTTATTTTATACATGCTGTGCCACAATAAGATAGTTACAGTTACAGACAGTTCGGTTACAGTTAGAGACGAGTCAGAGTTGAAGACTGCCCACATTTATGTTTAAAGTTTAAAACAGTCAGCACAGAAGAACGGCATTCTAAATATACTTAGGAGAAGATACCATTAGTAATTAAATAAATAGGTAGTTATTTATACAAGTTACTTTATTTCCAACCCTAGGTTGCCCACCATAGGTTTTAACATACCATCAAAGGTAATCTAAAATTTGATGACAGTGGGTTCAAAGAGAGTACAACGTGCTCCGAACCCCGGGTCATTACATACCACTGCCATCAAATAGCCATGCAGATTTCACTCATTTTTTCCACCTACCACTCATTGTGTCAAATTTGGGTTTATTGCACCTCGGCAATAAATGACTTAAAAGCAAAATATTTAGAAGATTTAGGTAACAATTAGTATCGTGATCAACAAAATAAACATATCAAATCAATTTACATCAAAACAAGCAGGCCTTCTAAAAGCTATTTATTGAATAAAGTTTGTCCAACATAATTTTATTTAATAATTATTATTTACTACCATGAACTATTTGTATTTATTATTTCAGCATAAACCCACCCAGGAATCCAATACCAGCAAGCATACTGTGGAGATTGAAAGGAAATGCTAATGCTGTGGCTGGATGGGTCATTTAGTCACTTACTGTACAATGGCTGAGGGCTTATGATTTAATTGCAAGAAGAAAAAACACTTTAGTAGAGATTGCCCAGATTGAACACAGGGAGGGTTTAAAAATGGTTATTAACCAATGGCTGAGGGACATTCACATTGAGAGCTTTTCAACAATTCGCTGAAGAAGGGGTATTACAAGCAAATTGTACAAAAATTCAATGATAGAGGCAGAAATGGTTAGTGAGTGTTCATGGGACAAATGCTTGAAAAAAAATCGATTTAAACACTTCAATCAATAAAATCACAAGAAGGAGCCATGGATATTATTTTGGGTCACAGTATAGCAGAAATTGAGTTATCAAGATCATAAGTAATTTGCAGAAAACATTATTAGAGGACAAATGAAATACAAAGCACAGTTTGATAAAAAGATATTTGTTGGTAATATAATGGGGATAGGGAAATTATTTTAGTTAGAGGGCGAGCCCAGGCGACAGTTGATAGTACCAATTTACAAGCCAAGTCTTTTCCTCACACAACCTGTTAAAATTTTTGTATTTATGAACATAGTTCAGTTCAGTTGTTATTTTAAAACAAAAAATCAATTACATTTTTTTTTTAACAATTATTGCTGAATATATAAGCTGATAACAACTCAAAATTGTTACATGATGGATTGATTATTGATTATGTATTAATTTGATTTTGTAGGGAATGAAACTTCTTGAAAAGTCTTGCATTGGTAAAAACAGTATGCATACAACTATATACCAGTAACGTACACATGCATGGTGTATGTATATCCTAAACCAACATCTGCTTGAAAAGTTTCTATCATAACCTAATATGAAATTGACTCACAAGTATGTGTTGGACCGATGCCACTTGTCAACCTTGGATGTATGCAAAAGGGGATGGTTTCAATTTCTAATAATGTAATTGCACAATTTTCAATCTAACATTCATGGCAAGAATAAATACATCCATTCTACTTTTGTGATTGATTCTAGTAAAATATTTAAACTACAGCAACTTTAATGGTATTGCAAGTATGAAGAGCAGGGCTGGCTGGCAAATACAAAAAATTACCCTCGAAATGCAACATGCACATTCCAAGTGGGATTAGAATAGTTTGAAAGGTGTGTTGCTAGTTAAATTGTAAATAGTTTATTATAAAAGTTGAGAGTGATAATAAAACAACTATTCTTAGTTCATACTAGTAATTTATAGTAAATACCTATAGTAAACTAGAAAGAAAAGGAACAAGCAGTTGAATCTAAACCAGGTATAGATTTGGATTGTTTTCAAGTTGGTTAGCATTGGCAAAAACAAACTTTTGTATATGAAAATGTTTTAGTTTCAAGTTGATTACAATGTAAACATTATATGACAGGAATGTGGGCTTTAGGGAGTCGGAGTTTAGCAACTTGAGAGCACAAATAATTCAGTACATGTAAGCAGTTAACATGAACCAACTGTAGTTGATTAATTATTAAACAAATACTACGATGAATACAGCATCAAACATATAAATGGTAAAAATCATAATGCACTGACCTTTTTAGAACGACCTGCTGGTATAATCCTAGCCGGCTCAGGTTTTTTGTATTCCTAGAATCTTCCAAGTTCCAACCTCATAACACATGCTAATACAGAACTTGTATTACACTTTTCGCGTTGATTATGCATGACACAACACAAATCACACATCACAGGAATCACTATGAAATCCCCGTTGCTTGAACATCACTCACTCCACCGAGCCACTTGTTTATGCAACAATATTGCAATAAATATATAATATATGTGCAGAGCCGGCGGCCTTCTTACACTAAACTTGACTAAACTGGCGGTGTCAAGCTTAGACAGCTGCTGTCAAGTGCCAGGTACAGTTACCTTTAGAAAAGTGATGTCATTGATTGTCGTGAGATGTCGCTGTAGTTCACGCATAATGGCCGGCTAAATGCTCAACTTTGAACGCGCTGCAAACATTTATTGCAATATTGTTGCATAAACAAGTCCCCAAATGCTGTCAGTGATGTTCAAACAATGGGGATTTAAAGATGATTCTGGTGATGTGTGATTTGTGTTGTGGTCGTGCATAACCAACGCGCGAGGTGTAAAACACATGTTGCATATGTTACGAGGTTGGAAATAGGAAGCTGCTGGGTATTTTACAATCAACACTAAACAGCCAGAGTTGGCTAGAATTATACTAACACGTCAGTTGTAAAAGGGTAAGTGCATATGATGTCTAACTAGTTTATGTTTCGTGCTGTATTCATTGATATTTGGATAATAATGAATGAACTACAGTTGCTTGCATTATGTTACTTACATAAACTGAATTATTTGTGTTTATTTAAGTTGCTAAGTTATGTCCTCTAGAACCTATATCCACATATACTCTCCATTTATCTATTGTAGATTGGAAAGCATAGTTATTGTGCAGATCTTGTTGACTGCTGCCCTGAATAGCTTAACGGATGGGCATCTAAACCCGTTCTTCAGGTTGCTAAGCCACAATATTCTTCTTCTTCTAATTGATCTTTTTCCTTTAATTTATTCTTGGATCATTAGTAAAATGATGTGATAGCAGTCTCCTCTCATGATGTGACCAAAGTATTCCAGATGTGTCTTCTTTATTGTGGTGTATTCTATTACTGTTTCATTGGTGACCTTTTCAGTCCATGAAATACTGTACATCCTCTAGCACTACATTTCAAATGATTCCAATGTTTCATGTTGTCTGTCTTCATTGTCTAGGCCTCTTTTCCAAATAATAAGATGGGTCATATGTGACACTACAATACTCTAGTTCTCACTTATAATGATGAGATTTAATACTATTTTCATGTGCCTTTGATACAAAAACATTTTACCTGTAACTTTTTACAGAACTAGATTTTATACATTGTCTAATTTTTCATTCTAACACACTTAATTCAATAATAGTATGTTGTATATTTTATACAAATGGGAATTTTCAACTAGTCAACTAATAAGCAATAAAATAATTCATCATCATACCTGTGGAGTATCATGTTCACTGCAATTTCCATAGCACCTACTTCTCCACAGCCAATGCTCAGTCACACCATGTAAGCTATATTACAAGGTTCTGATTAGAGACGTGTAGTTCGTGAAAGAACTACTGCAATCATGTAGTTCTTCATATCTAAACGAGTTCTAGTTCGTTCGTGATTGTTAGAGGTAGTTCGTCACGAACTATTGCGAGGTTAGAACCATAGACAACGAACGAGCGCTCTGTTTTGCACATATAGTGACGCGGCGTAAAGCACCGCACTAGTCGGAATACCCGCAAGAGCCGTTGTAGTTCCCTTAGTACATATGTCTCTGCCCGCGATCATGCAGCGTTATATTTATAAACTGTGGCCGAAATTGTTACCGGCGCCGCACAGTAGGATAGATGCCCCATCCAGAGGGAAATAATTTAACCGGCGACTAAATATTGGTTTTAATTGTTATAAAAATAACAGAAACAAAAATATTAATAATAATAACAATTAAAATTTGTTTAATTTATTTGTTGTATATGGTATTAAATTATATAAACATAAAAGAGTTAATTAAAACATTTTGACACAAATGTAGTTTATTAAGAAACAAATAAACAAATGAATTAATAAATTAAATTGACATTTGTTTTCTCTTTACGGGTGTATAATGTTCTTTTTAATTTGGATGCTGATTTAAAACGCTCTATAATTTTCTTAAGACTGCTTGACATGCTGTAATTCTACTTATGATATGCTATCGAGGGTTTTAAGATAAAAGACTCAATTATTGTCCTGTTTGCTATTTCAAAACAACGAATTTCCTGAAATATTTCTAAATCACTCAGAATGGGAGACAATAAAGCAACTAGTGAAAGTATTAAGGATATTCTATGAAGTTACTAATGAAATTTCAGCAGAAAAAATGTGAGCGTGTGAAAAATGTATATATTTTCGAATCCATCAAAGAATACATCTAATGCAGGAGGATGAGTATTGTACAGATATAATACTTTTCTTAAAGGCTATATCAACAAATTTATAATGTTTTCATAGACTTGAAAGTCCAGATATTTTAACAAAAGCAACCATTTTAGATGCGCGCTTTAAGGATTTGCCTTCTCCAAAAAAGAAGGAGGTCTTAAGAAGAAATTATTGAAACTGTGGAGACCACTGGAGAATACAAATTGTATATATTTTAGCAGCTTTTAGAATTTTATGTTATTTATAAAAAAATATAAAAAGGTAATGTTTTGTATAAAAATCGTATAAAAGTCCTAAGAAACACTTAAATTTAGCACTTTGTAAATTGTAAATTTAGCAAAACAGTTAAGCTATAACCACAGCTCGTTCTCGCTTATTCCATGCGCGTCAGTTTGAACTAAGCGAACTAAATGAATAGTTTGTGAACTAGTTCGTTACTAGGACTAAGAACTAAGGAACTAGTTCGCGAGAAGGAACTAACTCTGACGTCTCTAATCAATACACACAATCCTTTTAAGTGTTTATAGGTCTCCAAGCGGGGAGTTTGAAATGTTCTTAAATATATTAGCTGAAACAATACAACAAACTGATATGATCTCCAAAAACGTCATTGTCGGTGGTGATTTCAATGTTAATTTTAATATACAAAATTCAAAAACCTCTGAGTTAGACCAGCTAATGGCCAACTACGGTCTTACAAGGAGAGTCAATTTCAATTCTCGTTATGAAAATTGCAAAGACAATGTATTTTCAAACATTAATGAGAGCCAATTAATAACAACAGTTGCCTATACTGGTCTTTCGGATCACGTAAGACTACAGTGCAAACTAATAGGCAATGGAGGAGAAATCCAACACGAAAAGCGTATATTTAGATCAATAACACAAATTGAAAACTTAACTTTCTTCGACTCACTCACCAATGTCGACTGATCCTTCATTGATGACGAGAGCACTGACGTTCATGTTAAGGGGCTGCAGATGCTACCAAATTCCCCAAATATGCGTTCCCAATTAAAGTAACTAATTCTGATAGCAGGTAAAGGTTTCAAGCATTCTGTTTCTCCAACAAGCTGCATGAAATGCGAGAATTACTTTCTCTAATTAGTGAGGCCTCATATAAAACAAAAGATCCTGATATTATTGCCATACGTAATAATTATCGTGCACACTATCAACGTGTGATAAAACAAGAAAAAACTAGGGAGACCGACTATTACATAAATAGCTCTAAAAACACCATGAGAGCTATGTGGAATGTAGTCAAAGCAAAGCGAGTTAGCAAGAAAACCAAAACTGTAAACAGTAATACCAAAGTGTCTGAATTTAACAAATTTTTCGTAAACTATCCCGTTAACATGGTTTCAACGTTGCCTGCGTCCGACACTGGCCCTATTGTTCTAATGGCTACCAACCTGACTGACAGCACTACAGGATTTTTTAAATTTACACCAACATCCAAAACCATAGTTAGAGACACGATTCAGCAACTAAAAAAGACCAAGAGTGAGGATATTTATGGTCTAATTCTGGACGTTCTCAGAATATCACTCAATATCTTAATACCACCATTAACTAAACTCTTCAATCGCTGCATTAAGACAAAATCATTCCCAGATTGCTTCAAGGTGGCTAAAATTATACCCATACTGAAGAAAGGCCACAAGCATGACCCAAACAACTTTCGTCCAATTCCCATATTGCCGGTTCTGTCAAAAGTATTTGAGAAAATACTAGCTGCTCAACCTTCGGCTTTCTTTGAAACAGAAAGACTCTTAAGCAACCGACAATATGGTTTAATAAGTAAACGATCAACTACTAACGCAATCCTGGACTTTGCCAATGAATGCTTGGAAAGCTTTGAAAATGACCAATACCTAAATGCTTAGTTTCTGGACTTGTCAAAGGCATTTGATTGTGCGTCCCACTCAATTCTGTTGTGTAAACTATATCATACAATATTCATCCTGATAGGTTCCTGCTTTCATACCTAACAAACCGTACTCAAACAGTTCATGTCGCTGGGGAAGTTTCTGAACCTCTCCCGATTAGCATAGGCGTTCCACAAGAGAGCTTAGGTCCTCTTATATTTTAAATCTATATTAATGATCTACCAAATACCTTAAGAATGGGCGGATTAATCATTCGCGGATGATACAACCCTATTCAATCGTGGAGACAATCTAAAATCAGTCTGTGGGCAGGGTGAAATTCATTCAAATTTATTTATTTGCATTGTATTTTATCTTCTTTAAACTGAATATTTTTAAAGTTATATTTTTAGTTTTAAGTGTATTGAAATATTAAATTTTTGACTTGTGTAAATACGAACAACAGCACCAATAAAATTATGATTATGATTACAGATTATTGATTATTGATTATTGATTATTGATTATTGATTATTGATTATTGATTATTGATTATTGATTATTGATTATTGATTATTGATTATTGATTATTGATTATTGATTATTGATTATTGATTATTGATTATTGATTATTGATTATTGATTATTGATTATTGATTATTGATTATTGATTATTGATTATTGATTATTGATTATTGATTATTGATTATTGATTATTGATTATTGATTATTGATTATTGATTATTGATTATTGATTATTGATTATTGATTATTGATTATTGATTATTGATTATTGATTATTGATTATTGATTATTGATTATTGATTATTGATTATTGATTATTGATTATTGATTATTGATTATTGATTATTGATTATTGATTATTGATTATTGATTATTGATTATTGATTATTGATTATTGATTATTGATTATTGATTATTGATTATTGATTATTGATTATTGATTATTGATTATTGATTATTGATTATTGATTATTGATTATTGATTATTGATTATTGATTATTGATTATTGATTATTGATTATTGATTATTGATTATTGATTATTGATTATTGATTATTGATTATAATAATCTTTATTAAACGGGTCTAACCCTTGAAAATACAATAAAATCCAACATATATACATAGATTACATCACTAAAATAAGCAATGTAACAAAATAAATCATTGCTTCACAATCAATTTAGGTTTAATGAGATAATACTCTTTTTAAAACGTGTTAAATCATCCGAGAATATTGAGATGTGATTTGAATCACATAAAGTGATATTTGCTATCCTTATTAAATTAAAATTATTAAAATCAGTTTTATGAAAGTGCTCCCTAAAAAATATACGACTTCGCGTCCTCGTGCCTTCCTCTTGGACCTAGAAATTAATTCCACCGAAAAGAGATGGGCAATCAATTTGATTATTAATGATCTTATAAAGAAATATAAGATCATAACGAGCTCTCCTAACGTCCAGAGGCGGTAAATTGAGGAACGACATAAGTATGATGTAGTTTAGATTAGTTAAGCTAATCTTTAATTTGAACGCTGCCATTCGAATAATTATTTTGAAGCTTATTAATTTCTTTGGTCATATATAAGTGGTGTGGTGCCTATACCGAAGATGCATATTGCACTCCAGGGCGAATCAAAGCACATTACAAGTGGTTAACGGTACATACCGAAAAATCTTTCGAAATTCGAGATACATCTTAAGCCCTTGATTTACGAGTGACCTTTAAACGATAGTTTATAGTCGAATAATACACCAAAATCACTAATTTCTAGAACTCTTTCAACTTCAGCGTCACCTATACAATAGGTCCAAAAGACTGATTTATTATTGTTACGATAGAAAGAAATAGCTTTACACTTGCTAGTATTCAAAGGTAAGTCATTTTTCTCGCACCAGCTTAAAATACGATCGAGATCTTTTTGAATCAGTTTACAATCATCTAGATTGGATATACTTCTAAATATTTTCATATCATCTGCATACAGCAACACTCTACAGTGCTTAATAACATCCACTATATCATTGATAAAAACATTAAATAGAATTGGCCCAATATGTGATCCCTGGGGTACACCAGATGATACCCGGATAACCTTAGAAACTCAATTATTAATTTTTACATATTGTTTACGATTGCAAAGGAATATATAATTATAATTGTATCATTACAGTCAAAACAATTAAGTTTACTCAACAGAATTTCATGGGAGACTTTGTCAAATGCCTTGGAGAAGTCGATATAGATTTAATCTACTTGACCCCGACACTCGCAACTCATCTACCAAAAACATTTCATACGTAATTAAATTTGTTATTGTAGAACAGCCGGAATGAAACTTATGCTGATCTTCAATTATTGTGCTTTTAAATAACCATTTCAACTGTTGTGCAATGATACCATCTAATAATTTTGGAATCGCCGAATTGCAAGCAAACTGCCCTATAATTGGAGATGTCTTGGCGAGTTCCCGTTTTAAATATAGGCGATACATAGCTATCCTTCCAGACATCAGGAACACATTGCTCAACAATAGACCGCTGAAACAGTGCTGTTAAAGGATGTGTTATTGTAAAAATACAATTAACTAAAAATAAATTCGGAATGTTATCTGGCCCACATGAGATATTCGGTTGAAGTCTACTAATGGCTTTAAAAACTAACATAAAGTCAATATAAAATTTAAAGCATGAATCCACAGGATGAGAACTTTTGATGTCATATGAAGGAACCTTGCTGTTATTATTATTATTAAAATTATAAACAGTGGAAAAATATTCAGCAAACAGATTCAAAGAACCGTCTAAGTTAGAGCTATGCTTACTATTCAAAAACATGCTTAACGGAAGGTCTTTGTTTACTTTAAATTGATTAACATAACCCCAGAATGACTTTGCATTTCTGTGGATATCGCTTTCAATTCGATCAATGTATAATTTATATAATAATTCCCTTAGAGTTTTACATTGAGAACGTAAATTGTTAAATTCAACGTAATACCCATGATTGTTTAATTGCTTATATCTACGATGTAATTTCCTTTTCATTCTAATTAGATCTATAAGTTTTTTTGTGAACCATTTTGGGTAGTTACTATTATAAATCCTTTTTAAAGGTACAAACAGATCAATTGATCGGTACAAACTATCATAAAACGAAATCACAGCTTCATTAACATCACAGCAATTATCAAACAAAGATATCCAGTCTACCGACGCAATAAACTGGTTGATTTCAATAAAATTCGCTTTGTAAAAGTCGTAGCGAAGGACATCAAAGCAGATGATATCACAGATAATATTACACTTCACAACAATGGCATATGCAAAATGATGGTTAGACGCATCACTTAGTAGCTCTAGTGCACTTGAAACACTTACTAAATTTGCATCTCCAAATACGAGATCTAAAAAGACATCATTTGAATTTGGTAAATTGTTCACTTGGGAGAGGTTTAAGAAACCCATGGAATCAGCTAAGAGTTGTGCCTTGGTACTGGAGCTGCTTGGCACATTGACCCCATATTCATCATTAACCCATTTATCTCCTGACAGATTATAATCGCCACATATCAGAAGCTGTTCTGGGTGATATTTTTCTACAATACGCTCTATAGTAGAGCAATGAGATTGGTATTTTTCATAGGTACTTAGTGGAGGCAGGTACACCGCTCCAATAACTAAGCAATTTCCTTCAATTGATAATCTAATATATAATTCCTCAA
The DNA here is from genome assembly GCA_963942505.1 of Lordithon lunulatus. NCBI lineage: Eukaryota > Metazoa > Arthropoda > Insecta > Coleoptera > Staphylinidae > Lordithon > Lordithon lunulatus. Next base: position 35,091,497 of record OZ012674.1, on the reverse strand, counting down.
CATCAGACTGTGCAAAAGGTAAAATGATTGGGGTCAAATGCTTTTTGACCCCAATCATTACTCCACCACCCGATGTTTTACAACTGGTGAGAGTTGAACGATCCTGTCGAAATATCTTATACTGATCTAGTTTAAATTCGCTGCAATTTACTTTGTTTGTAAGCCATGTTTCAACGATGATAAAAATATCATAATTGCAAATTAGTACGTTTTTGGAAAAATCAATAATTTTTGAATTCATTCGACCTATATCTTGAAAGTAAATATTAAGATTATTTACTGATTTCGAATTCTTACTAGATTTATTTTTACCATGCCCATCTTGGCAGATATATTTACGAGTTCTTGTGTGTGTATCTACACTAACTGTATTAGGATTATGTCATTTGCTGTGGTGATTGAAATTACCGACGTATATACCCTCCGGCCAATTAGCTGGATCCAGAAGATTTTCAAGAGGTATATCGATGCTTCCCAGTTTGAAGCACTTTTTCAGACTTTTAGACTTTAGATCGAATACAAGAAGATCCTTGCTGGGAAAAGTTTGTTTAAGGTAATTCAGAATGCATTCGCCAGAAGTATCCCTAGACAGACCACCACCCCAGATCCACCTTCTCCGCCTCGGGGCGGCTTTCAGGATGTCATTGTTAGGAGCTGATCCTTTGAATACAGTGCTCTCTCCTGAAAGACTACCACTCTTCTGCATAATTGGTGCTGGGGTCGCGGATTGTGCTTGTTTGACACCTTCGTGATTAATAATCTCCTTCGCTGTAGATCGGATAGCAGACTGATGGACCTGTAGGACTTTGCCAGTTGGTATGTTTCCCGTCCTGGTTTTGGTATAAATACCACCCTAAGTTTTGCCCACTTTTTCGGTATGTGCCCTAGGGCTATACTCGCCCGCATAATGGTACACAGTACTGATTTTAATTCCTCCATTCTATTTTGGAGTAGTGCTGGGAAGATGTTGTCTTTCTCAGCAGCTTTGAATGGCTCGAATGTGTTGAATGCGAGTTTTGTTTGCGAGACTATGTTCTTTGCTAGTATCCAGCTATTTTTCGTTCCCCGTTTGAATGGGTTGTCGACAGCCAGATTCTCGTGTTCGGTTTCAACGCTTCCCCTTCGGTTTCTGTGTATGTTCCGTCATTTTTCCGCAATGAACCAACTTTATTGTTGTTACCTTTTGCAAGAGCCTTCTGAAGTTTTGCACAGTCGGGTGTTTTCTCAACCCCCTGGCAGTACTCCCTCCATGTAGCTTTAGACTTCCTTATATATATATATATTTGATATTGTATTCCGTCAGGGTTTCTTTATAAGTTCCCCAGTCGCCAGTTCTTTTAGCCTGGTTGAACAGCTTTCTTGTCTTTGTCCTTAGGTCAGAGAGTCCCTTATTCCACCACGGAACATTCCTGCGGTTCTCTCTTACCGTTTTTGGACAGCTTCACTCAAAAGCTGATGTGACGCTATCGGTCATTATTTCTACCTCCATTTTGCCCGGACTTAGTTCCAGGCCCTGTCAAAGGTATTCCTTGTACAGATACCATTGACAGTTCCGTGAGTTCCTAAATGTACGGGGGTTAGTTTCCGTGGATTTTATATCAAATCTGATGTATCTGTGGTCAGACAGAGAAGATTCGTCTGATACATGCCAGTTACTAACCATGGTTTCTGCTTGCATCGTCCCTATGGTTAGGTCAATTACTTCGCTTCGTGTCGATGTTACGAAGGTCGGTTTGTTGTCGCGGTTGAGAATATCCAGCTTAATTTCTAGTAAGTAATCTAAGAGAGACTCACCCCGTTTGTTGACGTCACTGCTTCCCCACACAGAGTGGTGCGCATTTGCGTCGCATCCGATAATCATTTGGGATTGTTTCTTCTGACAGTGTGATGTCAGGGCCCGTAAATCCGGTGTCGGTGGAGGTCTGGGTTGATCATATGGGAGGTATGCAGAGCCTAGGAATATTTCCGTCTCTGCTCCTTTGTTTGGCTCCAGTCTTACCTTCACCACTGTGAGGTCCCTGGAGTTTAGGTTCCATATGGGTAGTAGTCTGACCTTGTTTTTTGCAAGGATACAGGTTCTTGGGTTGTCGGTATGGGCACTATATAGTGTCCAACCTTTACCCAGTTTTAGTCCCTGGATTTCCCCCTTGCATACCCAAGGTTCCTGAATGAGCACAATATCTATATCGTTAAGAATGGCATACGCATGTAAAGTAGCCGAGGCTGCCTTACAGTGATGTATATTTACCTGGAGTATCTTCATTTTGTTTTTAATCCTCCATTTCCATTAAGGGTTCCTTCTCAGCCCCCCCCCCTCCCCCCCCTCCGGATTGTGCTGTGTCGCCACAGATGATTCCCCCACCGATACGTTTTGGGGGGTATCCTTTTTGGGTCCCTCTTTGGGTTGCTTTGGCCGTTCCGGTTCCATTTCTGGCCCCTCACTAGCCTGTGCCCCCCTTAGAGGTTCCTCTATGGGTCCCTCCCCTCGACGTGTGTCCTGTGACGTTCCCTCTTCAGGTCCTGTCACAGGATTTGGCTGGGGTTCAGGTTAAGGTTCCATATTTGGCCCCTCTTCCATGGCTTCTTCTTCTTCGCCACCCTTCTTTGCCCCGAGTAGCTTGAAGGTTACCCGGGAGAAGTTTAGAAGTGGCTGGCAGTTTATCCCCTTGATTTTATCCCAAGAGGATTCGTCCATGGTGATGACCACTTGCTGACCGTTTGGGTCAGGCTTGTTGTGGGTATCAGACTCTCCTCGACAGATTTAAGTCTGGCCCCTTCCCAGCGTTGTCTCTCTTCCATCACCCCCGCCAGCCAGAGTTTGGTGCTCTGGTTGACGCAGGAGACATGGAGGTATCGGGCCCTAGCTGATACTCTACTGAAGCCGATGGATTCACCGGCTTTCAGTGTGTCGATTTTTTCGAGTAGATAGGATTTTATTTGTCCTATCTGCTCTTCATTCAGGGACGACTCCGGATAATCTTCAGGCATTATTGCCATCTTGATGTCCGAGGTTGCGTCCCGGTATGATTTCCCCTGCGAAGAGGAAGGTTCAGTAGCGCCCCTACTCTTCTTCGTCGGTCTTCTGTCGGTCGGCGTGTGCTTCCCACTGATAAGTGTCTCTTCTGAGTCCCTTGTTTAGCGGTATAGCCACTCCCGCCACTCCCGCCACTCCCGCTTAGGCTTAGGCGCCCCCTGACCTCCCGCCTCTGAAGAGGAACTGGTGCCTGCTGCCCCAGCTGCCTGTTTCTTCAGTTTCCTTCTTGCGCAGCCCGAGGGCCGTTTTTGTGGTTCGCTCTGCGAGTGTCCCACGGTATTAGTTTTGTTTGTATTTTTGTTAGGTTCCATATCAGTCCCACGAGTTCACGGGAACTAAACGTCAACCCCTACAGTGCCCGAGATGTGGAGGCAAGGGTGATTTCTACGAGATTTCGCCAGGTGTCTCGTAGGTATCGTTCACGACACTGCTCCCCCAGTGCCACGCAGCCCTAGTCACGATAACTTACAACATGGCTTGGGGGAAGTTGGTCCGCGTCGACGGTTTTTGCTTGCCACGGCATGGGTTTAGACACGCGGGTTTGCTTATGGCCGTCGCTAACCAGGGCTTTTTATCGCTCTGGCCTTTTCCCTATCCGCCACCCGGGATACGCGCCCGGTCGGTTTTCCAGACCCCTCCGGGTAATTACTAATGTAATAGTAATGTTATTTTAGGACCTTTGACGGTGCAGTGGCGCCCCCCATCAGTAACTTTAATGGTCTATAGACGAGAAAGTTCCCCCACGAACAGAACCCACCTTGTCGTGGTGTGGGGCAGGGCCATGGAAGTGGAGCCTTTTTTTACGGTGCCCTACAACAGATGGCGCTAGTGTATTAAGATTTTATTAATTTTTATAGGGTTTTCCAGGTTAAAATGTGTTAGTTCATTGGTTGGCACTATCATCTTTGACACATTTGGACACATTCATTTTTGGTTATGCGAAAGCATGCACAACCGTACGAAAGTTCTGAACGTATTTTTAATACGATTGTTTTCCTAGTGTCGTATCAGTGTTTATTGAATATGTGTGTTATTAATACTTTATAACTTGTTTTAGTTTGCTGTATAGTGTGCAGTTTTTGAGAAGTGCCTTTTTGTTTTTAAAGTAATTATGAAATTTAGTAAGATTATTCGTAATTCTGTATATAATGTTATTGTTTAGTAGAATGGGCTACAGAAGATGTATTGTTGAAGCTTGCAATAATACCTCACAACACTACTTAATGTGTAACCTACCTCCTAAGAACAGCCTGCAGTATTTACGATGGGTTGCAGTAATTGGAAATATTAATAATATCTTCGCGTCTGAGCTAATAAGCTCAGACGCGTACCATATGTTTCAAGTGCCCTGCGTAAGATGGCACCAGGCCTAATTATTTGACTTTCCCATCTATAGTTGTCTATGGTGTGGGGGCCCAGCGCGGCGACATCCGTAGACCGCCCAACTGTGAGGAAACACACAGCTAGGATCAGGATGAGCCTCTCTTGTAGAGTCACTCCCCTCTTTGATCTATCGGCGTCCCTTGGTCACCTCTTCAGCCACTCTCAGCGTTTCGACCCCCTGAAGCTATTGGATGAGGGCGGTGGATGGTTGCACTTTCTATGGCATTAAAAAAACACACACACACACAAATATTTCTTATTTACAGCCAATAATACAGGATTTTAAGCATCGTCAAAGTCAAGATCTCCAAGTGTCTGATCAACAGGCGCAGATATCGAAACCACTAAAAAAAGCCTAGCAGAAGGTCACGAAGTGGTGAATATACACAACATAAAACATCGTGCCACAAAAGTACCTCTCCCAATGTTCTAAATTGACATTACACCGAAGGAAAATAACAAGCAAGTATACAACCTAGACAAACTAGAAAACAATATCATTACATGTGTACCGCCGTATAGCAAAAGAATAGTTCCCCTGTGCACCAAATGTCAGGCTTACGGACACACTAAAACCTACTGCCGTAAAACGTTCGAATGCGTAAAATACCATTTTTAATGTTTGGCAGGAATTTGCGAACAGGTAAACGCGGAAGTAGCCGTTAGAAATTATAGATTTCAAAAAACAACATGTATCAAGGGAATTGTACATAAGATCCTAGGTCCACGTACATATCTTATGTTTATCCCTGAATTACAAAAAATATGGAAAGGCCACGTAAATCAGATCGTGCATTTTTTTGCATGTAACTTGCAATAGCACAGTTATTAACGTAGATAATAATGACTCCACAGGTGCAAATGACGACAGTGACGGTAAAAATCCTGACACCACAATACGATTGTTTGCGCACAAGTGAACGAATTGAACAACGTGTTGATTTCCATTATCTCCAATTGGTGTGTAGTACAATATGGTTGCTGCGTATTGATCCGTAGTTGTTCTACTATACAGTCATCAGATGATGTTTGTGTGTTATCTTCTCGACATAAATTGAACTTTATATATTCCATTATTTATGTTTCCAAATATATTTATAGCTAACTCACATTTTCCAAAATAATATTCAGTAAGTTTTCTTATTAAATTTATGTTTATATATTCAGGAATAATTATATTTCATATTTCGCAGCATTTTTTAATGACCAATTTTTTAATTCTTTCAAAGATATTAAAATTTTGTATTAATGGTTGCCTGTTAACTATATCGCGTTCACAGACACCATAGATTATATAATTGTCTTCAATTTCTATAATAGAGTTATCTTCATCTTCTTCGTTAAATAATTGGCTTTTTTGAACTTAATATATTTTATTTCATTAATTTTTAAATTTTCCTTATTGAATTCCACTAATATTTTATATTTTTTTATAGTTTTTTATAATATTTTTATTACTCCTGTTATCATATTCTAAAATTATAGTATTATTTTTAAGGTTAAAATCTTCTACATTTATTTTAGTAGAATTGAAAATATTTTCATTCCATTTATCATTCTTGCAAATCGTGCTAAAATTATCTAGGTTTTTATTTTCATCATTTAAGATGTTTAGTTAGTCATTATTGTCATCATTATCTTCTGTTTGAGTGCCATTGTTAATCCAAAAAAAATCGTTGAGTTAATTTTTGGTTTATTATTATTAATTAATTCTTTTTCTTCTAGTATTTCTTCAAACTCTCTTTTACACAAAAAATCTATCAAATTCTTACACCGTGCGGCCATCGCGTTTGCTTCAAACGGCTCCGAATTAGGCATCTGATTGGGCAGCGAGCGCATCTAGACAAATTCAATATATAGCGGTGGGAATTGCAATTTAAAACATCATAAAATAATACAAAATTATGTCTAATTCATTTTACGACCCGTTCAAAATTCAATATATAGATTCATCATAAATGAAAATTAATATTCCTACCTTCGGTCAAGCTCTCAAAATGAAAGAGTTTGAAATCAAAAGTTGTTTATTATTCATTGAAAATAAACAATGCCGAAAATAGTGAAAGGGACAAAAAGATGTGTTCTTATCAGCGCGGATATCCCATGTGCTTCGTCAACGCTATCATATAAAAAACATTCGTATGTAATCGCTTATCGCTTTATAGATTATTTTTTGTTTAGTCGTTGTATACTGTAAAAATAAATAATAATAAAGCATTACGTTTGGCATACCTAAGTTATATGTACGATGTTATCATTATATTATTGTACTAGTGGCCCGTTGCAGCAATTGCTACAATTAAAGAAGTATAAATAGTATATTTATTTTAAACAAATAAAGGCTATCTATTATCTCAAGTAACGCATTTAAGTTTTGGTAGAAATCTGCCCGGAAGAAAATTACAAACGAATATTCCGGGTTTTAAACAAAAAAATCTTATACCGTTTATTGCATCTGGTGCATATTTTTCATTAAATCTTACATCATTGCTGGGTACACCAGTTGAAGTTGATGGTTGGTTCATCATATTATCTAAAAAAGTGGGTGAAGATATATTATACACCACTTTAAATAAAAATGTATAAATGTTTTACATTTGAGGGTAAAATTGTATAAAGATTTTTTATTTAGTTCGAAATTGTCTATCCAACGGGCTCAAGTGATGGGATGTCGATAAGACAATTAGATTTCATTTTTCATCACATCACTATACGTCAACTTTACCGACGCAATGCTGCACTTTTTATAACAATATTTTTGTGGAATCTTCGTTGAAATTGAAAGAAAATTAGGCGGAACACGACTATCGTGAAATTAAATTTTCCTAGTTACAATATTTTACCGAGCCCTGTAGCTTTCCCGGTTCAATTTCAAACAATCTTGATATTTTTCTCTTCATCAAGACCATATTTCCAATCAATCGACATCACATTTAGTGCCAAACCATTACTGGGACATCTCCATAGATATAGATTCTTATCACTTTTATAATTTATCATTTGACGGGTTTGTCTTTTGTTTTAGGAAACCAATACTATACTAAAAACGGAAAACTATTATTAAGATTTTCCTTTGGTTTAAAATTGTTTATCAAATAGCCTAAAGTTCATCTTGATTGGGCAATTGTTATTTTATTTTTCATCACCTTTACCGTCAAAAGGGTATACTTTTCATAACAATATTTTTATATTTTTCTCCTGAGAAATGACAGATCTACAAAATAAGATCAAAAAACACTTTCTATCATGATATAACATTTTCAAAGTTTCGAAAATTTGCCAAGGCCTGTAGCGTTTCAAGTTTAATTTGAAACAATCTCGACATTTTCACCGCAATCTAGACTATATTACCAATCAAACGTCATAGATTTCAGGGCCGTGCCACTTCTGGGATTCTGATTTTTACTGATTTTTATCTCTTTTATATTTGATCATGTAACGGGTTTGTCTTTTATTTATATTTATTTAAAAAATGTATTAAGATTTTTCATTTGGTTCAAAATTGTCTATCCAACAGGCTAAAGCTCATCTTCATTGGATCATTTTTATTTTCTTCACTTATTCGATCTTACCGCCAAAACTGTACAATTTTTATAACCCTATTTTTGGGTTTTTCTCTTTGGAAATTAAATACCTACAATATAAGACAAAAATCCACTTTCTATCATGAAATTAACCCAACCCCCTCTTATCAAGGTACATTCCCATTTTTTCAACATCTGTTGCATCTCTTCCACTTTCTTGGTTACAAGCATCTCCGTATATGCCAACATCCATAGCTGGGCTATACCCACCCCTCCCGCCTGTCCTCTCTTTAGCACCTACGCCAACTCACTCGTGTACAGATAGAACAGGAGGGGTTTTAGTGGGTATAACTGCTTTACTTCCACATTCACCAATGGGCCCATTTTGAGGCCTAAGTGCCTAGCTATGCTACCCTCCAGCGAACTATCCAGAACTAACCACATTCACCATACATTTCTCCGAGAATTCACCGTTCACTCTTACCCGTGGGCAACCACAGCTCTTTATTTCTCACCCATTTCACCCCTTCCATCCCTAACCTTTTCATGCACTCCACAAGTTTACCCCTAGGAACTGAGTCATATGCTGCTTTCAGATCCACAAACACCGCATACATTCGCCCTTTGCACCCCACCACTTCCTCCTTTTCACGCTAGCGAGAATTATCGTGATAATTTGCTCCCTCGTCTCTCTAAATAAAATATCTGGTGTGATGCACACCACACGACTTTCCGAATTACATGACCTATTTCATTTTGTATAACATTTTCGACATTTTTAACTTTTCGTGATTTTTTACGTTTTTTGACATTTTTGAATTTTTATAACATTTTTTACTTTTTTTTTACATATTTTGGCATTTTTTTGACATTTACATTTTTAATTTTGTTTGCTTTTTTGCATTTTTTACTTTTTTGAAATTTTGTTACTTTTTTGGCATTTTTGATTTCCTTTTTGACCAACAATTCTTACAGAAATTTGTTCTTTCTAGGAAATGGTGTCCTTATCCACCTGCCTGGTTTATTCGAAGAGCTCGTAATAAACCAGAAAATGGGGCTAACCGACTGGGACGATCGTCTGTTTGTCAGTAATAGGGCACATCACGTATTCGATTTTCACCAGCAATTGGACGGCCTGCAAGAACAAAAGGGTCTGGCAATTGGCGCCACTAAAAGGGGAATTGGACCAACCTACTCTTCTAAAGCTATCCGAAACGGAATTCGAATTGGTGATTTGCTGAGCGATTTTGATATCTTGCAAGAAAAGTAAAGCTATTTATAAACAAGATATCATTTAGATTAATTTTAATGTGCTGTTGTAGATTCAAAGAGCTTGTTAGTATGTACAAACGGATGTTCCCCCGTTTGGAAGTTGATGTTCAATCTGGTCATGAAAATGAAAATGTGAAAATATGACAACATGCAGGAAAATGTGAGAAAATATAGAAAAATGTGTAAAAACGATGGGTAAATATGGCTAAATATGGCTAAATGTGTGAATATGGTAAAAAATATGATTCCCATTTTGTCATATTTTTTATATTTTCACACATTTTCCCACATTTAGCCATATTTGCATACTTTTTTTTTACACATTTTCTCACATTTTCCCGTGAAGAAAATGTGAGGATGTGAGGTGTAAATGACGACAGTGACGGTAAAAGTGTTGAACGTGAGGAAACCTAATGTAGTTAATTATATGATTTGAAGGGGGGGGGGGATGTTGTAATATTTTTAAGTTAAGGCTATTTCGCTATATGGAATTTATATTGTTTTTTTCGTGCGTTCTATTTGAAGAACAGGCGTGTTTAAGAACTCAATAAATGTATTCCAAATTAATGATAAAGTACTCTATCCAACTCAAGTAAGAACATTACAGATCTATCAATTTTCTATCGAATATACTTATAATATCGGAGTTTAATATTACAAATTGTTAGTGAATAAACGAATTTAATCGTAGTAATTCGTTTCAAGTAGATTAATTCCGCTCCCTACTGCCAATTGGATTTTCATTGGAGCACTGTGCATTCAATTGGAATGCATAACACATTGCAGGCGTTGCTACTAGAATGTTGCCAGTGCAATTGGACGGCAATTAAAAGCCAAACGATTTAAATACTACTTGCTTCGCGCACTGTAATGCTCCGCCTTTCCGCCTTCGACTGGCATACTATACGTTGTCGGAGGGGTGGGTGTACACTTGGCTACAGATGATAAAAGTAATATTTCAATGTTTTAGTGCCTGTATCCTAACAACTACTTATTTATATGTTTATATAAACATCGCAAATAGTCACTAATTATGATATGAGTAGTTAACAGTAGGATATATGATTGGCATTATATATATATATATATATATATATATATATATATATATATATATATATATATTGAGCATCTGAAATATGTAATAAAATTGTTGAAATTATTTTTAATAAAAACTAATATTGTCGCGGCGCATATTTATATAGATACTAATACAAATGTGCACGCCTTTTTTTGCACCCTCCCATCACCATGTGTGCGCCCTCGGTCCGCTAACCAACCCGGGTACCACATGGCCTGCCGCATATACAGGATGTTATGTAATTTTAGGGCAATCCCTTAAGTGGTGGTAGAGGTGAGTTAATCTAGCAAGGATTCGATTTTTTATTTGTAAATTCGAATTCGTTTGGTAACTGGAAACCTTCATATTTTGTACACAAAAATATTCACATGGCCATGATAAAAATCCAACACTGACTTATATAAATCTGAATCAAACTCTGTAGCGTCAGACGATTTTTTAAATTTATGGTGCAATAAAATAATCGAGTTGCGGTAAGATATATGGAGAAAGGTTCCGGAATAGAAGACTTCCGGGCAGAAGGCTATTCTGTAATCTTACCCAGCGATTAATGGATTCTAGACAATTTTAGAGGACGCTCTGCAAATATTTTCTAAATAACTAGTTGGAGAATTATCTCGATGGTTTGTCACTACAGATAAGATTTCATATTTGGTACATGTAAGATATTATTCGCCATTTGAATGCAGAATTTAGTGGTCGATGGATTAGACGCAAAATTAAATAAAAACAATACCTAGAATTATTGACATAAATTATGTCAAATAATGTCAAATAATGTGTGTTACCAAATAAAAGAACGGTTATCCACGGTATGTTTTCAATTTACATGAATTACAATGTTCTATTTATTGTAAATTTTAAGCCATGGATGGAATCATCCATATTAGATATGGAAAAGGCTGCTACGAAAGAACGAGAAATCGCAATACAAATAAATCAAGCAGATCAAGATAGTGTCCCATGGATTACCGTATATCTTGATGGAGGCTGGAGTAAACGCAGTTATGCACATAAATACAATGCTGCTTCTGGAGTGGTAGTAAAAATATACAATTTAATGGAATACATAATAATACATATTTTATAGGCAATTATTATAGGAAAGGCTTCGAAAATTCTAATTCTTATTAGATTTACTTCAAGACATCCTCCTTTTGCAGGATATCTCCTTGACCCCCACCAACAGCTGGAAGAATTCAGCAGACACACCAAGATACCAACAGCTTACTAGAGCTGCTATCCATAGACAACCCTAGATGCGAAAGTCCCTAGAAATATTACGGCACCAACGTTTTCGACATCTTCGACATGTTGTGTACCAAAAGTAATAGCCAAGTTCCAAGGGTGGTTTGCGACTTCGCTACTTATTAGTTCCAGTACAATACAGTAGAGGCGCTTACATATTTTGTTTGGTTATCTTATTTTAAATACATTGCTCATCAAAAACTAAAATAGCAATATAATACTTATATATTTATTTTAGTTTTTGATTCACAATGTATTTAAAATAAGATAACCAAACAATAAAATCAATTAATAACTAATAATTGCAAAGGGCAAAAATGAAGTAAATAAAATGTTTTAATAGTATATTTCAATGATAAAATACATTTAAATAAAATACATTATTATTAGTGAATGAGGAAATAAGGCCGCTGATCAACAATTCTGCAACAATAAATTAGTAGTTATTTTCTTTTAACAATTTTGATGAAATCTATACTTATAATGTACTCTTTTGGTTCCTAGCTCTCAAGAAATTCAACCTAATCTCTTCAATAATCATCCTCATAGCCCTCACATTTGTTGCACCTTGATATCATACTGATGCAATTACTGTAAAACCAACTTCCGTAATAGACCTAACAATCCTTTTATACATGCTCACAATATCAGGTACATTTGTGAAAGATTGGCAAAAAGTTAAAGCTATCAGTGCCTTCCACTTTCTAAAAATCCCTCTTAACATGTAAACCTGAACATGATCCACGAATTTGGCAGAGCGATTAGCACCATCATCTTCTAATCCTTTGCTTAGCATCTTTATGCTTTAATTCAGCTTTACTGGGTTGTATTTGTTTAAAAAATACCTCTATCTCATGCATTCCACCACTACCAGCTAATAATATATTTATGTAATACATGCAAACTAGCTATTTTATATTTAGAACATTAATTGAAGGTGTATTAGCAATAATTTTACTTACTTGCATTATTTCATGGCATTCATCTATATCTTCCTTCATCCATCTCAACATCAATCTGATGGTCATTATGAGGTTCTAAAGCTAAAGAGTTCTGGTGGGTAAGGGGGCGACGGCAAAAACCACCAAGTAAGTCCGACCCAAATGTCTCCTGCACGCGGTGCCCGCTGCTAGATAACGAACGAGGCTCTGGCGACCGAGCCATGGCGGTATAACCATTCCATCGAGAAGTAAGGAAATGTAATTCTCAAACTCGCCAACACGCTTGGCAAGCGCGGCGTTTAAATGCCAAACCCCTCTAACGAATGAAATGGCAACTTATAACGTAAATATACCCCAGGTGAGTAGGGCTAGCCCAAAATCTCACCCTGATAAGTCAGGCTGTCTCATGGATCTGGGAGAGACAAAAAGTTGACAAAAACACAAATAAACAAGACCAAAGGCAAAATACACAAACTAAACATTGCCACATATAACGCAAGAACACTAGCAACCGATGGGAGGCTCATTGAAATGGAAGAAGAGCTGAGACAAATAAATTGGGATATAGTGGGAGTAAGTGAAGTAAGAAGGCGTGGAGAAGAATGGAGAACACTTAAGTCGGGAAATATATTCAATCATGTCGGAGAAGCAGACAAATCCATAGGCGGCGTAGGTTTCCTCATAAACAAAAAGCATGCAAAAAACATCATATGCATAAAGAGTATATCCACAAGAGTAATATATCTAATACTCAAACTAAACTCCAAATATAGTATAAAAATTATACAAGCTTACGCACCCACCACCGATTATGAAGACGAAATAGTAGAAAGTTTCTATGAAGACATTTCCCAGGCGAAGAGTGAATCACCTACTCACTTTACAGTGGTAGGAGGTGATTTTAATGCTAAGATAGGCAAGAAGCTGGATGCAGCGGAGATAGTGATCGGAAACCATGGAACAGGTGACCGGAACGATCGGGGAGAAATGCTTATGAACTTCCTAAAAATGCAAAACCTATACTTAATGAACAGCTTCTTCTACAAAAAAGAACATCGAAGGTGGACCTGGGTGAGTCCAAGTGGAAACACAAGAAATGAGATTGATTTTATAATAACTGATAAAAAGCCTATCGTCAACGACGTCACTGTGATAAATAGTTTCACAACAGGAAGCGACCATAAAATGGTAAGGGCAAAAATAACTCTAAACCTAAGTAAAGAAAGACGTAAGCTGGTAACAAAGAAAAGACAGGCTGGTTGGACAACACCAGAACAAGTTCACAAATATGCAGAAATGATAACTACCAACTTGGAAACTACACAGTTTGAATATAGGCACAAAACAGCAGACGAAATAAATAACAAAATCGTCGAAGCTATAAATGAAGCAACAAAGACATACTGTAAGCCAAATAAAGAACAAATAAACAAAATCAGCAAGCATACCAAAGAGCTTATGAAACTTAGAAGAGTGTTAAGACAAAACGGCGATACAAACTCAAAACAACTGAGAGATTTAAACAAGACAATTACAAAAGATATAAAAAATGACATACGTCGATACAACACAGAACAAACGAAACTAGCTATTGAGAACAACAGAAGTATGAAGGTACTAAGAAGAAATATGTCAAATGGAAGAAAAGAAATCTTCAAACTAAGAAACAGCACGGGAAGACTAACCACAAATAGAGACGATATACTGAAAATAACGGAAAAATTCGGCTACAAGAACAACCAGAGGAACCGACACAAACACATACCGGGAAGGTCATAAATCAGGGATCTGAATATATGCCAAGTATATCGATAGCCGAAATTAAGAACGCCCTTGCAGAGATGAAGAACAACAAATCCCCGGGGGAAGATGGCATACACATCGAATCCATAAAACAAGGAGGAGACGCTCTACTACATGCCATAAAAGCACTATTCAACACCTGCTTAGAAGAATGTGCTACACCTGGCGAATGGAACAACGCCTCCACAGTTATCCTACATAAAAAAGGCGATATAACACAGCTCGGAAACTACAGACCGATAAGTTTGCTACCACATTTATATAAACTTTTCACCAAAATAATCACCAAAAGGTTAGAAAATAAACTAGACTTCTACCAACCCAAAGAACAGGCTGGGTTTAGATCGGGGTATGGGACAAATGACCATCTTCAGGCTATAAAAACTCTCATTGAAAAGTGTAATGAATATAATAAGCCCCTTGTCCTGATTTTCATAGATTTCGAAAAGGCGTTCGATACAGTTGAATTACCCGCCATAAAAGCTGCTCTAGACCAAGCACGAATAGACTATCGATATACCAAGCTAATTGAACATATTTACCGAAACGCTACAGCAAGTATAAGGCTACACGACAATACCAACAAATTTAAAATTGGCAGGGGAATCCGCCAAGGGAACACTATCTCCCCAAAACTATTTACCACGGTTCTCGAATATGCTTTTAAAATGGTATCTTGGGAACACCTAGGAATTACAGTGGATGGAGAAAAACTTAACCACCTGAGATTCGCAGACGACATCGTCCTAATAGCCGACAACATCAAAGATGCAAAAACTATGCTCAACGACCTAAAACAGTCAACGGAAAAAGTGGGCCTGGGCGGATGAATATGGGAAAAACAAAAGTTATGACCAACCTAGTGCTAAGCGACCAAATCAAAATAGATGATGCTAATATAGCAGAAGTAACTTCCTATATATACCTGGGGCATCAGATATGCATAGGCCGCGATAACCAAACATGCGAGATACAGCGCCGCATAGGTTTAGGATGGGCAGCGTTTGGAAAACTAACTAACATCTTGAAGAGCGAACTACCAATGTGTCTCAAACGGAAAGTGTTCGAACAATGTGTGATGCCGGTAATGACGTATGGGTCAGAGACTTTAACACTAACAAAGCGTTCCGCAGTAAAACTGCAGGTAACACAGAGATCAATGGAACGGGCCATGCTAGGCATTTCCCTGCGAGACAGGGTACGAAACGAGGTCATCAGGGAAAGGACGGGTGTCTGCGACATTATAACACGCATCTCTAACATGAAATGGAGATGGGCAGGCCACGTTGCCAGACTTAGGGATGGCCGTTGGACTAAACGGCTTTTGGAATGGAGACCCCGTGCCGATAAACGAAGTAGACCACCAACCCGATGGACCGACGACATCAAGAGGGTGTCACAAAACTGGATGAACAAAGCACAACATCGTGCTGCCTGGAAAGAATTAGAGGAGGCATATGTCCTGCAGTGGACGCAAACGGCTGGAAAATGATGATGATGATGAAAGCACCAATACTTCTGATAGTGGGGTCTGGTAAATGTAAGGATGGAACCTCATGTGGAAGTAATCTTCAGTGTACTTTTGGGTCCCCTACAAAATGTACACCACAGACTTGGCCATTCGTCTTCAATTGGGCATTGCCAATATCAGCAAGTCAAAGGTTATGCTGCAGTTTCCTCGGACAGGGTATACTGTACATTGCATACTTATCCATACGGTTATTACACTCCTCGACGATACATTTATGAACCATTGTGGTGCTAAGAGACAATATGTATTATTTTAACCTATGTAAACATTCACAAGTCATTACTTACCGCAATGTAATAATGCCCAATACAAGGTAATAAAATAGTAAAACTTAGACTAACTGAATTAGAATGCATTTTGTTTTTAATATTGCCTTAAAACTATGGATAACTCCAAAGCACGCAAAACAAGAAAAAGAAAAATGCGCTTTCAATAACAACATAAAAGTTGTATGAAGTTGGATACGAACCTAGATAAATGATACGAATGCGAGCATGTGGAAGAAGCTGCCTATATTGAAAATATTTACTAGCGACCTGACGCCATCTAACCTTTGTACCTGAAACATTTCTTCCAGCCAATCACAGCGCTCTCGTAAGAGTTACATGACCCTGCTGCTATCGTTTAACATATCTAGTCGCCCCGAACATTGCGTGTCCGATCAATTTGAAACAAATCAAAAATAGAACTCGCTATTTCCAAACAGTTACCTGTCAATTTCTCTTGTCTTGTGTAGGCAACAATACTACCATCATAAGCAAATTCTCTAACAACAATACAATAAAATAAGAGTAGCAACAATACAATTTATTTAAATAACTCCTACCTCAACTTTGACCTCACTATAAACACATGTAAATAATGAATACAAGCACAATGCGCATGCGTTGCAGCTGGCGCGCTATATCGCTTCAAGTTTTGTACTCCGGGCGCAAGGAAGGAGGTAGAATTGTGCGCATCAGGAGCGGCTTGCACGTAACTTAGAACAAGAGACTATAAGCCTGGAGTAGCATGGCGCGATAAACTAAAACAGCTGCGCACGCAGCATGCAATACTTAGGCAACTCAATATGCAAGCAAAACAAAGAAGGAGACAATTAGTTTTCAGAAAAGTAACAACGTGAATATAACCTCTACGTACCGCGCAATAAGGGCAAGTTTGATGCTCCAGGAGCCCTGCCTTCTACCTACTGACATTCAACGCTTAGGTAAGCTTTACTTGATTATATTAAAGTGATATATTATAGGAATTATGTTTACGGCATAATTTAATCAGTATGATGCGTTTTTGTAACCTACAAATGCATGGTTGCCCACGAATTTAATGTTCTACTATTATTTTTAGTATTTTATTTGTTGTGTGTAGTTGTAGCAACAATGTTATAGCTGTTTACTGTCCAAATTATTATGGCATTTCATCTTTGCAGATTATGTCTATATGATAGATACATATCAGTAGACAACTGTTGATATGTGGTATTTCCTGTATACGCATTCCATTCCCTGCCCTACAGTAGCTCCCACAGCTCATTCTCCGACCCAAACTAGCTTCAGTTTAGTTTCGTCCTTCTGGATCTCATCTAGCTTTTTCTTCTCACAAATCTTTACGTACTTCCTCTTCGCCCCGGTTGGCTCTCTCCATTTCTCGCTTCCTATTTCTCCAATCTGCCATCTCCCTCCGCCATAGCGATTTCTTCTTCCTGCACTCTTCAGCAAACCAACTCTCTTCCGCCCGGGAAAACTAGCGCGCCTATAAAAACGATCCACCAATTTTGAGTTTCAACTTTCGCAGAGTGTTTTTAAAAACGATTTTATTTGAATAGAAGCAACTACAGACTACTACAGGTTTAAGTGTCTAAAGAGAGTGAATACAATATGCAATTGTTAGTTTATATATTAAAAGCTTATCTCTATGTTACTGTTAATGCTGCATTCCGCTATCTCACTGGACACTTCAAGGCTTCTGATAACTCGGATTGGCCGCACATAACTCATCCCTCCTTAAGTTGGAAAATTTTTAGACGCTCGTATCTCTTGATTTCGTCGTTAGGACCCTTGTGAAGTTCTGCATTACCGGTACTTCTTGTAGGCGATACATAATATACTGATGATGGATATCAATATAATCATACTTTTGTATTGATACTCCATATTTTACGTAATCAATTTGGTATATTTTGGACTTTTCAAGTGTTTTTATGTTTTGAAACTGTTTAGTTGTGAATCTGCTACACTACTAATTTTTCTTACAGCGTTTAACTTCCCTCTACGAGTGTAAGTTGTACTGTTTTTGTATATAACCACTCGAGATATTGTGTGAATTCATCCTCACTAGCTGAGCTACACTGACGAGATCTAATAAGATCGAAATCTAGATATGTAGATTGCTAAGAGGTAGGTTGATGAATATAATATGATGAACCAACCATCAGCTTCAACTGGTGTACCCCGCAATTATGCAAGATTTAATGAAAAATATGCACCAGATTTAATAAACGGTATAAAAAATTTCTTTAAAAACCGGAATATATGTTTGTAATTTTTTTCCGGGCAAATTGCTACCAAATCTTGCTACGGCTATCTATCTCAAGTAACTACTTGAGATAGATAGCCGTTATTTGTTTAAAGAAGTATAAATATACTATTTATACTTCTTTTATTGCAGCAAATGCTGCAACGGGCCACTAGTATATATACAATTAGCTAAGAAGGAAAAAATGGCCCCTATTGCATTGGATTCGCGGGAGCTAGGGGCGAGTAGGGGGTTGGGAAAAATATCATAGATAGAGGCATCCTTCTAGACGTCGGGAAAATTATACCGGGCACTATGGCTCATGTGGGAAAAGTCGTTTGATTGAAAATATAGTCTAGATGGCGGGAAAAATGTCAAGATTGTATGAAATTGAATCTGAAAAGCAACTTATGTCGTTTGATTGGATATATAGTCTAAATGGCGGGGAAAATGTCGAGATTCTTTCAAATATAACCGATAAAGCCTCAGGGCTTTGCAAATTTTGAACATTTTATTTTATGATAGAAACTGGTTTTTGATCTTATCTTGTAGGTCTTTCATTTCCGAAGAGAAAAACATAAAAATATTGTTATAAAAAGTGTATCGTGATGGCGGTTATTACCATATGAGTGTGCATTGCTAATTGATGTGGTGCCGCCAGATGGCGTTTAACTTCCCTCTACGAGTGTAAGTTGTATTGTTTTTGTATATAACCACTCGAGATTTTGTGTGAATTCATCCTCACTAGCTGAGCTACACTGACGAGATCTAATAAGATCGAAATCTAGATATGTAGATTGCTAAGAGGTGGGTTCACACTTATATATGTTCTCTAGTCTTGATTTAGGAGTTAGTTTGGAGATAATGATACTATTACTATACATTTATTTCATGTGTTATATCTTTTTGATTTTATTCGAGGGTAGTTATAGCGTTGTTCATCCTCAGATTTAAGATTACTATCTAGCCATTTATTTATTTTATCTGCCACATTCATTAATTGTTTTTCGAGGGTAAGCGTTATTTTGTTATTTATAGTACGTAAACGTAAACCGCTGCCAGATATTAATACCAAAATAAATAGACAGAACTGAAAATAAACCCTTTTTTGTCCACAATAAAATACCGATTCAATAAAATATCATATTTATTAATATATTAATATAAAAATCTACTTACTATCTCTAACTAACGCAACAAAATGCTAAAAACAAGGAAAAATATGGCAAAAGATAAACCGAAAGACATCTCAAGCGACAGTGAAGAAGAAGTAACAAATTAAGACATAAAAATACAAATAAAAGAACTACAGAAAACTGTGGAGTACATGAGCAAGAATTTCGACGAAATATTACAAGAAAACAAAGAACTGAAAAAGTTACTAAAAAATAGCAAAAAACAAAACGATATATTAGAAGAACGCGTTGAGGCAATAGAGGACTTGCTCGAAAAAACGGAGAGAGAAAAAATACAAAACAACCTGTCGAAAAGCAAGGAAAAACGAAAAATCGGAAGAAGTAGTAAAAACAATTGTAAAAAAAACTCCATATAAACATAGACACAGAGGAAATAATATCTGCACACAGGAAAGATATCACGAACGAAGGAAGCCCTATCCTAATAAAATTAAAAACAAAAGAGGAACATAATAAAGGCGAGAAAGACTATTGGCTCCATAACTACAACGGAATGTGCCCTCAAGGGACAAGAGAACGAGATTTACATAAACGAACAACTTACTGCTCACACAAACTCCTTATTCTATAAAGCAAGAGAAATAAGAAAAGAGAAAGGATATAAATATGTATTGACAAGAGACGGAGCGATATTTATGAGAAAATCAGAGACAAGTAACACAATTAAAATCAAAACTATGACCGACTTGAACAAACTTATATAATTGCACAATTAAGTGCACAACAACCACACCAACACTAATCGATAATCACAATGTACCGCATATATTTACACAACATCCAAAGTCTACAAAAGAAACTACATGAACTCGAACTTCTCCCAAAAATACTAAAAAATCCAGAAATCATAGCTTTAGCGGAAACATGGCTAACTACGACTAACGAACACCTCTATCATATAGAAAACTACGAGTCACAATACAACTCTAGAGAGACAAAAGGAGGAGGCATAGCAATTTATATCAGAAAGGATGTAAAGTATAAAACTGTAGCAAACACAACAATCAACAAAATACATTTTTTAACAATACTACTAATTGAAGAAAATACCAAAATAACTCTGATATACAAGCCACCACAAGTTACTTTCAATATACTAAAACAGACGTTGCAACACCATATATTAAATAAGAAAAAGTCACACATCATAATAGGAGACATAAATATTAACATACTTGAAAGTAACAACATAACAACGGAATATAAAAACATCCTAAAAGAAAACAACTACAAAATAGCAAATAAAATATCAAAACAAAACTATACAAGACCCAATAAAACTGGAAACAACTCAATAATAGACCACGTCATTACTAATAGAATAAAACACATACAAGACATACAAACGAATCCCTCAAGTATATCGGATCATTCGTCAATAATTACAAAAATAAAACAAATAAACAAAACGAAACCAACATACAAACGATTCGAGTCAACTAAAATAGATTACAAAAGAGTGACACAGGAAATAATGAAAATAGACATCAACACAATAAACTGTTTCGAACAGCTATCTAAACAGTTACAAAGTATAATAGAAAACAGCAAATGCACAAAGATTATCAAAAGGACAGAGGAATGTCCATGGATTAACAACGAAATAATAAAACAAATAAAACAAAGAAACAAATTACAGAAAAAAACATAAAATATCCCACTAACGAAACGATTACAACCAGAAAAAGAAAACAAAAACCTTAATAAAAAAGATCAAAACAGAATACTACAAAAGCAAACTAATGTCAACAAAAAACAATCCGAAAGAACTTTGGAAAAATATAAACAAACAACTAAATAGAAACAGAAAAACTGGGGATAAATACATAGAGAAAATCCGCAAAGAAGATGGAACAGTCGTAAATAATGACCAAGAAATAGCAAACGAAATTAATTTATACTTTGCAAACATAGGGAAAAAACTCGCAGAAAAACAAACCCATGGCTCAAGAACAATTCCAAAAACAACAACAATGGAAAGACAAATAGAAAAAATGTGTTTTCAAGAAACAACTTACGAAGACTTAAACAACATACTAACAGATTTAAAGAACAATAAAGCACCAGGATTCGACCAAATAACTAACGAAATCATAAAAGAGAACAAAACCAACATTATACCGATATTAATAAAACTAATAAATAAAATAATAGAAGATGGAATATTTCCCAACTATTTAAAAACAACCACTGTCATACCTATGTACAAAAAAGGAGACAAAGCCTGCCCTGAAAATTATAGACCCATTTCACTCCTATCCACACTGAACAAAATCATAGAAAAAACCTACAAACCCAAATAACCAATCATCTTAATAAAAACAAAATCATATGCCAAGAACAATACGCCTTTCAACAAAACACCGGAACAACATCAGCAGCGTACGACCTTGTCAACCAAATAAAAACAAATTTAGACGAAAATAAAATAGTCGTAGCTATATACATAAACATGAAAAAAGCATTTGACACAATATCACAACAGAAACTAGTACAAAAGCTTAAAGCAATTGGTATAGAAGGAAAAGAACTGAACCTAATAAAAACATACCTAACAAATAGAACACAAACAACAAAAACAAATGGTACAGAAAGCCAACCACTACAAGCACAATACGGCATACCACAAGGAGGAAACTTACCACCCACACTTTACATTATATATACTAATGATATAGTGGACTTGAAGCTAATGGGTAAACTTTACATGTATGCCGATGACACTTGCATGGTCTATGCAGGAGAGAATCCAGAATCCATTCAAGAAAACATTAATTCAGACCTAGAGAAGCTTGAAAAATGGTACTTCAACAACCTGCTTACTGTCAATGAATCGAAAACAAATTACATGATTTTCAACACACAAAAACAACCAATAGAGTTATCCATTCACATAAATGGAACACAAATCAAACAGATACAAGAAGTGGAATATCTAGGATTAAAGATACAGGATAATCTTAAATGGGACGCACACATAGATCGCCTACAAAAAAAACTCCAAAACGATAGCGGCAATATACAAAATAAAAAAATATATACTCAGCAAGGAAACAAATATACCATGGAATCTTCACATCACAAAATAACTACCTAAATAACATCTGGGGAAATACAAGCAAGTAAAATATATCAAACTCAACAAAACAAAATCTTAAAAATCTTATACAATTCAGACAGAAGAACAAGTACAACCGAACTATATGAAAAGACACAAGAACTTAACATAGAGAACATGATCACCCTAAACAATCTATTAATGATCTACAAAATTAAAAACAGCCTAATAAAAATAAATACTAAACTAATACCAAACAAACAAATACATGACCATCAGACTAGAAGAAAATCACATTTTAGAACGGAAAAATACACAAAAACAAAATATTCACAGACATTAACAACAACCGCCATAAAACAATACAATGAACTAAATGAGTATATTAAAACACTTACATTAATTCCCTTCAAACTCAAAATAAAAAACCTACTAATACACAACAACCTTAAATAAAATAGAAGACATTGAACAAACCACAGCACCCCTCGATACCGTTAGCCCGAGATGGGAAATCACCCATAAATCCCGCGGCGAGGACAGAGGGAAAAAAACATCAAATCATATCCAAACAACTTCACATGTTTTGTATTTTATATTTTTATATTTATATAGAATATGTAACTATGTAAATAAATGCAAATTTATAGAGTTCTTTATAGCGTGGGTATTCGCGTAACATAAATGGAAACATATTTTCAATTATCTTTTGAGAGTATTATCAGATATTTAGTAATTTTTATCAAATGTTATTAGCATAGTTTCCGCAAGTCCGTATAAGATATGAATTTAATTTATATTGGTTCTTCATTAAATTGCACTTTGTATATTATTAACTTAATATATGATTATTCCTAAGGGTAAATAATAAAAAATATATGTTTAGTACGAATTATTCAAAAAGTTAGGATATTTTTAACTATTATGGTGTCAAATTTTATAATATTCTATCGTTAGACATACGAAACAAATCAATTAATGGTTTCAAGTAATGAATGGAAACTCTAATTTTGATATTTTTGTTATAATATCTTTGTAACACACATTTAACTATTTATTTGTATTTTTTCTAAATTGTTCAACTTACTTTCAGTATGTTTTCATGTTGACTCAATTTTGTAAATAATATAAAATTGTTGGTATTTATATTTTTGTTTCTAGTCATTTCTTTTATAACTGATTTTTATATATGTTTAGGGGACGGTCTGAGCGCATATTGCGCGTGCAGGTATGAAACGAAGGGTTCGCGTAAAAATATGTGAACAGTCAGTACGGTCCTGATATCTGTTGCCCGTCCCACTAAAAGAGTACCGTACTAGAAATTAGAGAGTGATAGATGATTTAAATGTACGGCCCACATGCTTACTCCCTTCTTACCGCGACCGCATTTATATATATATATAGGTCATTCCATGTCAAATCGGCCAATAGTTGGAATCGACCCCTTTCAATTTGAACAAAATTTGGTCAAAACTTTTCTTTGATCATAAAACCAAGATTTACAAACGGAAAAAAATGTTTATTTTTTATAAAATTATTCAAGATTCAAAATTTTACCACTTTTCTAATTATTCAACTTTATTTTTTAAATATCTCTAAAAATATTATAGATACAGAAATGGTCTTCTGTTTGTTTTAAAGGGGAAATTGAAAAAAAAAATTGGAAAAAAATGACTAAATGAAAAAATACGAATTTTGACTTTTTTTAAATCGTCAAAATGGTATGGCGACACAACATTTTGGGAGTCCAGCACAGTTAAGAAAACATGTCATTTTGAGTAAGAAAACGTTTATTTTATGACATAATAACAAAAACATAATTAAAATGAAACTCTTATTTATTTGATATAGCGTTTCTAGTTAAAACTTGTTAAACTTGTTATATACTTTATTTTGTAAGTCTTATTTTTCACTTCCTTTCCTGATATTGATGTCTCATTTCTTTTCCTTAATCTGAAAGAGGTTAGAGTGATATTAATTTTCAATTTTAAATTCAACGTTCATAAAATTCTAATATTAAAAATGACAGTCTCTTTACTTGGTTTTGATTGCTGGTTCATCCACGAACTCGTAAATATCAATATTCTTCAATCAAAAATCTTGTCCTTCTTCAAGTGTTGATAGAGTTTTTATTTGTATTAAATCATTCGAAATATGAACGGCGGCAAGTACGTATTCCTTGTACCGGTACAGCAATTTTAAATCTTTTATTTAATTTCTTCTCAAACTGTTGATTTTGCTCATTGGAGACGAAGTGACAATTTATTCCTTGAACATGTTCTTTTGCCCATTTGCACAATTCCTCAGCTGTCTGAATTCGTTGATAAGCTAGCAGTTGAAGATTGGCTCGGCTAACTAACCGCATAATTGCTCCACCCAAACCGACCCTTTCCATGAGAGGTTGCAAAAAATGCCATTCGGCTTTTATTTGAAAATCTTCTTCGTAATGTGACAAGTTTACTAAATTATAGCAAAGCTTTTATTGAGCTACTGCACCATCCGAAAAATAAATAATTTTGAAAATATTAGGATTTTTTTCTTTTAAAAATGACGTTAATACCTCTTGAAAGCTGTAAACTGCACTTGTGTTATGCGTTAGATTATTTGAAATGATTACCAAACTTAGAGGTAGTACATTGGTCTTATTCTCATCGTTCAATCTATAATAGCAAGCAAATGGATGGATTGACGCTTGTCTGTTATTCCTATATACTCCTTGAACACTATTTTGAAGTAAAAACGCATAATTTTTAGAAAAATCAGCAACAACAAGTACTTGTCCAACCTCTAAGTTATTTTTAATAGTTTAGAAATATTCTGCTTGTTGTTGAACTATGAAGTCATGCTGGAGTAGTTTTGGAATAGATTCAACTAAGAAATCAACAAAATCGTCAGTTGACTTAATAATCGTCTGCAAAAACTTTACTTTAGTCCGTTGATTATAAATAACTTCATCTAAAAAGTTATCCGTTAAAAGATTTTCCAGGATACTTCTCAATTTTGTTGAGCCGGGACAATTAGTGCATACTGCAAAGTAGCAGTCTTTCATCAGTAGTTGACAAATAACAATATTCATGCAGTCCCGAGGAGATGCTAATGGTTGACTTCCATCATCAAGTTTCAGTTTTCCAAGTCGTGCACCGTGAAATTAAAGTTTGAAATTTTCATGAATCCGACAAACACATACCACATGAGTACCTGATGCGCCGGCAAGAACAGATTCAGACAGTCTTAAGCTTGCATATTTAGAAAAACCTACTTTTTCAAATGGGTATTTTTCTTGATAAGAATGATAAATTTCTGTAAGGTTACCTAAAATTAACCGTTTTTGTTTTTGCATTCGTTTTCCATTTTCAAGAACGGATTTGTAATCTTTGTTTACCAAGTAATTCTCTACTGACATCTTGACTTCTAAAAAACTCTTGAATGTTTTCCTCAGTAGTCTTTAATAAACGATGGCCTTTGTTTTGATCAGGGATAAATAGAATACCATCTTGATTTACTTTTTGTTTCGCTTTCTTCACCATGTTTGTAGATAAATGTAAATATTTACAATTTTTTCGGTTGGCCAACTTGATGTAAGACAGTAAAATTTGTAATTTTTCACCCGATTTACTGGTATTATCAAATTTATGTTTCAACTGCATAATTATTTCTCTTCCTGTTAATTCTGGGTTATCATCAGTCATCAATTCCTTATCATTAGTCGTGTCAAAAGTATTTTCCGTTTCACCTGTAGAGCTGCATATTTGAGACGTTGAAGGATTAGAATTTGATATCTCTAATTTTCATATAAATTGGAAGACATTTTTTCCTGCATGATAAGTGAACTTTGAGTGGCTTGTGGAGTATCTTTTAGGTTAGATGGTACGAAAAGCTCAGATGTATTATAACCTGAATTTTCAGATACATTTTCAACGGATTTATTGTTGTCCGATTCCAATCCATTTTTTGAGTTCTTTCAGTTCATTACAGACTTTTTTCAATCATGAAATACACAATTTACTTCCTAGTATAATGGAAGGCACACAAATCTTACACTGATCATAAAACGCAAAAGTGACTACTTTTAATGATTTACGTACTTGAATATTATGAATTGTATACGGATTAGCACAAAGTTTTTGGTTCCCAGTATAAGTAATGCGATATTCATTGTCATGTTTCCCGCAAAAGCAACTAATAAATGCATTACTTCTAATATTTAGCGAAATGCGATTTTCATCGGAAAAATCATTGGCTTCTTTAAAGTTTCCCTTAGAACATTCTTCATTCCTAGATATTCTAATTGAACACTTTATTTTTTCCATGAATAATTTTTTTCACAACCAGAAACATTTAAATGTAAGAGGTAAAAGAGAATATTATCACAAATTTACTGATCAGGTATTGGTATTGTTTAATAGTAAATAACAAAGTGACATCTAGAAGTATAATATAATTATATATAATATAATTAATATAAGTATAATTCTATTACGGAAAATAGAACCTCTGGTGGCAGATGCCCGATGGTAATTATCTAGAAATCTGTAGAATCTGTAGTAGTAAAAACATTGATGGCGGAATGTGACACATCTTAATTATTGAGCTTTTTAAACTATTACTATACAAATA
This sequence comes from Lordithon lunulatus, assembly GCA_963942505.1. Lineage (NCBI taxonomy): Eukaryota > Metazoa > Arthropoda > Insecta > Coleoptera > Staphylinidae > Lordithon > Lordithon lunulatus. The sequence continues at coordinate 35,064,298 of OZ012674.1, read as the reverse complement.
GAAATTCTACTTTGATTATGTTTTTGTTTTTACGGTTTTTATGTCATAAAATAAACTTTTTCTTACTCAGAATGACATGTTCTCTTAACTATGCTGGACTCTCACAAATTTACCAAAATTCAAAAATTCATAATTTCGTAACCAAAAAAAAAATACCTCTGAAATTTTCATTATCAACATTATTATAGTTTACAATTACTGTTACTTATACATTTGGAAATTCGTTCCACTCCTTTCTGTTCTTCGCCAGTTCTCTTGCTTGCTTGACTGTTTTTCCTTTCTTGATTATTATGTCCTCTATTATGTTGTCCCAATATTTTCTTGGTCTCCACTTGGTCACCTCTTCTTCTTGTATTTTCAGTTCTTGCTTCCCATGCCTGTTTTGTTTGATTCTTTTTGTCCATCCTAATTAAATGACCCCACCAGTTTAGTTGTTTCGTTTCTATATACTACAGCTACAATTCCCAGTTCTTCTCTGATGTCATAATTTCTTATTCTGTCTCTTCTCGTAACTTGTTTTACTCCTCTGAGATATTTCAATTCCATTGCCTGTATTCTACTTTTGTCCCTCTTCGTTAGCTTCCACGTCTCGCTTCCATATGTCAGTATAGGTCTATATATGCTTTTATATATATTTATTTTTGCCCTTCTGCTGATCTCTTTCTTGTTAATCAATATATTGCTCAATGCGTGGTATGTTTTAGCTGTGTTGTTTATTCTGTTACTAAGTTCGCCTTCCATTTTTCCGTCTTCTGTCAGTGCTACTCCCAGGTATTTGAATTCTTCTACTTGTTCTATTGTGTGTTGTTCTATCTTTATATTTATTTGTTCTTTCCGGTTTCCTATTACCATCACTTTTGTTTTGTTATAGTTCATTTTCATGTTATACTTTTCTAGGTGTCTGTTCCATACACTAAGGTTGTGCTGCAGATTACCTTCATTTTCTCCTATCACTACGACATCATCAGCAAATGCTCCTTCCGATATTTTTACAACTTGCATGTTTTTGTACCATATGTTAGCTTTTTTGGTTTCTGGTTTCATGCTCTTCATTATTTCATCCATGTATATGTTAAATAATGTAGGACTGAGCCCGCCTCCTTGTCTTAGTCCAGTGGTTGTCTGAAATGTTCTTGATGTTTGTCCCTTGTGTATTATTGCATTGGTGTTGTTGTTGTATATGTTTTGTATTAATTCGACTGTCTTGCTTTCTACACCTCTCTCTTCCAGGATTTTCCATAATTTATTTCTTGGTATCATGTCGAATGCTATTTCCAGGTCGATGAATCCTCGGTATGTGTTTTTATTATTTGCAATTCTTTTTTCTGTGATTTGTTTTATCGTGAAACTGTTGTCCTGTGTGGATCTTCCTCTAAATCCACATTGCGATTCTTCTAGCGTCTGCTCTATTTTTGCTAGTATTCTTTTGTTAATTGTTTTTTCTAAGATCTTCATACCTATTCTTATGAGTGTTATACCCTTATAGTTTGAACATTTTGTCTTATCGCCTTTCTTGTGTATCGGTACGATTAACGATACTTGCCAATCTCTGGGTATTTTATTCGTCGTCCATATTTCGTTTATTAATTTTAGTAGTATTTCATTACCTGCAGGTCCCATATGTTTAATCATTTCCGTTGTGATCTGGTATTTTCCTGGTGATTTCCCTATTTTCATTTCCCTTATTATCTCTAGTATTTCTTTTCCATTGATCATCTCTATATCTGCTTCCGAGTCGTTCTGGTCTCTTGTCTTCTGTTCATTTCCACCATTTTGTGATAGTAAGTCTTCAAAATATTCTTTCCATCTTTCCAGTATTTTTTCGTTGTCCTCCAGCAATATTCCTCGATTGTCTTGTATATAATTTACTTCTTCTCCTTTTTCTTTTCTGTTTAGTTTTTGTGTTTTATAGAATAATTTTTGGTTTTCCTTTGGATTTTTCTCCATTGTCTCTCCGAACTTTTCCCATTCCCTGCTCTTTGCTATTCCGACCTTATCTTTTACTATTTTCCTCTTTAAACTGTATTCTTCGTAGTTTTTACTATTTTTGTCATTTAGGTATCTTTGCCATGCTTTTTTCTTTTCCTTTATTTTCTCTCTTATGTCCTGCGACCACCATGCTGTCTGCTGCTTCTTGTTTGTGTTTTGCTTTGTCCCACATGTCTCTTGTGCTGTCTCCAGTATATTTTTCTTTAATTTATTCCACATTTCCTCTACTTCTTGTCTATAGTTGCCCTTTACTAATTTCTCATCTATTTTCTCTTTATAAATTTTTGCTATTTCTTTTTCCCTTAGTTTGTATGTTCTTATCTTGTTGTAGTTTATTGCTATATTGGGTCTCTGCTTTTTTTTATCGCTATCTTGGTAGTCTTCCTTTATTTTCGTCTCTACTAGATAGTGATCACTTCCAATTTCGTAACTTCTCTTTACTCTTGTGTCTATTATTTTGCTCCTTTTCCCTTGTTCTGCTAGTACATAGTCTATTATAGATTTTTCGTTCCTGCTTATCACTTCCCTGGTGTATTTGTGTATGTCCTTGTGTTTGAATAGTGTATTCGTTATTACTAGATTATTCATTCTACAATAATCTAGCATTTTCTTACCATTTTCGTTGAGTACGCCTTCTCCATATCTGCCTCTCATCGCGTCATTATCTTTTACTTCGTTGCCAATTCTGCTGTTGAAGTCTCCCGCCACGTACACTTCTCCTTTGGCTTTTTCTGTTGTTTCGTTGATTTGCTCCCAGAATGTTTCTTTGTTGCACGCAGTATCATCTTCGTTTGGTCCATACACTGCTATGATAGTTTTATGGTAGCCGTTTCTTTGATCTCTAACTTCGATAGACAAAATCCTCTCCGTAATTGCATCCCATTTATATATATTCGATTTTTTTTTTATGCACTATACATCCTACCCCTGCTGCGGCTCTCCGATTGTTATCTACACCGCTATATATGAATATATGTTCCTTGTCCATTTTGTACTTTCCCTTCCCCTTCTTTTTTGTTTCTGTTACCACAAAGAAGTCTAGTTCAGCTTTCTAAAATTCTTCTTCCAGCTCTTTTTCCTTTCCATTTATACTCCTGATATTCCAAGTTCCAATTTTCCATATTTTTCTTTTTTTTACTGTATTCTTTGCTTTGTTTCCATTTATTATGTGTTTGTTCTTCTTTCTTTTGTTCGTTGTCCCTTTCCTCGCTGTATTCTTTGTATTTTTGCTTCCGTCCGTTTTCTCTTTTGCTAGTAGTTTTTTGGATTGGTTACTTTCACCCTATTATCTTTGGCTACGACTCCTTTCTCCTTTTTATCCCATATGTATATTTCATTGTCCACTATTATCTTTCTATATCCTATTTTTACGTGTTTTCCTTTTTCTTTTTCCAATTTTGCTATGTTTCTTATCTCTCTTTGTATTTTTCTCCCCTCTTCCGTTAGATCATCGTCTATATATATCGTTGTATTTCTCAGTTTATATTTTGCTTTCATTATTTTTTGTTTTTCTTCCCAGCTTGGGATTTCCACTATTATTATATTTCGTTCTGGGCCTGTGTTTATTTTTTGTATTTTGTTAACCCCTGTCTCCACTTCCAGTTTCTCTTTGATGAGTGATCTTACCTCTTCTATGTTATCTATCTTGTCTAGACCTCTTATTGCTATGTTATTTTTTCTTCTTCTCTTCTCTTCAATTTCTGCTTTATTTTCTAGTTTTTCTATTCTGACTTCCAATGTTCTCTTTTCTTCTTTCCATGTTTCTTCCTTATTGTTCATTTCGGTCTTCATCTCTTTTATTTCCTGTTTTATTTGTGACATGTTTTCTTCCATCTTCCTCATTAGTTCTATAATCATTTGTTTTAGTTCTTCCATTGTTCTTTGTCAATGTTCCTTTCACCGTTGCAATTTTTTTCTGTTTCTTCTAATGTTCTTTGTGATGCTGGTAATCTCAGTATTTTTTTGTTTTTTCTAACGGTTTCTTTCTGATTTTGTATGTCTTTGTCCTCGCTATCCGTTTCTCTACCTCTTTTATTTTTATTCATTGGCCCTGGCGCTATTTTTATTTGCTATTCTTGCCTTTGTTGTCGTCGCTATATGCCGCCCAATATACTCCTCCACCTTTATCGGCGCCAAAGGTTATTTACGGGTCGACCCCTCGTGCAAATAACCTCTACCCTCTATTTTATTTACTTTCACTTACCGCTCTTTCTCTCTACTTTTTAACTTTCCTTGTGTATCACTGTTTCTTGTCGCTGTTTTCACCTGTCGTGTATATTACGCCGCTATATTTCGGTAAAATATCGGAGCTGTCTATACACCTGTCATAGTTATCAACATATCAATAATAATGATTTAAAAAATAAGAGTTAAAAATTTAGAAAAATGGTAAAGTTTTGAATCTTGAATAACTATAAGTCTTTGTTTTATGATAAAAGAAAAGTTTTGACCAAATTTCGTCTAAATCTATAATTTATCCGCCATTTTGAATTTAAAAAATCGGACGTTGGATTTGTGATCCATAAGCTCAAAAACACCCATGTATGTAATTTCGAACCAATTATTTGAAAAATTTACTTTCTTGTCCGCCATTTTTGGTCAGCCATTTTGAATTTTTAAAATCAGACATCGGACTTGTATTCGGTGACCTCAAAACCCCCTGTGTATGTTATTTCGAATCATATTTTTTTTTTACAAAATTTACTGTTTTGTCCGCCATTTTAACTTTTTAAATCAGATATCAGATTTGTATTCAGTGACTTCAAAACCGCTCGTGTAAGTTATTTCGAACCAAATTATTTCCAAAATTTACTTTTATGTCCGGCATTTTGAATTTTTTAAATCGTACATCGGATTCGTAATCAGCGACCTCGAAAACCCCAGGGGGACAAAAATTGGACTTGTAAAAGAAAGTGTAGTAATATTGACCATGTTTTCCAGATTCGTAGTACGCGTTCAGCCGTTCACACGTAGATTTCTGTGCTGTGCTGTGGCTAAAGTGTTTAGAATGAACAGTAATTTAATTGTTTTCACGTTCCGCGCATAACCGTGCGTAACCGCCATATACGACGACTGTGTGCTAGGAGCAAGAAGTAATCAGTGATTCCTAAAAGGTATGTTGAAAAAAGTAAATCATGTGAACGATTATTTTCATGCGCTTAGTGATTGCTCGTAAATACGGATGACGAAGAAATAAGACAAGGAGTTCTTATGTTGCTGATTTTAAGGTTATGTGTGCCCCTGTTGAAGAAATTGTGTTTTATATATGTTTAGTCTGTTGATTCTAGTTATTGCTATATATCAAGCTATTTTCTACATGACGTTGAAGTAAATTGGTGTTGTTGCAGTCATGGCTTTATTTATAACAATTACCATGCATATCTAAATAAGTATTGAAGTACTTTCATATTTTATGACTACTGCTATTATATGCAACAAAGTAATTTCGGGTTCATTTAAATAATGACCTATATAAGCATGATATGCAAATTGTAATTGGTGTAATCTTCTGGTGAGTCACATCTATATTTTTCTTATGCCTAGAATACTGTTGCAAGGATACATTTATCTTGTTGACGTGTATATTTCTCTCCATCTTTTCCTGTACTGTGTTAGTTGTGTAATCGCTTGCCATTTTCGCGATTTTCGCTTCTTCTCTTATTATGTGTATTATTATGTGTTCCTTTATTACCCCTTCTATAATTGTATGGTTTATTGGTTCTATTTGTAAGTTTAATCTAATTGATACGTTTCTTATTTTATCTATTTTTGCCCTGTTGGCAATTGGTTTTATTTCTTTTGTTTTTCACATTATCGGGTTTTATGTTTTTTTCTATATCTTTTCTTCCAAAGAACGTAGTTTTCATCATTTTGAAGATATTCGCCGTTTTTTTTCAATTTCTCATTTTACCTCCTTGTCTATGTTTCCGTTTCCATTCTATTATCGTCCCTAGATACTACCGGTTCTATTATTTATCTTCCATTTAATGTTATTATATGTGTATATGTGTTTAGTTTTCCCTGGATGTTAACATACTTTTGGTTTTCCAAGTTTACATTCATGTTGATTTTTGTTAATTCTTTGTTTATATTTTACTGTAGGTCTTCCTCGGTTTCTGCAAATATCGCCATGGCGTCTGCGAACTACATTTATGTCTGTATTTGATTAATTTTCCAGAATCCCATGTTTATTGTCTGCATATTTTTCTTTGCTTTTTTCATTGATCTATCCAGTACTATTGAAAATAGTAGCGGGTTAATGACGCACCCTTGCGTACATTGTACAAACATTTATTTTTACTTATTTGGACTTTTTTGACATTTTAAATTTTTTTTACTTTGAAATTTTTGACACTTGAGATTTTGACATGTTCACGTTTTGACATTTTGACTTTTTAATTTTTTGGCATTTCGACATTTTGACATTCTGACAGTTAAACATTTTGGCCCTTCTTGCGCTACACAGTCGATATGTCCCTACCCTAATATCCTATATAATGTTAATTATAAATTTTTAAGTACAGCATGTGGGTGGCCAAATTATGTATGCACGCGAGCGGCTGACTATGCCCTGGAAAGTTGCATTACTTTATTTAGTTTGATTTTCCCGCCAAATATAAATGTATAGCCATTGAATGCGTAGCCACCTCAGTTTATTATTTCGCAAACCAACCTCTAGATTATGCATATGCTATTTATTGTTGATTTTGTTACTTGATTTAAATTATTTTCAACAATATTAAAAACATCCTTAGAAGATATATCCTTTAATACTTTAATTTTCTCCTTTCCATTAACCAATTTTCTTTTTAATTTTCTAATTTTTGATATATGTTGATGAATGTTATACACGCCCTCTCTGGTTGTCTATACCCGTATACTATTTGAAATGACTTCAACTCTGCACTACACTCTTATCCGTTATTTTCTATGATTCAATTAATTTCATTTATTAATCTAAGACGAATTAAAAAAATATATGTGAATAATAATGTAGTGTATACTTTTTTTATACATTAGGCGTAAATTAATAAATAAAATTAATTGAATCATAGAAAGTTATAGATAATATTGTAGTGCATCATAATTCAAGTCATTTGAAATAGTGGACGGGCATAGTTTGGTTGGTAGGGGCCGTACGCCCACCCCACCCTCGCTCGCATATTTTTTTCAATGAACACAGATGTTTTATATTGTTTAAAACTATTTCAAGAAGAGTGTTATCCTATGGAAAAACTATGCGAGCAAAGGTGGGGTGGGCGGGTGTCCCCTATCAACCAAACTATGCCCGTCCACTATTTCAAACGACTTGAACTATGCACTACATTGTTTTTTCACATTTATTTACGAATCAGGAGTAAATTAATAAATGAAACTAATTGAATCGTAGAACGTAACGGATAACAGTGTAGTGCATAGTTCAAGTCGTTTGAAATAGTGGACGGGCATAGTTTGGTTGGTAGGGGCCACCCGCCCACCCCACCTTTGCTCGCATAGTTTTTCCATAGGATAACACTCTTCTTGAAATAGTTTAAACAACATAAAACGTCTGTATCCATTGAAAAAAATATGCGAGCGAAGGTGGGGTGGGGTGGGCGCGCGGCCCCTACCAACCAAACTATGCCCGTCCACTATTTTAAATGACTTGAATTATGCATTTCTCTTTTGTAGCCGGTTCTTCTCTTGTATATTTGTGTATCCACTTGTGTTGGCATTTTGTATTAGCAATTATAAGATTATTTTCATTGTTTAGGTCAATTATTCTTTCCCCATTGTTATTTCTCATCCCCTCTCATCCACGTTTTCCTCCACTCCTGTATTCAGATTTCCTACTCTTCCGTTTAGATCCCCGATTACCGTTTATTGTTCTTTCTGCATGTTTTCAAAGAATGTTTTGTATATCTTCTTTCTTTGCGTCTTCGGTTGGTCCATGTGCTATTATTTTATTGTCCAGTTTACCAGTTTGATTTCGACCCTTATAATTTTCTCTTATAAGTATTACTGAAGAATTTTAAAGAACTGTACCCTCTTATTTTTCAAACATATTTCCTCGTAATATAAAAACCCTAATAAATGTTAAATCAGAACATACTTCAAAAGAAACTAGAGTGCTTTGGGTTTACTTAACTATAACTTGCATGGCAAAAACTTAGAAAAACAACAATATTGATATATTGAATGAAGACAGGCATGAGTACGAGGTTATTTGAATAATTATTATATAAGTCGATGGTATCATTAATGATAACTGATAACTATTAAGAAGTGTTTATGCTGAAATTAAGATATAAGGAATTAATTTAACATGGCTATTTGTAATTATATTCTATATTGAGGACAAATAAATAATAAGAAGTAAATATTAACAGCTCATTCATATTTCATGAGCATAAACAGAAAACAAAATAATATATCTTTAAACTCTTAAATATTGTTCACTTCATAACATCTTTATCCTTTCATTTTAAATTGTCCCAAATGCGATGTATTTTGTAATATTTATATAATAAATCACCTCCTCAAAGCAGTTTAGCTTTACTGTCTTTGTTTTCAGTTTAAAATTCGTTACAATATCTTCTTCTATATAAATTATCACAGCTTGACTTGATTCATATATAAGATAGTAGTCATATGCAGAATTTGGTCATACAATTTCCTGTAGTTTTTATCTGAAGTTACCTTATTATATAAGCCAGCCTGTATGCCAGCCACCATAAGCAGCTTTCGTTTATCATTTCTAACTGCCCCGAATGGTTCGCATATGTGCCACTCGCAGCGGAACGATAAATAACGTACAGTCGTCACAACTGTGAAGTTTCTTGGAAAATTGTATCATGTAAAATTTCTGCAATATAAAGAATTAAAATGATGAATGAGGTTTAATATGACGAAAATAACAGCAACCGCGCTAAGGGATGAGAGATAATCGAATACGAGATGAACAGCCTGGAACAGCTCCTGAACGATAAACGAAAGCGGCTATAATAGACACAAATTTGCTTATTTTTAGTTAAAACAGCGTTTTAAATAAAACTAAATTAGTATGAAAAGTTTGAATGAATTTGAGAGTGATTGTAAACCATTTAACGGTGCATAATATAATAACACTGAAAAGTGTTACAGAAAAAGTTCTTCCCTCTAGTACAAATATATTCGGACTAGAGGGAAGAACTTTTTCTGTAACACTTTTCAGTGTTATTTTATTATGCAACATTAAATGGTTTACAGTCACTTTCAAAACATTCAAATTTTCATACTAATTTAGTTTTATTTAAAACGCTTTAGAGTGTCAAACTTGCTCATATCTAGTACCTTATACACAGAAAAATTCGCATTTACTAACAAATATTTTTATACCGTTTAACACAATTACTAATTATCATGTTTATGTTACAGGTTCATACTGTATTCTAAAAAACCTATTCGAAGAAATCGTTTCTTTCTTCAATATCCGACAAGGAACTGCATATTACCCCCCAGATATTTGGCGGAAAAATCGAGCGAGGGTTGGTGAGTATCATCAATATTGCGAGCACGTCCGTGCCATCCCAGATTTTATTAAAGAATTTCCCCGACATCTGATTGACTAGGTGGAATTTGTGCTTCAGAGCATGCAGCCGCCGAGTAAACCTGCAAGTTCAGCAGCCATAATGGGACCACCGACAACTCAAGTTTCCAAGAGTAACTCCGTAACTCCCACCCCATCCGCTACCGCTCTTAGCAGTGGGTCATCTATACCAAACCCAACAAATATTAATACCCATTTGATGGCAACTAAAAAAGAAGACACAATTACATCTCCACCGCAAAGTATTCAGGACAAAATAGTATTTATATTTAATAATCTAAGCCAGATAAATCTACAAAAGAAATGTGATGAATTAAAAGGTATTGTGGGTAACGAATATTGGCCATGGATTTCACAGTACTTAGTGAAGAAACGTGCATGTATCGAATACAATTTCCATGCCTTGTATTCAAATTTTCTTGATGTATTAAAGGTGCCTGATGTTAATAGAATGGTCACGAAGGAGACCTTGAAGAATATTAAAGTGCTATTACGATCTGATAAAGTTCAAACAAGTTCTTTTGATCGCTCATTGTTGAACAATTTGGGACACTGGATGGGCATGATGACACTAGGTAGAAACAAACCTATACTGCATATCGATCTTGATCTCAAGGGGATATTAGTGGAGGCGTACCACAAAGGACAACAACGACTACTGTGTATAGTGCCGTTTATTGTGAAAATATTAGAATCGTGTACGAATAGTAAGATTTTCAAGCCACCGAACCCGTGGACAATTTCGATTATGAATGTTTTGGCGGAAATGCACCAAGAACCGGACCTAAAATTGAATTTAAAATTTGAAATAGAAGTTCTTTGTAAAAGGCTATATATAGAAATATCGCAACTGAAACCTTCTAATATTTTAAAAGATCCAGAGAATTTACGGAAAATAAAATATCAATCCAAAAAGACCACAGCTTCTACAAACTCTCACATAAGTACTATCCCAACATACGCATTTAGTGAAGCTGAATCAATTTCCGTGGCGGGACAATCTACAACAACTCCACTAGTAGCACAGGATAACAGTACACCATCAGCGCCTGAGCCACGCTTTAGTTACATGAATATACAAATATCGGGCAACGAAGCTTCCCAAACGCACATTACAGTAAGTCCTTCAATTCTGCTGTTCCAAAGTCAGCCGCATTTGAAGGGGCTTGTGAAGACATCGGTGGAGCGAGCTGTGCAGGAATGCATCACTCCCATCGTTGTCAGATCTGTCAAAATTGCGTTGAGAACATGCGAACAAATAATTCGCAAAGATTTCGCGTTGGATGCCGATGAAGTACGTCTGCGCTCCGCGTCACACTGCATGGTCCGGAATTTAACTGCTGGCATGGCCATGATCACATGCCGCGATGAGCTACTAGCGTCCATTATTTCCCAGATGAAAGTGGCCCTGCAGACTGCTCTGATCAGTGCCACGGCGCAGCAGAAGGAGATGATCGATCAAGCGTCCAATATTATTGCCCACGACAATGTAGAATTGGCGTGTGCGTTTATTCAGAAGACTGCAATCGAGAATTCTATTCTGGAGATCGACAAACGGCTAGCCATTGAGTTTGAGCTGCGAAAAACTGCCAGACAGGAAGGAAGGTTAGTGTTATTTTTGGAAATATTTGTAATATTTCGAACTTCACCTAGTCTTTCCAAATACTAGTTGATGACTTTTATGAATATAGTAATTTGTTCTTGAGAAGAATTAAGAATTAATAACTTGGATTTGAGTACATATAAAGAATAACTCAGTTCCTATCAATAGTGAAGAAACACCTTAAATTCAGAAAAATCAAAAACCTGGGGTCTAAGTTTTCTAGTTCTCAAGAACTATTAAGCATAGGGTACAAAAACATTCATACTGATTTATTACCAAATGTTCATTGTTGATAGCAATTCTCTGTTCAATTTTATTCACTTAGCAAAAGACAAAAAAAGACAATATTGCTTAGTTGGTCAAAAAGGACCTCAATATTACCTGTTTGCTGTAACTAAAATATTCAAATTCAAACTAGTTGTTATTTTCCAGTTCTAACTCTATAGATTTATGGAAAATTGCTAAATATGGTGGATTCACCGTTTAAAACATTTATCAATTACCATTGTGCCTAATCAGCAGTTATAGATACTATAAATACATTTTGAAGTGTTATTAACTTCTCTCTTTTGGAAACACGAATAAATTGTAATAAGGTGCCATCACTAGAATCAAGTGTAATTCTAGTTGTGGTTTTTAACGTAAGTTATATGTATTTTTAATTTCACTATGAAATTGTGATTTGATAACTAGTTTATGAAATGTTTGCAAATATTGGCATAAGAAATATATAGATAAATGTAGTCTATTGTATACAACACGGATTGGGTGCTCAATATACACATACAATTACCAAATAGGAATCTAAATAATGACTATTTCAAATTATTATGTTCTTATAATGTTCCAATGTTCATCGTTCGATTTGATTATGGTGAAACCTTTAAAGTAATTAGTATTTTATGAAAATAAGCTAGTATTTCTCCCACCCATATGATTTTTTTGAATGTTTGACCAAAGAATTTCACTTTATGCTAAAATTTGCATGATACCTAGGTCATTTATTATTATTTTCAGACGTTATTGCGATGCTACTGCATTAACTTACCAAGCTGAAAGGATGCCGCCACAGATTCGATTGAATGTAGGCGACATAAGCCCCTCGGAAATGACAGTTTATGAGGAATACGCCAGTAATATTCCTGGATTTGTACCCTTATCAGACCGCGATAGTCAGGTTTTCGTTCCAAAAGTTGCTGCACCTATCGAACCGCTACCTCAGCCGTCAACACCGTTTCAAGTATACCAAGAACCACTATCTTATAATGATATGGCTGCTGTTTATGAGAAACTTATTCATGACGCAGAGCAGTTTGTTCAAGGAACTTACGGGCAATCAGTGTATAGTAGGATGAATAGCAGTTTGGTTATGTTAAGTGAATGTTTGCTGTTTTCCATGCTGAATCGTGATATGGCAGTTGCTGTAATACAAAAGGTTAGATTTTTTAGGTATCTAATGAGTGTTGATTGATGAGAGAATATTTTTATGACCAATACTTTATTAGGAATGCAGAAACTGTTTCGGACATCTGCCAAAGCATGCCTAATATCATAATGTTTCTAGCAACTCATTTTAAGAAATTAGATTATAATACATTATGAAAAATATATATATTAATATAAGGAATTTTCCAAATAGTACTATTCGCGATTTAAATACCAACGATTCTCGTCATATAAGTGGATTGTTAATAAACCTAGTCATGTTATGGTAGTTATGGTATGACAACGGAGTATTTTGGTTTTGAGACTGCTTTAGAATACCAGTGATGCTTCTTCGTCTATTTCTCCCATATTATTAATAAATGGCTGGGGATTTGATCACATCCCGGAACCGCCCCATTTGTTGATCACTACTCTTAGGTTCGGTTGCATAAAGACGACTATAGCCCGTGATAATATTGTTAGATATTGCATACATTGCTGTTCACTTTCTATTTCTTAGCATTCTGTATATCTGTTTATATATGGTAACCTCCCATTCTGTGCCAAAATTGCAAAAATGACGTTTCAATCACGGATTGGAAATGAACTCAAGAGTTATCTGCTTTATATAACCGATCCTTGGTTCATACGTTGTGATTTTCTCGTCCTTGTATCTTATTATTTGATTTTCGATTTCAATATAGTTATCTTCAATCCAATTTAATTCTTGGAAATATTATTGCTGCCTTTTCATAAAGTTTCCCAATTCTATCACAATCTCATTATTTTGTATGGCAATGTCTTCACATGTGTTTTCCTTCTTTCATGTTTTAAGACTATGTTACCTAGGAAACCTTCATTGGCAGATTCTCATTTAAAATATAATTCTTACTTTACAATGCAATATAAAACCCTATGATATAAGAGCTCTTAATACAAATCGCTGCAATCCCAAATACACCGCCCTGTTTTCTGCAGTAAATGTACGCTGGTGTTGATCTCTCCACTCCCAGTAAACGCTTCATATTTTATTGCTGCACCCTCTCTATAATATCCTCCATCTTCCCACCCCATATTTCCGCCCTGTTTTATAAAATGCTCCTGACGCAGGCCTTCCAGATCATCATTTTAGACTGAAAGGAGTTTCTGAACCGCCCCACGCGATCCACATTCTCTGCGTCGCTAGTGCCGCTTTTCTGGTACTATACCTAATATAGGTATTACTGTTGTTATTTTGTGTGCATATGATCCGCAGATAAGAACTCCATCACCTTTTTAATCCAACTTCCCTTCCATTCAAACGTCTTATACTTATGTCTTCCTCCCTTCCGGTATATCATAACTTTCGTTTTACACACATTCACGTTTAGTTCTCTTTTTTTAAAGAATCTCTCTAATCTTGCACTAATCCTTCAGCTCCGCACTTGTTCTCGCCATACATACCACATCATCTGCATACACCAACGACCACATTTTCTGCTTCCCAATCACCACTCCCCCAGCCTTGTCCTTCCTGAACATCTTCATGCCCACTATCTACAGGTTGAATAGAACCGGACTCGGGGGGCATCCTTGTCACAGTCCTAATGTTTTTTGTTCTATTTGACACATTAAAACTAGTCACTCGGACTAACCATTAACTTTTTTCGAAAATTACAGACTAAAACTTAATTACTAAAATAAGTCCAACGACGTCCTTTGAAATGCTTGTTCTAACTAGGTATTATTTGCTGTGGTCGGTTTACGTGGACAACACCACGTGAGATCTCGTGGCTTGGTTCAATTGTCGGATATGGTGCTGAGTGTCCAGCAGCTAAAGAGCTTCTGCGTTGCAATGAAGGTGATGCCTGGCTTCATGCTTGCCAGCATACCTTGTAATCCCTTCCTTTACAGTAGGCATTCGAAGGTCTCGATGAAAATCTGCATTGCGCACATACCAGGGGGCATTCACTATGTTGCGAAGTACTTTGTTTTGGAAAGTTTGAATAGATTTAATGTTGCTATTACTGGCGCATCCTCATAATTGGATGTCATACAGCCACACCGGTTATAGTACCTGATTGTAGATTAATATTTTACGTACTGACACTGTTTGAGTTTCTGCCGTGGAACCAGTAGTGCTGTTTATATTTTATTTCTAATTTTGATTGTAACTTGGTATCCAGAGTCATACCAAGATACTTAGCACTCAGATCATAAGGTCGTTTCATTACTGCTCAAGAAATTAAGTTCATCTAATTTTTTATTCGTAAAAATGTGGATTGATTTCTGTTAGTTAAGCTTGATTCTCCAATGTTCAGCCCAGTTAATGACAGCGTTGTTTGCCAGTTGGGGTTTTCTTAATGAGCTTACCTGGTCCTGTTCTGTTGTACGGAGGCCATTATCATCAGCAAATGTAGCTATGGTCATAATAACCGGGGTTGGCAAGTCGCTAGTATATAGTAGGTAGAGTATTGGCACTTCCTCGTGGAACTCCAACTCGTATATCTTCTAAATTCCAGTACTTGTCTTTCTGCTTGATTCTAAAAAGTCTCTCTGAGATGTACGATGTTTAAGTCTGTACATACTGTTTTGTTAGCATTTTTTTTTTCAGTTTGTGGACCAAACCCATTTGCTACACCTTGTCAAGGCTTGTGCAATATCCAGACATACTGCAGAGCAGACTTGTTTACCTTCAAGGGCACGCTCAATAATTTCCATGATTGTGTATTGTGTACCTCGTCAATTGTAGAGTGCTTCTCTCGAAAACCATATTGAAAGTCTGGTGCTAATTTGTTATTTTCAATTATTAATCTTTAATCTCTTGAGGAGTAGCTTTTGCAACAATTTCGACACAATCGGAAGCAGCGAAATAGGTATGTAGGACTTGACATCATTCGGTGGTTTAGCTGGTTTCGGTAACATTATTACCTCTGCTACCGTCTATCATGTTGGTAATCTAAAAGCTGCATTAAATAGCACAGTCAGCAGTATTATAGCTTTCTCCAGAGATTGAATCAGATTCATTTCATTAAATAAGAGGAGATCAAAAGTAACCCTAACGCGAAGAAAGCACCAGGCTACGGGTTTCTTCGCGTTAAGGTTACTTTTTAGCTCCACTGTTACTTCTTTCGAAGTCACTGAATGGATATTTTCTGATATTTGGTTATTTATTAATGGCAAGCTAGTTTCCTCCTGTATGTCGTTAAGTGTAAAGATCCCTGTCAGATGTGCGGCAAACGACTTTCTGCTTATTGTCCCTGCCCCAAGCTCCTTGATCTCTTAATCGTCCTAGTAGCTTTCCCGATAGAGTAATTGGTATGTATGTCTAGTGAGAGTTTCTGTAGGTAGGCGTTTATTTATGCTTACTTAATCTTCTGGAATTCTCACCTAAGTGTCTGGGTTTTATCGTTCAATATAGGATTGTTCTTGCTCTTCGTTTTTCTTTGACCGGGGCTCTGATCTCAATTGGGTAATTTACTCCTTTTGTCAGGACAGTAATTTCTTTTCTGTTGTTGTATGCAGCTGTTTGGATGCGGTTAGTAAAGTTTTCAACTTCCCTCTCTAGTTGCTCAATCGTTCTCAGCATAATGTTTACGTTCTGGAGGTCAATTCTATTGCTTTCCCAGTCAGTGGTTATTACCAAGACTGGGCCTCACTGCTTGTTTAAATACAGATTCATTTAGGGTCAAGATGATGCCTGAATGGTTCGAGTCCAAGTCAAAATGTTCCTCTACCTCAATAAAGCTAGGAGAAACTTTCCTTGTTATAAAGAAGTATAAAAGATCTGGTATTTTGTTGAGTCTGTAGGCCAATAGGTGGGTTTGCCTGTTGAATCAACATTGCAATTCTTAGTACTAATTGTTTTCCTCAGTTCTCTACCTTTGCTTGTGGTTAGTCTGGAGCCCCAGTCAATGTGTTTAGCATTGAGGTCCCCTGCCACTATAAACCTATCGCCAGGATGTTGCAGCAGAGTTAAGTAGTCTTCTTCTTTAAGATTGTACTTGGGTGGGCAGTAAATTGCAACTTTTAATTTCTGTTTTGTGGATTGAATGGATTGAATAGAATTACAACCATCGTAAGCTGAATATCTACCCGTTGTATATGGCATTTTTCGACATGCTTAATTTACTCATTATAACCGCATTCCCTCATTTGGCTCGGTTTTCTGGGTTAGTATTGTGGTGTATTTAGTAACCTTTTATCTGTATATGAGATTAGCTTATCATATGTGTCTCAGAGATGAGGCATATATCTATATGTTGGGCATTAAGATATACTTCTAACTCGTATTTATTGTTGAGAATGTTATTGACATTCCATGAAGCTATTCTTAGGTCTTTAAAATCCATAGGCTTGTTGTCTGTTAGGTATAGCCGCTATGCTCCTTTTCTAGTTTTCAGGTCTTTCATTGACTCTCTCAAGAGTGTTCATCATACTTTGCATTAGTTGCATCATTGATGAGTCGACGTTATTGTGGGTGAGGGTCTTATTGGATCATTTGTCACTTGTGAAACCATAACCGAAGGTCTGGCTGTATTTGATTGAAAAGTAGGTTTGACTTTAGTGGCATTATTTCTTCGTTTTTGTAGTTCCTCGAAAATGGTACATACCCTGTAGCTGGCAGGGTGAGCTTCTGCGCAATTGATACATTTTGCAGAAGCATTTCTATCTTCTTATATTCAGCTGTCATGTGATTACCCGCACACTTAACACAGCCCGACGCTCTGTTGCAGAACTTGTGTATGCCCATGTCGCTGCCATTTCTTTACACTGGTGTATACATTTTCTGCTTCATACTGCGTCTATTTTAATCTTCATACTACTTATAAATTTTATCTTGTAAATTCTTGTTTGGGAAGCTGTTACCGTGAAGGTCTTTAGAGATTATACTCTCTTTATACGAGCATCTGCTGCTGTGGATTCAATGCCATTGCAGTACAGTAGGCTCTCCATGTATTTCTTTGTTGCTTCCTGACTTCACTTTTGAATTGCCTACGGGCTTCTCATATATCTTTACTATATTTGGCCTTGTTGAAAGTTTTCCTAGCCTTAGATCAAAGGCAGTTGATCTCTGCACTCCACCAAGGGGGTGCAGAGGCTCTCCTGCCCGCCTTTCTCATGGGACAGGAGCGCTCATTTGATGAAATCAGTGATTTTTGGAGGTGTTTCACACAAGCCTCCAAGTCGTCCACTGATTCTGGAATTTTGTTTGTTGCTTGATACTCCATCTTGTCCAATAGGTATCTACAAAATGTTGCTTATTAGATTTTTTTGTGGATTTCTGTAAGACGGTAGTTCGCGTGGTACGTAATCTAGGTCATAGCTTATCAGTTGGTGATCACACATGGGTACCTGACTTGATACGTGCCAATTTTTTATTTTGCTTGGGATATTGTTAGACTGATGTCTATCACCTCCGCTCGTTTTTGTGTTACGACCGTTGATTCACACCCTCTGTTTAGTATCTTTATTTTTATACTAGTTATGTACATAATTGATGCCCCACATCACATGGTGAGCATTAGCATCATATCCGATGATGAGGACAATCTCAAGTTTACCAGTTCTGGGCTGGCAGGACTGAGGACGTGCTGGTCCTGTCTGTACCATCTCTCGACGGCCTCTTTGTCGTCGACGGGCTTATGCACCACCTATTCTGCCATTCTAGTGTAGTCTCGTTCATAAGGCTTGTTAGTTTTCTGTATTCTCCCTCGGAGTTTACAATTAAATTTCATCAGTTGATTATTCATGCTTCATTTATATTTAAAACCTTCAAGTTTTAATTTGTCTCTGACTACATTATAGTCTTTTACATTACTTAATATGATTGGCGGTGGCTTGGCGATTGTAGCATTTCTATTTATCTGTTTTGAAATGCTATTTGCTTGTTCAAGTGGAATTGTAGGAATGTTTGTAACTTGCTCGGGCGATTCTATTGTTTTGCGCTTTTATTTTTATTAGATTTAGGTAAAAGCTAATTAATTTCTCTCACTACTAATCTGTTTTCTAGTTGACGGGGCTATAACTTATGATTTTCTGCCGAATTTCCCTTTGCTGTGATCGAGCTAAAATATGGCATTTAGTTGTCTTAACTGCTTTATTTCATTCAAAGCATATTGCAGCTCGTATTGTAGATATGAGATTGTATCGTTATATGGCTACTGCAAAGTCTACGTATTGTTTGCAGGCCAACTTTGTTGGCGTATTTTTTTCATTGATCTGATTATTTTTCGTAACTGAACTGCTATGATATACTGTAAGCATATTCGTCGAATTTAATTCTATGGCCTTCCCTACCTTCTCCTCTGGCTCTTGCCTTTGTCTTTCGATAGCTTCCACCTAGTGCCCTTTCTACTGCATAGCCTTCTTCATCTATCTCTTCAAGCACTTCTCACATACTTTAATTGCCGCCTCTTCTCAATCCTTCCTGTGTTCCCCTGCTTAAGGTCGTTCATTTCCCTCTCTTTCTCTCTACCGGCGCATTGATTTAGAATACATAACAATTTTTGATGTGGAATGCTGCCTCATTCAACTTCCTTCGATTTGATATTTTCTGTTATCACTGGCTCTTTAACTTTTCTTTTTATGATTATAGTATATTTCATATTTTTCCATCGTCCACCAATGAATTTATTTGTTCAAAGGGTTTGTTTTGCTCGTGCAATTTATTTCTGCGGCAGTCTTTAAAGTTACTTCAGATTCTTAAGAAAATACCCTGATAAATAACCTTGTTGCTTTCTAGTGCGTCGAAGGTGTACAAAAATGTTCCCTGCACAGCGACACCGATCCGGCCATTACCAAATTCAAAAAAATCATGATAACAATTTTGAAGTTCCTTCAAGATCCACGAGTATACGGCCAGCAGTGGATTAATAAACACATAACACGCTACTTATGTGATTTCCGTGACGAGTTACGATTCAATGAAGTAGCAATTGAAACACTAATAAGAAGTGGATTAGTTATTACGCCACAATTTGATGTTGCATTGGCACAATGCATTAAACGAGACCCCAATCATAGAGTTCTCAATTTAGCAATGGTTTTGATTACAAAACTTCTAATTGAAGACCGCTCAAATCTTGTAACAAAAAATGATTTTTTCAATACTATTGATATGTTGACGAAGATCAATACTGATACAAGACAGCCACCGGAAGCGTTAACTAAAATTTTGGATATGTTAAGGCAGCATCATGATCAATCAGCGTTTTTAAGCGATAGGTCATCAGCAGGATCAATCGTTCATATTGATAACGGCATTTTACAAGTAAGTTTATACTGTACTATTCATAACAAAAACTAATTAATTTTGTGTAGGTGTCCCCCCCAAACTGTGAAGACCCTCCAGGTTTAATGGGGAAGACGGATGACTTAATTCGTGAGTGGATAAACATATACAACACACAACCAACCGGGAGTGGCTCTGCAGAGGCCATTAATATGTTTGTTCATCAAATGAACCTGCAGGGTATTCTAAAAACTAATTTAATACCAAGATTCTTGAACTTGTCAACACAACTATGTGTTGAATCAGCGTATATAAATTTGAGTCACCAAACATTGACGGATAATAATCTAATATCGAAGCTGTTTAATACCTTAGATGCCTTTGTAAGATTAGTAGTGCTATTATTTAAGCATTCTGGCGACTCAAATGATGCTATGACGAAAACACGTATGCTCATTGAAGTTTTGGTAATTGTGGAGCAATGTTTGGTACAAGATCATGAACGACGTGGAGTAGATTTCCAGCAATTCCCATACCACCGAATTCTGATGATGCTGTTTTTGGAATTGAATGCTCCTGAACCCGGTTTGGAAACAATGAATTGCCATGTGCTAATAGCATATTCCCATGCTCTGCATAATGTAAGACCATCGAAAGCAGCAGGTTTTTGCTATGCATGGTTGGAATTGATTTCGCATAGAGTGTTTATGGCACGTATGTTATCAACTAATCCACACGAAAATAGATGGCCTATGTATGCACAGTTACTTAATGATGTGTTTAAATATTTATCACCTTTCTTGAGGCATGTTGAACTCGCTAAGTCAGTAACAATGTTGTACGAAGGAACATTAAGAATGCTATTAGTGTTACTACATGATTTCCCTGAGTTTCTATGTGAATACCATCATGAATTTTGTGATGTCATACCACCGAATTGTATACAGTTGAGGAATCTTATACTATCTGCATTTCCTAGAAGCATGAGGTTACCTAATCCATTTACAACAAATTTGGATGACATTCTTCAAGAAATTCCTGATGATCATAGAGTTGATACCAATTTCGCATCAATGATTACACCACTTACCTTTAAAAATGAATTGGATTCTTATTTGAAATTGAGAACTTCAGTGACATTTTTGTCTGAACTAAGAAGTAATTTACAAGTTTTAAATGAACCTGATATGAGGTATAATATTCCACTAATGAATGCTTTAGTGTTATATGTTGGTACACAAGCAATTGCATATATTAGAGGTAAAAGTATTTCTACAAATATGACAACTATTGCCCATACTGCTCATATGGATATCTTCCAACATCTAGCAGTTGATTTAGATACAGAAGGTAGATATCTGTTTTTAAATTCAATTGCAAACCAATTGAGGTATTCCAACAGCCATACACACTACTTCTCTTGTACCCTCCTGTACTTGTTTGCTGAAGCGAACATAGAAGCCATACAAGAGCAGATCGCACGAGTTCTACTGGAGCGGTTAATTGTAAATAAGCCACATCCGTGGGGATTACTAATAACGTTCATTGAACTTGTTAAGAATCCTAATTACAAATTCTGGGATCGCGAATTTGTTCACTGTGATCCAGAGATTAAAAAGTAATGTTGAAACCGCGAATTGAATAATTCAATATACTAACTTATATGTCTACTTTTAGGTTGGTTGAATCTGTAGCAGGGCCCTGTTTTGTACAAAAGACGGCGGTGCAAGCAGATGCAGTTTTGCCGGAATGATCTGGATATCATTTTATATATGAAACCCTTTTGTTGTCTCAGAAGTAGATTATGATTCAAAAGGCTTAGCATGGTTTAAAATAGTTTTTTTTAATTATATTCCTTTATTATTTAGAATTTAAGTAGTGTCGATGTTAAAAATGTGTAAAATATTAGGTTTTTGTAAGAACTTTTCATGTATTTGTAATTATATAAATATAATTATAATTGTAATAAATAGTTTTCAATGTTTTGAGCATTAATTACATTTTATTTATGTTCAAAATTTAGGGTTTGGTTGATTAGCGTTAATATGAGAACGCACTCCTTTTTCATTTAAAAATAGACCATATATGACGTCATATTGCGCTCACTGTTAAATGTGTGCCATGTATTGCAGCGTAGGGCTTGGGCTATCCTTTCACAGTTTAGTATCCTTGACATTGTTGCCGGTACAATTTTAAGTGTCAATTTTTTGCTGATTGCTTGATGACCAATGTAAGACGAGCGTTATGGGTTTTTTAAATTGATCGAGATTGCGCTTGCAATAATTACAAGCAGCTGATGTAATACACTAATTGCCTCAGAAATGCACTGCAGCAATTAGTTGCATCGAATAGAACATAGTCATAGTCAATGTGTGCCACTTTTAATACAAGCATTACTAGTATTTCCGTTTACTTATTATGTATGATTCATATAAACTGTGATTGTTATTGCTCTTAAAAGTTGTCCAAATCTAAATCGGATGATGCAATTTTCAGTGGAAATCTGTTGCGTGTTGCAAGTTGAAACCATCCAATGACATAATAATATATATTATGCATAGTAATTTGAAATTAATTATTTTTAATTTGGAACAATTAATTTTTTTGTGTGGAATAAAAGTATAAGACAACAATTTATAAAATTTGAGTAAATATCAAATATTACAAAAATAGCTATCGATCTTTTTTCTTCTTAAAATAGTTGTATAACATCAATATTCACATTCTTACAACGTCTACATGATTTTTTCAATGTAATTTTGCTCAAAATTATGTCATAATCGTCTTATGATGACAATAAACTCAATTTCCAAATTTTCCCCAGACATCCATGGTATCGTAAAAACGTCATCACGTTTTCTAACTCATCATCATCATCATCATTTTCCAGCCGTTTGCGTCCACTGCAGGACATATGATGACATTGTGACGCCCTCTTGATGTCGTCGGTCCATCGGGTTGGTGGTCTACCTCTACTTCGTTTATCGGCACGGGGTCTCCATTCCAAAAGCCGTTTAGTCCAACGGCCATCCCTAAATCTGGCAACGTGGCCTGCCCATCTCCATTTCATGTTAGAGATGCGTGTTATAATGTCGCAGACACCCGTCCTTTCCCTGATGACCTCGTTTCGTACCCTGTCTCGCAGGGAAATGCCTAGCTTGGCCCGTTCCATTGACCTCTGTGTTACCTGCAGTTTTACTGCGGAGCGCTTTGTTAGTGTTAAAGTCTCTGACCCATACGTCATTACCGGCATCACACATTGTTCGAACACTTTCCGTTTGAGACACATTGGTAGTTCGCTCTTCAAGATGTTAGTTAGTTTTCCAAACGCTGCCCATCCTAAACCTATGCGGCGCTGTATCTCGCATGTTTGGTTATCGCGGCCTATGCATATCTGATGCCCCAGGTATATACAGGAAGTTACTTCTGCTATATTAGCATCATCTATTTTGATTTGATCGCTTAGCACTAGGTTGGTCATAACTTTTGTTTTTCCCATATTTATCCTAAGGCCCACTTTTTCCGTTGACTGTTTTAGGTCGTTGAGCATAGTTTTTGCATCTTTGATGTTGTCGGCTATTAGGACGATGTCGTCTGCGAATCTCAGGTGGTTAAGTTTTTCTCCATCCACTGTAATTCCTAGGTGTTCCCCAGATACCATTTTAAAAGCATATTCGAGAACCGTGGTAAATAGTTTTGGGGAGATAGTGTCCCCTTGGCGGATTCCCCTGCCAATTTTAAATTTGTTGGTATTGTCGTGTAGCCTTATACTTGCTGTAGCGTTTCGGTAAATATGTTCAATTAGCTTGGTATATCGATAGTCTATTCGTGCTTGGTCTAGAGCAGCTTTTATGGCGGGTAATTCAACTGTATCGAACGCCTTTTCGAAATCTATGAAAATCAGGACAAGGGGCTTATTATATTCATTACACTTTTCAATGAGAGTTTTTATAGCCTGAAGATGGTCATTTGTCCCATACCGCGATCTAAACCCAGCCTGTTCTTTGGGTTGGTAGAAGTCTAGTTTATTTTCTAACCTTTTGGTGATTATTTTGGTGAAAAGTTTATATAAATGTGGTAGCAAACTAATCGGTCTGTAGTTTCCGAGCTGTGTTATATCGCCTTTTTTATGTAGGATAACTGTGGAGGCGTTGTTCCATTCGCCAGGTGTAGCACATTCTTCTAAGCAGGTGTTGAATAGTGCTTTTATGGCATGTAGTAGAGCGTCTCCTCCTTGTTTTATGGATTCGATGTGTATGCCATCTTCCCCCGGGGATTTGTTGTTCTTCATCTCTGCAAGGGCGTTCTTAATTTCGGCTATCGATATACTTGGCATATATTCAGATCCCTGATTTATGACCTTCCCGGTCTGTGTTTGTGTCGGTTCCTCTGGTTGTTCTTGTAGCCGACTCATGTAGAGAGTTGCGTAAAATGTTTCCGATATTTTCAGTATATCGTCTCTATTTGTGGTTAGTGTTCCCGTGCTGTTTCTTAGTTTGAAGATTTCTTTCCTTCCATTTGACATATTTCTTCTTAGTACCTTCATACATCTGTTGTTCTCAATAGCTAGTTTCGTTTGTTCTGTGTTGTATCGACGTATGTCATTTTTCATATCTTTTGTAATTGTCTTGTTTAAATCTCTCAGTTGTTCTGAGTTTGTATCGCCGTTTTGTCTTAACACTCTTCTAAGTTTCATAAGCTCTTTGGTATGCTTGCTGATTTTGTTTATTTGTTCTTTATTTGGCTTACAGTATGTCTTTGTTGCTTCATTTATAACTTCGACGATTTTGTTATTTATTTCGTCTGCTGTTTTGTGCCTATATTCAAACTGTGTAGTTTCCAAGTTGGTAGTTATCATTTCTGCATATTTGTGAACTTGTTCTGGTGTTGTCCAACCAGCCTGTCTTTTCTTTGTTACCAGCTTACGTCTTTCTTTACTTAGGTTTAGAGTTATTTTTGCCCTTACCATTTTATGGTCGCTTCCTGTTGTGAAACTATTTATCACAGTGACGTCGTTGACGATAAGCTTTTTATCAGTTATTATAAAATCTCATTTCTTGTGTTTCCACTTGGACTCACCCAGGTCCACCTGCGATGTTCTTTTTTGTAGAAGAAGCTGTTCATTAAGTATAGGTTTTGCATTTTTAGGAAGTTCATAAGCATTTCTCCCCGATCGTTCCGGTCCCCTGTTCCATGGTTTCCGATCACTATCTCCGCTGCATCCAGCTTCTTGCCTATCTTAGCATTAAAATCACCTCCTACCACTGTAAAGTGAGTAGGTGATTCACTCTTCGCCTGGGAAATGTCTTCATAGAAACTTTCTACTATTTCGTCTTCATAATCGGTGGTGGGTGCGTAAGCTTGTATAATTTTTATACTATATTTGGAGTTTAGTTTGAGTATTAGATATATTACTCTTGTGGATATACTCTTTATGCATATGATGCTTTTTGCATGCTTTTTGTTTATGAGGAAGCCTACGCCGCCTATGGATTTGTCTGCTTCTCCGACATGATAGAATATATCTCCCGACTTAAGTGTTCTCCATTCTTCTCCACGCCTTCTTACTTCACTTACTCCCACTATATCCCAATTTATTTGTCTCAGCTCTTCTTCCATTTCAATGAGCCTCCCATCGGTTGCTAGTGTTCTTGCGTTATATGTGGCAATGTTTAGTTTGTGTATTTTGCCTTTGGTCTTGTTTATTTGTGTTTTTGTCAACTTTTTGTCTCCCCCAGAATCCATGAGACAGCCTGACTTCATCAAGGTGAGATTTTGGGCTAGCCCTACTCACCTGGGGTATATTTACGTTATAAGTTGCCATTTCATTCGCTAGAGGGGTTTGGCATTTAAACGCCGCGCTTGCCAAGAGTGTTGGCGAGTTTGAGAATTACATTTCCTTACTTCTCGATGGAATGGTTATACCGCCATGGCTCGGTCGCCAGAGCCTCGTTCGTTATCTAGCAGCGGGCACCGCGTGCAGGAGAGGTTGACATTTGGGTCGGACTTACTTGGTGGTTTTTGCCGTCGCCCCTTACCCACCGTTTTCTAACTAAGATTGTGGAAATATGCAATAACTTTCCGGGAAAGAAACTTCACTATAAGGAAGGTATTGTTGTTGTAAACAATTTAGAAGAAAAAAAGTTAATTTTATGTAAAAATGTCTAAATGTCAAAATGACGAGTTTTCTAAAAAATTCGTCAACAATTTGTCAAATAAGGTAGAAAAAACTGAAAATGTAAAAAATAGATAGATAGACAATTCACCGATATTTGTAGACATGCAATTGTATTGTTTTTAGTAGAATATTCAAATTGATTTCCAACAAGTGTAATTAATAATTATTTGAAATTTCTTTCCCGCTTAGTTTTTGGCAAAAAAAAACAACCAAAAAATTTATTTCAACAGTAATATCGGAAGTTGCATTCGAATATAATTGGAAATTGGCTTGATATGTTTGAAGAACAAACTGAATGTTAGTATAGTATATGAAAATATGTTCGTGGTCATAGAAAATGCTTGTTCAGATTTTAAAATGTCTAACAGTGTTTTCAAAGACATAGAACCCAACTACAATAACGGTCTTACCTAGGTTGTCTCCCTTAATGGCAGCATCCATCCGGATAGGGACATAGTAAAATCACTTTTAAGTATGTTGTATTGACATTAGCACACGTGCACATACTATATCTATAATATCACATAAATAATTATTCTTGGTTATAGGTTCTACCTCCACTATTGTCATCAATTTGATGACAATGAATATCGTTGAAGCAAATAAGGTCAACATTACGTTTTACAACATGTACACACACATATAATGATGAAGGTTAGTGATGTTTATTTATATTTACAATTTGTCTACGTTGTGTTGTGCCAAACATTATTTTACATGAAATAGCAGTGCTCAATGCAATGATTCACTAAATCTTCAAACTTTTATTCCACGTCTTTTCCACCCTCTCTTCACTTATCACTCACCTTTTTGCAATCCGCTACCCACTCTGACTTTCCGCTGGACCTCTCTCCTCAACAGTTAGGTTATCATCAATACAAATGTTCGTGCGCTTTAAGTTGGTCTTAGTCCGCATCAAGTTCATCTTTTCATCCCAGCTCGCCAATTTCAGGAGGACTCGATCGCTACGTTTCCCCAGCTCTGCCCTTTATAATAACTTTATATCTCCCTAATATTGGCGCCACACCCTTTCTTCCGATCCCAGAACCACCACATTATTCCTTCTTTCTGGCCTCCTTTGTCTTTGCAATTGTCTCCACCTTGATTTCAACTTGTAGCACCTACTCCGGTGCTACTCTCTCCCCGGGTTCTTCTCACTTCTACCTCAGCTTCACCAGTCTTCACCAGCCTTTCCATCAACTCCTTTCTCCACCTCTTCCACGCAACCTGCAAGTCCTTCCACCCATCTGCAACCACTTCATTCTTTCTTTCTTTTTTATCTCTTCTCTGCTTCCTTGAATCTTCCCTTCTTTTCCATCTCCACTAACACATTCCATATTCTTTTTAGGGCCTTCACACTCCTGGTCTGGAGTCAGTAAAAAAAATGGGAGATAATTTTCTTTTTATCCGGCCCGGCGTACGCGAGCAATTTCCCTTCCGCGGTTTGAAAGGTTCGCGCTCTTCGTGTTCGCCGCCGCTGACCATGTCAACCCGTTCACACAATATCTCAATATCGTATTTGTTTATCTCTGTATTAATTTATTTATAGGCATATGCCTGTTTTACGTCGGGTAGTAACCACAGCAGGACTACTAAGGTACCGTACACACAAACACTGTTTTCTCCGCTTTACTAGGAGTCACATGTACACACTCTGTCGGCTGATCCTAACATAATCCGAAAGCTTAGAAGGTAGATCCTTTTATTTAGCTTGTAAAAATATTATACAAAATATATTAGTAACTTAGCTTATACCACATTTATACAGTAGATCTTGAAGAAATGGACCAAATAGCAAGAAACCTCATGAATGTCCAGCTAGATCATAATTACACACCACACATATTCCCCACGCACACAAGCAATGCAATGGAACTACCTGATGCTGAGCATATGAAAGACAAAATTGAGGAATAAGTATCCGTGCAGGAATTTGACGTTTAATTGAATCACTGTGGTAAATCAATGTCCAATGATGTTGTGAACATTTACTGAGTGCAGAAGATATATGAGCAAACATTCAATGTAAAAATACTAACCCATTCACATCTAGTTTAGTATTACCAATTATGGGGCCTACAACAGGAAGTAGACACAAAAAGGTGTCGTCAACCAAAAGAAGTTGTTAAATTTCTAATAAAGGTACTACTGGATTTGAGTGGAAAATGGTTGTATAATACGCACGCGTAAGATAATAAGATAAAGATAAGTAAAATTATTTTAACATGTGCGAGACATGTTAAAATAATTTTACTTATCTTTATCTTATTATCTTACGCGTGCGTATAATCTTGAATGAAAACACTACACTACACATGCAGTTCTGTGGAATTTATCAGTTAAATAAAATACATTCGATAAAATAACCGATGGGGTTGTCGGTTATATAATCTAATGTATTTATTTTATTTGACTGATGAAATCCACAGAACTGCATTCTTAGTTTTGGTACATGGGTATTCGCATTTGGTAATCTTTTAGTTCTTTCGCAAGGCAAAAAAAAGTACTGACAAAAACTGTACAACTTTTAACAATAAATAAGAATGACATGTAATTTATGTACTGGTAAATTTGAATCTAGTGTGCTTAAGTTTTAGTTAATCCGTAGCTCAATGGCACATCCAGCCATTCGCTAATCAAGGGCAGATATTTTATAAGAGATAAAAGGCACAATTTTCAGAGCAAACCAGGGTTGAAATTCTTTTGATAGATTTGTATGATTGTAACCTCAGAATGCTGTGTGTTGAGTTAACCCGTAAACAATCAAACCAACACAAACATAAATACAACAACAAGTACTTATTTTAACCACCTGTAACTTTTAGAAAATCATCATCCACCCACACCTCGGATATAACCACTCTTTTATACATCCTTCCTCTATTATTCCTCCACACGCTCTCTGTCCTACACCTAATTCTCATCAACACCACCTGCAGTAGTTTTTCCTCCTCTAACCCCTGCAGTCTTTCCTCGAACGTTGTCACCCTCTCGCACAAAAACTCATTCAGTGAGTCTCTTGCAGGAGGATAGATAAAGGGGTTGACCTTTCCAGCCCCAGCAACTTCTTCAAGAACCATGCCTGTTCCTTTTTTACTAGATCCCACTCTCTCGCACCACATAATTCTGCTCCGTATAGCCGTATCGGCTTCACGCACGCATCCCATAACTTACACGCAATTCCTCTATTCCCGTCCCACCATTTTTCTCAGTTTTTTCCACGCTGTCCCCCATGCCAACATTGCCTTTGCTTGCACCCACTCCAAGTGTTTCCTATACCCACCTCTACAGTCAAACCAAAAAAAACCTAAATATTTGAATCCATCCACTCTCTCCATCCTTACACCTATCCACGGCTACTTTACCCGTCCTCCCCCTATTCTTAAACAGCATCCATTTGTTTTTCTGCGCATTTACAACTAACCTCCTCTTATGAAGGTACTTTCCTATTCTCTCCACCATCTCTTCCGTCCTCGTGGCCACAAGTACAATATCATCCGCATAAGCCAGCAACCACACCTTCGTTCTTCCTTCTACAATCTCTCTCGCTCGCCCTCTCCTTAACACCTCATTTAACACATTTGCATATGTATTAAATAGGATTAAAAATATAATTGGCTTAATATTTTGACATCTAAATTATTTTAATTGTTACTTGAATTGCAGGAAATTATTTAGAAGACTCATCAAATGGAAAATTTCATTTCGGCTGATTTAACGCATGATTTATTTCTTCATAGTTCAATTCATCATGAATATTTCGACATCAAAATTATTTGAATTTCGATAAATTCGTTTCTTGGATTCAGCCCCATGAAATCTCAATGTTCATGATTTTTTTCGAATTTATGAAAAAATATAGTGCAAATGTTTAATCTGTACACGAGCAAGTTGGAAGAGGTGCTGAGGAGAGGACAGGCAGGAGGGGTCGTGGTGGGTAGATCCAAAGTGTGGATGTTGACGTATGCAGATGACGTGCTGCTGGTGGCCAAGAGAGTGGAAGAGATGCAAGAGATGTTGGATATCATGGGTAGATACCTGGATAAGAGGGGGCTAGTGGTG
This sequence comes from Lordithon lunulatus, assembly GCA_963942505.1. Taxonomy (NCBI): domain Eukaryota; kingdom Metazoa; phylum Arthropoda; class Insecta; order Coleoptera; family Staphylinidae; genus Lordithon; species Lordithon lunulatus. Next base: position 35,034,261 of record OZ012674.1, on the reverse strand, counting down.
AATGTGGAAAAGACCAAATGGATGTTGTTTAGGAATAGGGGCAGGAGGGGTAAGGACGAAGGGCTGAAATGGAAGGAAAGGCTGATTGAGAGAGTGAATGGCTTTAAATATTTGGACTTTTGGTTTAACTGTGGAGGAGGGCTTAGGATGCATGTGGAGTGTATGCAGGCGAAAGCAAGAACGGCTTGGGGGATTGCGTGCAGAAAATGGGGGAGTTTGTGGGGTGGTAACCTAGTAATGGCGTGCAAGATATGGGATGCGTGTGTAAAACCTATATTGTTGTATGGAGTGGAAGTGTGGGGATTGCGTGAATGGGAGGTAATAGAAAGGGAGCAAGGTTGGTTTCTGAAGAATCTGCTAGGGCTCGAAAGGTCGACACCGAGGGCAGTGCTGTTGCAAGAGACAAATCGTATGAGTATGTGGTGGGAGTCGTGTGTGAGGGTTGTGAAGTTTGAGGAAAGATTGCAGGATTTGGGCGAGGAAAGACTGGTACGGGAGGTATGGATGAGGTGTAAGAGTAGAACAGAGAGTAGATGGAGGAAGGATAAAGAAAGGATGTATGAAAGAGTGGGTATGTCTGAGGTGTGGGTAGAGGAGAAGCTGAGAGAAAGGGGTAGCCTAGGAACTGAGATAAGGGAGAGATTGAGGGATATTGAGTGGCAAGAAATGCAAGTGAGAATGGCTGAGAGCTCATACAACCCTGACTACGTAGAGTGGCAAGTGCAGGGGAAACTCCCGAGGTACTTAGCCAGGGGAGAGAGGAGCAGAGAGGACAAAGCATAAATGGCAAGAGCGAGGTGTGGTTCAGAAGAGCGAGGAAGAAAAGTGTGGATGGGGCTGGGGTACACCGCGTGTGCGCTGTGTAGGAAGGGGAGTGACACGTGGTGGCACCTTAGCAAAGAATGTGAGGGAGTGAAAGAAGAGTGGGTTGGAGAGTGCAGAAAGCTGAACGAATGGTTAGGAGAGGATGGGAAAGGCGTGAAAATCTGCAGGAGGCTGACGTGGGAAAGGAAATTGGCGAGGGCAGAGGGGGTTTAGTTTAATGGATAGAGATTTTTTTTTTTTTTTAGTGCAAATAGATATCAACCTAGGTTTATTTTTTGATAGTTTGATTCTTCAGGAACATTTTGGCATCCAATTTGTTTTAATTGTGACTTTTTTTGCGAACCATTTGAATCAATTTGTAAGTTTTATCAATATATTTATAAACGAACGAATAGTTTGTGCATATAAATATCAAGCATGATTTATATCTGGTGAGTCTTATTTTTTACAGTACGACATCAAAATAATTTCAATTGTTTTTTTAATATTGAGATATACAGTTTGTAGCGGACAGCTGATAAAGTCTGAGCGCCCCGATGCATTGCCTGTTGAGCCGGCCCTTAACGATTTATCAATATATATATATATATATATATATATATATATATATATATATATATATATATAGATATATAGCACTAGGCACTAATACATTAAATTAAGTTCATCGCATTTGTGTGTTTTAAATCTTAGGTACAGCTGCAGAATTCCACCGATGTTATCCTGGTATTAGGAAAAACTGCAGTTGCAAGAGAATTCTTAAAAATCTCTTAAAACATATTTCCTATAGATTAATATGCATTATGTACTATATTTTACTACACCAAGTTCGTGATCTATGGAAGCTTTCATTGTTTTATTATATCTTAGATTTTCTTCATATTTAATTTAATTATTCTATAATTAGCTACCAAGAACGTCCATCTTCACAGCTATCAGCCAGATGGCTTTTCCACTGGTAAAGGGGTACGCTCAGAGAAGTGTAATCTAAAAGCTATGAAAACTAGGATAGGTGATTCGCGAAACTGTGTTTGAACTATCTCTCTCTCTCATTAGGCCAATGGGCTGGCCAATTAGTTATATTAGCTAAAGATATTTTTTGATACGATATACTTATTTGTATACAACTTTTCCATGAGACGTTTAATTTTGGTTTGGTAGCTATAGAACTGTGTTGTAATTTTTTTACAATATCGATTAGTTATTTAAAATTACAAGTACACATTTTTGAAAAATTGTATTAATTTACATTATTTATTTAAGTGTTAATTATGCATATATGTACAGAGTTATAAAAGCATATTTCTGAATTATAGTAATTCTCAGTGAAAATACTGTTTTTCTACTCATTTTGAGTAAAGGTTATTAATTTTTTATTGGTCCGTTCAATTTTGATAGTTCACATACTACAGTGAGTTCGAATCGCTACCGTTTTTGTAACGATTTCTACATTTTGGAAAACAATACAATTTTATTTATGTTTTGTTTGTAGTTTTAGTTATTCATTCATTATTATCGTTTTATCGGTCTCATGGTATTTTACTAGTAAATCAATATTTACTGACCAATTGCTACTGAAAATGTATACATTTTTGATTTAAATACACCCAATTGGACCAGTGCCGTTCGAATAAGATGCGTGCTTGGTTCGAATTGGCCAAGGAGTAGCGTCCAATGGTAATCTTATTGGACTTGTATTGGCTGCGCCAACAGTACGATACTCCAATTAGAAAGCACTAAAATCTTTGATATTAATTTAGTCTCCAGTGTCCACTATAAAGTCAAACAATCAAATTCGTTTCTTATATACATATCAAATATACTGGATTATTGTCTATATACGTATCAGTATCATTTGAATGTGGTTCTGATTGAATTTCTATTCGATACGAAAGATTCGAAGAAGTATACGATAGCAATTTGATAATTAATACATGTCCAACTAGCAAAGTACCACAAGGCATTTAGAAACGCTAATTAATTACAATATCCTGTGTAGGTGGAGAATAAGAATAATAATAATAACTTTTGTTCGAGAGTAATTTGCTCCAGATATTTATAGAAACGTAGTTTGGTTCTTTTGATCATACCAAGAATTTTAAAAGGAAAACATATCGTAATAAATAATAATTTATTTATAGAAATATAGATTAATTAATTTCATATGGTTTGCTAATTTTTACTCAGTATGCAGGTTGTTATGTAATTCGAGGACAATCCGTTAGTATTGGTGCGTAATTCTAGCAAGAAGAATTTTTTATTTGTAAATTCGTCTTCGTTTGGTAACTGGATGACTTTGAAGCTGACTAATAAGAAGAATGGTCGAAAAAATAATCACATTGCTATGCAGCTGATACTGGCGTACAAATCTCAAGCAAACTCAGTAGCGTCAGACATTTGAATGTACAGTTTTCGTGAATACACCGATATTATTTCAATCTATAGTGACGTACAACAATTTAATTTAGATGCGGTCAAATTATATGGAGAAATGTTCCCAAATAGAAGACTTCCGTACAGAATAGTATTTTCTAATCTTATCCAGCGGTTAATAGATTTGCTATTAAATATTGATTACAACCCTTAATTCAGTTGTCCGAGATGAAAACATAAATTTGGGATTTGGCCTATACTTTCCTTATGGCGAGAATTGTGTAATTGTTTCCAGCTTCTAGATAAAACTACGCCATAGAATGGCATACAATTTATATAAGTTAATAAAAACACTTCAGCCTTGGTATTAAAACTAAGTTTGCATGAATTGATGACCAACATTTGTAGTTATAGCATGTTAAAGTTATAAGTCGACTTATAGAAGGAAGCAATCTAGTAGTTTAATTACTCCCATATATATATATATATATATATATATATATCGAAAATTCAAGCTAACCAGGACCTTTACATCCATAAGTACTTTAATATTTGAAAAATTATTGCGCAAATAATAATCTCCTTAATTTTTAATGCTGGAAAGATTGGAATATAATTAAATATACATAAGGGTCATATTCGGAAACGTCACATATACTTTTGCATAGAATTCTTTACACCATATGGTTGTTTTTATTAGATTAAAAATGATTTTTACTTGGGTTAGTTTTCAATAGATGTCGCGCTGGCAATATGTGATTGTCTGGTGAGATTGCCAAAAACTTTACATATAAATGTTGGCAAGATACTGTTGCATTATATGCCTGATCCATCGAAAATATATATTCTAGACAGCGCAGCCAGTGATCGCAGCGATGAATCATCAAAGGAGGCGTGGCTCGACACATAATATGTGTAATAGTTCTCGACAAAGTAAATTGATATAAACATCTAATTCATTAGATAGGACAAGCATGATACAACAACATATTGTATAAACTTAGTTATAATAATTACTTACAACAGATGATAAGAATTATACTGTATATATTATAGTTGTATCGCTTTATATTCTAATTGGGGGAATAGGATTAATAAAAAAAAACGCTTAATTTAGTGTTAACAATTTATTTGTATATAACAATTAAGGGAATTTCTTATTAAAGAAATCATATTTTATATTTTTTCATGTTACTTTATATTTATAATTTTCACGCGATTTCTATGAAAACCTGTTTTTAACACACTTGAACGTACATTTTTGATAAATTGACAATGGTAACATGTCAATCCAGTCAGAGTAACAACTTTTATCATTTAAATAAAATACTGGAAGTAATTAAAAGAAGTTTGTACAAAATAATGTAAACATCATTGAGTATTTTTTTTTTCAAAAATCGGAAAATTTCAATTGCTAAACATTCCCCTGACCAATTTTCACAAAAAAAAAACAGTCAAAAATCCCTACTCGTTAAATATATATTACCGCTGCCGCGCTCCGAATTTGTTCCAACAAAATTTTGTCCAATCCAGAGCGCATATTGCGCGTGCAGGTATGAAACGAAGCGCTCGCGTAAAGATATGTGAACAGTCAGTACGGCCCTGATATCTGTTGCCCCTCCCACTAAAAGAGTGCCACATTAGAAATTAGAGAGTGATAGATGATTTAAATGTTCGCCCCACAGGCTTCGTCCCTTTTTACCGCGACCGCAAATTCGGACTGTCGTTTGCAGCACCTACACCAGTGATATATAGGTCATTCCATGTCAATTTAACCAATAGTTGGAATCGACCCCTTTCAATTTGAACGAAATTTGCTCAAAGCTTTTCTTTTATCATAATACCAAGATTTACAAACAAATTTACTGGTTCATCCACGAACTCGTAAATATCAATATTCTTCAATCGAAAATGTGTCCGTCTTGAAGTGTTGATAGAGTCTTAGTTTTATTAAATCATTCGAAATAGGAACGGCGGCATGACAACTACGTGTTCCTTGTACCGGCACAGCAATTTTAAATCTTTTGTTTAATTTCTTCTCAGACTGTTGAATTTGCTCATTAGAGACGAAGTGACAATTTATTGCTTGATCATGTTCTTTTGCCCATTTGCACAATTCCTCAGCTGTCTGAATTTGTTGATCAGCTGGTAGTTGAAGATTGGCTCGGCTAATTAACCGCTTAATTGTTCCACCCAAACCATCACTTGGACTCTTTCCACGAGGGGTTGCAAAAAATGCCATTCAGCTTTTATTTCAAAATCTTCTTCGGGATATAACAAGTTTACTAAATTATAGCGAATCTTATATTGAGCTATTACACCATCCGAAAAATAAATGATTTTGAAAATATTAGGATTTTTTTCTTTTAAAACTGACGTTAAGACCTCTTGAAAGCTGTAAACTACACTTATATTATTTTTATTGTCTGAAATTATTACCAAACTTAGAGGTACTACAATGCTCTCATTCTCATCACTCAATCTATAATAGCAAGCAAATGGATGGACCGTCGCTTGTCTGTTATTCCAATATACTCTTGGAACACTATTTTAAAGTAAAAACGCATAATTTTTAGAAAAATTAGCAACAACAAGTACTTGTCCAATATTTAGGTTATTTTTAATAGTTTGGAAATATTCTGCTTGATGTTGAGCTATGAAATCATGCTGGAGTAGTTTTGGAATTGATTCAATTAAGAAATCAACAAAATCGCCAGTTGACTTAATAATCGTCTCTAAAGAACATCTGTCCACTTTAATCCGTTGATTATAAATAACTTCATCTAAAAAGTTATCCGTTAAAATTTTTTCCAATTTCTCAATTTTGCTGAGCCGGGACAATTAAACCATACTCCAAAGTAGCAGTCATTCGTGGGTAGATGACAAATAATAATATTCATGCAGTCCCGAGGAGACGATAATGGCTGACTTCATCTTCAAGTTTCAGTTTTCCAAGTCGTGCACCGTGAAATAAAAGTTTGAAATGTTCATGAATAAGACAAACACATACCACATGAGTACCTGTTCCGCCGGCAAGAACATATTCAGATAGTCTTAAGCTTTCAAATTTTGAAAAACCTACTTTTTCAAACGGGTATTTTTCCCTAAACAAATGATAAATTTCGGTAAGGTTACCTAAAATTAACCGTTTTTGTTTTTGCATCAATTTTCCATTTTCAAGAACGGATTTGTAGTCTTTTTTTACCAGGTAATTCTCTACTGACATCTTAACTAAAATCTCTTAAATTTTTCCTCAGTAGTATTTAATAAACGATGACCTTTTTTTTGATCAGGGATAAATACAATACCATTTTGATTTACTTTTTGTTTTACTTTCTTCACCATGTTTGTAGATGCTCCAAAAATATTTACAATTTTTTCCGTTGGCCAACTTCATGTAAGACAGTAAAATTTGTAATTTTTCACCCGATTTACTGGTATTATCAAATTTATTTTTCAACTGCATAATTATTACTCTTTCTGTTAATTCTGGGTTATCATCAGTCATCAATTCGTTATCATTAGTCGTGTCAAAAGTAGTTTCCGTTTCACTTGTAGAGCTGCATATTTCAGATGTTGAAGGATTGGAATTTGATAACTATAATTTTTCATATAAATTAGAAGACACTTTTTCCTGCATGATAAATGAACTTTGAGTGGCTAGAGTTTCTTCTAGGTTAGATGGTACGAAAAGCTCAGATGTATTATAACCTATATTTTCAGAAACATTTTCAACGGATTTATTGTTCTCCGATTTTAATCCACTTTTTTGGGTTCTTTCAGTTCATTATAGACTTTTTTCAGACATGAAATACACAATTTACTTCCTGGTATAATGGAAGGCACACTAATCTTACACTGATCATAAAACGCAAAAGTGACTACTTTTAATGATTTACGTACTTGAATATTATGAATTTTATACGGATTAGCACAAACTTTTTCGTTCCCAGTATAAGTAATACGGTATTCATTGTCATATTTCCCGAAAATGCAACTAATAAATGCACCACTTCTAATATTTAGCAAAATGTGATCTTCATCGGAAAAGTCATTGGCTTCACTAAAGTTTCCCTCAACATTTTTCATTCCTAGATATTCTAATGGAACACTTTTTTTTCCATGATTAATTCTTTTCACAACCAGCAACATTTAAATGTAGGATGTAAAAGAGAATATTATTCACAAATTTACTGAGCAGTTATTGGTATTGTTTAATAGTAAATAACAAAGTTACATCTAGAATTATAACTATTACGGAAAATAGAACCTCTGGTGGCAGATGACCGATGGTAATTATCTAGAAAAACTTTAGTAGTAAAAACATTGATGGCGGAATGTGACTCATCTTAATTATTGAGCTTTTTAAACTATTACTATACAAATAGAAATTCAACTTTGATTATGTTTTTGTTTTTACGGTTTTTATGTCATAAAATAAACTTTTTCTTACTCAGAATGACATGTTTTCTTACCTATGCTGGACTCTCACAAATTTACCAAAATTCAAAAATTCATAATTTCGTAACCAAAAAAAAAAATACCTCTGAAATTTTCAGTATATCTTAAGATTATTTAAAGGTATTGTAGTAAAAAATTTGAGCCAAAAAATGTTTTGAATTCATATCATTTTGACGGTTTAAAAAAATTCTAAAATCTGAAATATGTTAATTTTTCAATTTGTTTCTAAAATATTTTGTTTTCAATAGCCCCAAGTATCTCCTTTAAAAGAAACAAAAGGCCATTTCTGTATCTATAATAGTTTTCGAGATATTTAAAAAATAAGAGTTAAAAATTTAGAAAAATGGTAAAGTTTTGAATCTTGAATAACTATAAATAATTTTTTTTCCGTTTGTAAATCTTTGTTTTATGATAAAGAAAAGTTTTGACAAAATTTCGTCTAAATTGAAAGGGGTCGATTCCAACTATTGGTCGATTTGACATGGAATGACCCATATATATATATAATTTATCCGCCATTTTGAATTTGAAAAATCGGACCTTGGATTTGTAATCAATAAGCTCAAAAACCCCCGTGTAATTTCGAAACCATTATTTGAAAAATTTACTTTTTTGTCCGCCATTTTTGGTGAGCCATTTTGAATTTTTAAAATCAGACATCGCATTTGTATTCGGTGACCTCAAAACCCCCTGTGTAAGTTATTTCGAATCACATTTTTTTTTTTGCAAAATTTACTGTTTTGTCCGCCATTTTGACTTTTTTGCATCAGACATCAGATTTGTATTGAGTAACCTCAAAACTCCTCGTCTAAGTTATTTCGAAGCAAATTATTTTCAAAATTTACTTTTTTTGTCCGCCATTTTGAATTTTTAAAATCGAACATCGGATTCGTAATCATCGACCTCGAAAACCCCAGGGTAACAAAATTTGGACTCCTTAAAGAAGGTTTAGTAATATTGGCTACGTTTTTGGGATTCGTAGTACGCATTCAGCCGTTCACACGTAGATTTCTGTGCTGTGTTGTGGCTAATGTGTTTAGGATGAACAGTAATTTGGTTTTTTCAGGTTCCGCGCATAACCGTGAGTCACCGTCATTTACGACGACTGTGTGTTAAGAGCAAGAAGTAATCAGTGATTCCGAGAAGGTATGTTTGAAAAAGTAAATTATTTGCACGATTATTGTCATGCGCTTGCCGATTGCTTCGTAAATACGGATGACGGAGAAATAAGACAAAGAGTTCTTGTGTTGCCGATTTTAAGGTTATATGTGCCGTTGTTAACAAGAAATTGTTTTTTATATATGTTTAGCCTGTTGATTCTAGTCATTGCTATATATCAAGCTATTTTCTACGTGACGTTGAAGTAAAGTGGTGTCGACGCAGTCATGGCTTCATGTATAACAATTGCCATAACTATCTAAATAAGGATTGAAGTAATTACATATTTTATAACTACTGCCATTGTATGCAAGAAAGTAATTTCGAGAGCATTTATATAATGACCAATATAAGCATGATATGCAAATTGTAATTAGTGTAATCTTCAGATGAGTCACATTGATACTTTTCTTATGCCTAGAATACTGTTGTAAGGATGCATTTATCTTGTTTATGTGTATATTTCTCTCCATCTTTTCTTGTATTGTGTTAATTGTTTAATCTCTTGCCATTTGATTTATTTCTGTTTCTTCTCCTATTATGCGTATTATTATGTGTCCCTTTATTACCCGTTCTATAATTTTATGGTTCATTGGTTCTATTTGTAAGTTTAGTCTAAATGATTTGTTTCTTATTTTATCTTTTTTTGTCCTGTTTCTAATTAAAGTCTTTGCTGCGGTGCATTATTATTGTTGGTTTTATTTCATTTCTTCCCATTATCGGTTTTTATGGTTTTTTTTAATACATCTTTGAAAGAACGTCGTTTTCATCATTTTGAAGATATTCTCCGTGTTTTACAATCTCTCGTTTATCTCCTTGTCTATGTTTCCATTCTATTATAGTCCCTAGATACTACCTACCTGTTCTATTTGTCTTCCATTTAATGTTATTATATGTGTATGTGTGTTTTGTTTTCCCTGAATGTTAACATAATTTTGGTTTTTACATTCATGTTGATTTTTGTTAATTCTTTGTTTATATTTTGCTGTAGGTCTTCCTCGGTTTCTGCAAATATCGCCATGGCGTCTGCGAACTACATTTACGTCTGTATTTGATTCATTTTCCAGAATCCCATGTTTATTGTCTGCATATTTTTCTTTGTCTTTTTCATTGATCTATCCAGTACTACTGAAAACAGTAGCGGGTTAGTGACACACCCTTGTTTGACCCCTATTCTAGTTGTAAACTCCCCTGATTTCTCTTTGTTTATTGTTATTATATTTGTATTGTCTTTATTCATGACTTTTGTTATGTCTATTGTTCCCCTGTTCCTTTCTTTATCACTTCCTTCCCTATGTCTCGCGTCTCATTCTGTCAAATGCCTTTTCTAGATCTTCTTCTTAGGATATGGTAATGGCAATCACCATGACCCATCTAATGTTATTGGTCGCTGATCTAAATAGTTTGGTTCATGTCATTCCTGTCCATTGCCTTAGGTTCTTGAGCCTTAATATGGCTGACCAGTTCCTATTCTTCTCTCTACCTTTCCTTGTATGACTTGTAGAAAGTATTTGCCTCCTCTCATGACATGTCCAAAATAAGATGTTTTTCATATTTTTATACTGACAATTACTTCTTTTGTTAAGCCGCTCCAGCACCTCAGCACCTTTTCTTTGGTTACATAGTTTGTCCAGGAGATTCTGAGTATTCGACGGTAGCACCAGAATTCATATGCTTCAAGTCGCTTTATAGTGTTCTCTGTCAGGGTCCATGTCTCTAGTCCGTAGTAAAATATAGAAAAAAACGTAGCATCGAATAATCTTAGTTCTTAGTCTGAAATTTAGTTTTAAATTATACAATACACTTCTTATTGTGTTGAATGTAGTTCTTATTTTTTCAATTATGATTTTTATTTGTGTAGCGTAGATGCAACTTGAAATCAGGATGGGACTTCTGAATTCAAGTTGCATCCCAGATATGTAATGTTTTCTACCTGATGTAATTTCTTGTTATGCAGATAGAAATCCTCGCGTATATTCTATTTGCTGATAATCATAACTTTTGTTTTCTTTATATTGAGACTTCGGGCCTTATTCTTCACTCATTTCTGCTATTCAGTTGATTAGTGTATGCAGTTTTTCTGCATTCTTTGCTAATAATGTAGAGTAGGCATATCGGATGTTATTCATATTTACTCCGTTAACAATTGGTCCTTCCGCTTGTTCTTCGAGTGCCTCTCTGAATAGTTCTTCCGAGTATATGTTAAACTGTATGGGTGATACAATGCACCCCTGCCTGGCTTCCTTTTTATTTTGTTGCCTCTAGCAAATATTCCCACTTATCATGTATTCCCTCTTCCCTTTTCTCTGCATTTTCTCAATAATATTTCTTGAAACTTTTCTGAACATTTTTCTTATTTTTTCTCATACTTTTATCAGTTTTTTTCTTCTTTTTTCCTTTATTATCAGGTTGTGGTCGCTTCCTATCTCTGCCTGTCACTATACGTGTTTTAACTATATTAAATTTGATTTTACTTATAAGGAAATAGATTATTATAGATTTCTCTTTCCTGGCCGCTTCTTCTCTTGTATATTTGTGTATCATCCACTTGTGTTAGCATTTTGTATTAGCAATTACCAGATTATTTTCATTGCTCGGGTCAATTATTCTTTCCCCATTATTATATCTCTTTCTTGCCCACGTTTTCCTCCACTCCTGTATTCAGCTTTCCTACTCTTCTGTTTAGACCCCCGATTACCGTGTATTGTTCTTTCTGCATGTTTTTAAAGAATGTTTTGTATCTCTTCATTCCTTGCGTCTTCGATTGGTCCATATGCTATTATTTTATTGTCCAGTTTTCCAGTTTGATTTCGACCCTTATAATTTTCTCTTATAAATGTTGTATAAATTTTAAACAACTATAGCCTCTTATTCTTCAAACATATTTCCTCGTAATATAAAAACCCCAATAAATGTTAAATCAATATATACTTTGATAGAAACTAAAGTGCTTTGGCTTTACTTAACTTTAAATTGCATGGCAAAAACTTAGAAGATCAATGTTGATATAATGAATGAAGACAGGCATAGACATGGATGGGAGGTTATTTGAAGAATTATTATATTAGTCGATGGTATCATTAATGATAACTATTAAGAAGTACTTATGCTGAACTAAATTAAGATATAAGGAATTAATTTAACATGGCTATTTGCCATTATATTGTATATTGAGAGCAAATAAATAATAAGAAGTAAATATTAACAGCTCATTCATATTTCATGAGCATAACAGTCCAAAATAATATATCTTCAAGCTCTTAAATATTGTTCACTTCATAACATCTTAATTCTTTCATTTTAAATTGTCCCAAATGCGAGATTAGATTTGACATTTAGGGTATAACAGGCTATGTTCTTTAAGTTGCTTTCATCTATTTTAAATTCTGTTAATGTGAGGTCTTCAGTCAAGATTTATGTAAATCAATTCTGAACCTATGATAAAATAATACATAAATATCTCATATTTCATGACCATAATTGTTATTTTCAATGAGTTTTAAGTTTTATATATATATATATATATATATATATATATATATATATATATATATATATTTGTATTTGTATTTTGTGATAATTTTCTAATAAATCACCTCCTCAAAGCTTACCTTTACTGTTTATTTCAGTTTCGTTTAAAAATTAGTTACTATAAATATCTTTTATATAAATAATTACAGCTTAAGTTGATTCATATATCAGATAGTAGTCATATGCAGAATTTGATTATACAATTTCCTGTAGTTTTTATCTGAAGTTACCTTATTATATAAGCCAGCCTGTATGCCAGCCACCATAAGCTGCTTTCGTTTATGATTTCTAACTGCCCCGAATGGTTCGCACATGTGCTACTCGCATCGGAACGATAAAGAACGTACTACTCACACGTACGTCACAACTATTAATTTTCTTGGAAAATTGAATCATCTACAACTTCTACAATATACAAATTGAAATGATGAATGGGGTTTAATATGATGAAAATAACTGCAACCGCGGTAAGGGATGAGAGATAATCGAACAAGAGATGAACAGTCTGGAACCGTTCCCGAACGATAAACGAAAGCGGCTATAATAGACACACATTTGCTTAATTTTAGTTAAAAAAGCGTTTTAAATCAAACTAAATTAGTATGAAAAGTTTGAATGAATTTAAAAGTGATTTTAAATCATTTAATGTTGCATAAAATAATAACACTGAAACGTGTTACAGAAAAAGTTATTCCCAATGGTCCGAATATATTTGTTTAGCGTTCCAAACTTGCTCATACCTAGTAATTCATACACAGAGAAATTCGTACTTACTTTCAAATAATTGTATACCGTTTAACACAATTACTAATTACCATGTTTATGTTACAGGTTCATACTGTATTCTAAGAAACCTATTCGAAAAAAATACTGTTTCTTCCACCAATATCCCGACAAGGAATTACATATTACCCCATACATCTTTGACGGAAAAATCGAGGGTTGGTGAGTATCATCAATATTGCGAGCACGACCGTGCTATCCCACATTTTATTAAAGAATTCCCCCGACATCTGATTGACTAGGTGTAATTTGTGGTTCAGAGCATGGAGCCGCCGAGTAAACCTGCCAGTTTAGCAGCCATGATGGGACCACCGACAGCTCAAGTTTCCAAGAGTAACTCCGTAACTCCCACCCCGTCCGCTACCGTTCTTGAAAGTGGGCCATCTACAGCAAACGCAACAAATATTGATACCCATTTGGTGGCAACTGAAGAGGAAGACAAAATTATATCTCCACCGGAAAGTATTCAGAACAAAATAGCATTTATTTTCAATAACCTAAGCCAGATAAATCTACAAAAGAAATGTGATGAGTTAAAAGATATTGTGGGTAACGAATATTGGCCATGGATTTCACAGTACTTAGTGAAGAAACGTGCATCAATAGAATTAAATTTCCAACCCATGTATTCAAATTTTCTTGATATATTGAAAGTACCTGATGTTAATAGAATGGTCATGAAGGAGACCTTGACGTATATTAAAGTACTATTACGATCTGATAAAGTTATAACAAGTTTTTTTGATCGGTCATTGTTGAAAAGTTTGGGACACTGGCTGGGCATGATGACACTGGGTAGAAACAGACCTATACTGCATATCGATCTTGATCTCAAAGCGATATTAATTGAGGCATACCACAAAGGCCAACAACGACTACTGTATATAGTGCCGTTTATTGCGAAAATATTAGAGTCGTGTGCGAACAGTAAGATTTTCAAGCCACCGAACCCGTGGACAATTGCGATTTTGAATGTTTTGGCGGAAATGCACCTAGAACCGGGCCTAAAACTGAATTTTAAATTGGAAATCGAAGTTCTTTGTAAAAGACTAGGTATAGAAATATCGCAACTGAAACCTTCTAACATTTTAAAAGATCCAGAGACTTTACAGAAAATCGAATATCAATCCAAAAAGACCACAGGTCCTACAAACTCTCAGATAAGTACTATCCCAACATACGCATTGAGTGAAGATGAATCAATTTCTGTAGCGGGACAATCAACTACTCCACTAGTAGCTCAGAATAACAGTACAACATCAGCGCTTGAACCACGCTTTAATTACATGGATATACAAATATCAGACCACGGAGCTTTCCAAACGCATATTACAGTAAGTCCTTCAATTCTACTGTTCAAAAGTCAGCCACATTTGAAGGGGCTTGTGAAGATATCGGTGGAGCGAGCTGTGCATGAATGCATCGCTCCCGTCGTTGCCAGATCTGTCAAAATTGCGTTGAGAACATGCGACCGAATAATCCGTAAAGATTTCGCGTTGGATTCCGATGAACAACGTATGCGCTCCGCGTCACACTGCATGGTCCGGAATTTAACTGCGGGCATGGCCATGATCACATGCCGCGATCAGCTGCTAACGTCCATTATTTCCCAGATGAAAATGGCCCTGCAGGCTGCTCTGTTTAGTGTCACGGCGCAGCAGAAGGAGATGATCGATCTAGTGTCCAATATTATTGCTCAAGACAATATAGAATTGGCGTGCGCGTTTATTCAGAAGACCGCAATCGAGAAGGCTATTCGGGAGATCGACAAACGGCTAGCCAGTGAGTTTGAGCTGCGAAAAAATGCCAAGCAGGAAGAAGGAAGGTTAGTGCTATTTTTGGTAATATTTGTTAACAGTTCTAATAAAGCTATAATAATTCGAACTTCACCCAGTCTTTTCAAATACTAGTTGGGGACTTTTACGAATATAGTGATTGGTTCTTGAGAAGAATTCAGAACTTGGAATTGAGTAGATATAAAGAATAACTAAGTTCCAATCAATAGTGAATAAACATTTTAAATTCAGAAAAATAATGAACCTGGGGTACAATTTTTGAGCGACCGCTATGATCATGCGCTATAAACTGTACATTTCATAGCGATAGACCAATAGCAGTCACTCAAAAATGTATGTCATAACCTAACTACTAAGCATTTATTTCTGTCAAAGATAGTGAAAGGTATGCACGAAGCGAATAGTGAAAAATCGGTACCTTTCGCAATAATAGCGAACGACCTCTCGGTAATTTCGTATTGTTTCATATTTAGAGTTCGTATAGTTGATAAATACGAAATATTTCATATCCTTAACCTAATTGTTTGTCAAATCCCATATGACAATCACTTTTTAACAATCCATTAAAAGTATCTTTTTTTTACAATGTACACATAAATTGTTCTATTATTACTACCTTATCTATTGCATTGACATATAGTATGCTTGTAGTAATAAATAGTAATTTACTCTGTAAAAGTTCTCTGTTCTCTCATAAATAAACTTCTCTAGTTGTCAAGAACTATTAAGCATAGGGTAAAAATAAATCACACTCATTGACTACTAAATGTCATTTAGTGATATCAATTCTCTGTTCAGTTTTATTCACTTATCAAAAGACAAAAAAAAAACATTATCATTAGTTAGTTGGTCAAAATAGGATGTCAATAATATTACCTGTTTGCTGTAACTAAAATATTCTAATTCAAACTAGTTGTTATTTTCCAATTCTAACTCTAGATTTATGGAAAAATTCTGAATATGGTGGATTCATCAACGGTTGATACATTTATCAATTACCATTGTACCTAATCAACAGTTATATATACTATAGATACATTTTGAAATGTTCTTATTAATTTATTTATTTTGGAAACACTGATAAATATTAGTTTAATTTTAATCCAATCCATAGCTTGTGGAATAGGCTCCGTTGTATAACGGGCCGTAATTATATTGTCCGATGTTGCATACAATGTTGTTAACTTCCAATTTTATAGCCTCATGTGCATCTGTTTATAAATAGCAACAACTAATTATGTGTCGAAAGTATGGTTTGAATAATGGATTGCAAATTAACTTGAGAATTATCTGCTTTATACAACTGAGCCATAGAGTATAGAGAATGTTGGCGAATCCAAGCATTACTAGCAATCTAGCCCATAAATATAAGTACTGCTAGTGACAAATGGATTTTCATATGTAGTTATATTAATTTCTGTCTTTTGGAAACACTGATACATTGTAATAAGGTGCCATCACCACAATCAAGTGCCATTCTAGTTGTCGTTTTTAACATAAGCTTTATGTATTTTTA
The DNA here is from genome assembly GCA_963942505.1 of Lordithon lunulatus. NCBI lineage: Eukaryota > Metazoa > Arthropoda > Insecta > Coleoptera > Staphylinidae > Lordithon > Lordithon lunulatus. The sequence continues at coordinate 35,017,818 of OZ012674.1, read as the reverse complement.
ATGTCTTTATGAAATTGTCATTTGATAACTAGTTTATGAAATTATTGCAAATATTGGCATATGAAATATATAGATAAATATAGTTTATTGTATCCAACACGGATTGGGTGCTCAATATACACATACAATTACCAAATAGGAATATAAATATTGACTATTTCAAATTATTATGTTCCTATAATCTTCCCATACTCACCGTTCGTTTTGATTAAGGTGAAACCACTAATGTAGTTAGTTTTTTTTTTAATGAAAATAAGCTAGTTTTTGTCCCACCCGTGATTTTTTTGAATGTTTGACCAAACAATTTCACTTTATAGCTAAAACTTGCATGATACCCACGTCATTTATTATTATTTTCAGAAGTTATTGCAATGCTACTGCATTAACTTACCAAGCTGAAAGGATGCCGCAACAGATTCGAATAAATGTGGGCGACATAGGCCCATCGCAAATGGCAGTTTACGAGGAATTCGCAAGAAACATTCCTGGATTTTTACCCTTATCAAACCACGATAGTCAGGTTTTCGTTCCAAACGTTGCTGCACCTATCGAACCGCTACCTCAGCCATCAACGCCGTTTCCAGTATACCAAGGACCGCCATCTTCTAATGATATGGCTGCTGTTTATGAGAAACTTGTTCATGACGCAGAGCAGTTTGTACAAGGAACTAATGGGCAATCAGTATATAGTGGGATGAATAGCACTATGGTTATGTTGCGTGAATGTTTGCTGTTTTCCATGCTGAATCGTGATATGGCAGTTACTGTAACACAAAAGGTTAGATTTTTTCGGTTTCTAATGAGTGTTGATTGATGAGAGAATATTTTTATGACCAACAGAATGCTTTATGGGAATGCAAAAACTGTTTTAGGCATGGGCCAAAGCATGCCCAATATCATAATGTTTCTAGCAACTCATTTTAAGTAATTAGATTATAATTCATTATGATAAAACCATTAATATAAGGTATTCTCCAAATAGTACTATTCGCGAATTAAATACCAACGATTCTCGTCATATAAGTGGACGGACAATCGATAATTGTTATTGTTTGATCAGCTGTTGTTTGTTAATAAACCTAGTCATGTATATGGTATGACAAGGAGGTATTTTGTATTTGAGACTGCTTTAGAATACCTGTGTTGCTTCTTCACCAGTTTCTCCCATATTATTAATAAATTGCTGGTGATTTGATCACATCCCGGAACCGCCCCATTTGTTGATCACTACTCGGTACGGTTGTATAAAGGCGGCTATAGCCCATGATAATATTGTTAGATATTCCATACATTGTAGTTCACTTTCTATTTCTTAGAATCCTATATCTCTGTTTATATATGGTAACCTCGCATTATGTATCAAAATTGCAAAAATGACGTTTGATTAACGGATTGGAAATGAACTCGAGAGTTACCTGTTTTATATAACCGATCCTTAGTTCGTTCGTTGTGATCTTCTCGTCCTTGTAACTTATTATTTAATTTTCGATTTCAATGTAGTTATCTTCACTCCAATTCAATTCTTGGAAATAGTATTGCTGCCTTTTCATAAAGTTACCTAATTCAATCACGATCTCATTAGTTTGTATGGCAATGTCTTCACATGTGTTTTCCTTCTTTCATGTTTTAATACTATATTACTTAGGAAGCCTTTATTGGCAGATTCTCATTTACAATATAATTCTCACTTTACAATGCAATATAAAATTATATGATACAAGAGCTCTTAATACAAATCGCTACAATCCAAAATACACCGACCTGTTTCCTGCAGTACAATGTAAGCTGGTGTTGTTATCTCCACTCCCAAAGACCGCTTTATATTTTATTGCTGGACCCTCTATCATATCCTCCATCTTGCCTCCCCCCACTTCCGCCCTGTTTAACAGAATGCTCCTAACGCATGCCTTCTAGATCATCATTTCCGACTGAAAGGAGTTTCTTAACAGCCTCTCACACGCTATCCACATCCTCTGCGCCGCTATAGCCACGTTTTTTTGGCACTATACCTGATATAGGCATTCTGTTGTTATTTTGTGTACATATGATCCACAGATAAAACTCCATCACCTTTTAAATCCAACTTCCCTTCCATTCAAACGTCTCATACTTCTGTCTTCCTCCCTTCTGATATATCATAACTTTCGTTTTACACACATTCACGTTTAATTCTCTCTTCTTAAAGAATCTCTCTAATCTCGCACTAATCCTTCAGCTCCGCACTTGTTCTTGCCATACATACCGCATCATCCGCATACACCAATGACCACACTTTCTCCTTCATAATCACCACTCCCCCGTCTGCTCCTTCCTAAACATCTTCATGCCCCCTATAAGTTGAATAGAGCCGGACTCAAAGAGCATCCTTGCTACAGTCCCAATGTTTTTTGTTCTATTTGACACATTAAAACTAGTCACTCGGACTAACCATTAACTTTTTTCGAATATTACAGACTAAAACTTAATTACAAAAATAAGTCCAACGACGTCCTTTCGAATGTTTGTTCTAACTAGGTATTATTTGCCCGTCAAGGCGCACTATGGTCGGTTTACGTGCACAACGCCAAGTGAGATCGCGTGGCTTGGTCCTTTTCAATTGTCGGATATGGTGCTGATTGTCCAGCAGCTGAAAAGCGCTTCTGCGTTGCAATGAAGGTGATGCCTGGCTTCATGTTTTCCAGCATACCTTGTAATCACTTCCTTTACAGTAGGCATTCGAAGGTCTCGATGAAGATCTGCATTGTGCACATACCAGGGGGCATTCACTATGTTGCGAAGTACGTTGTTTAGGAAAGTTTCAATAGATTTAATGTTGCTATCACTGGTGCATCCCCATAATTGGATGTCATACAGCCACAATGGTTATAGTACCTGATTGTAGATTGATATTTTACGTACTGACGCTGTGGAGTTCCTGCCGAGGAGCCAGTAGTGCTGTTTATATTTTATTTCTAATTCAGCTTTTTTCTTTTGGACATGTATCTTCTACCGTAATTTTGTATCTAGAGTCATACCAAGATACTTTTCACTCAGCTCATAAGGTCGTTTCATTAATTTTCAAGAAATAAGGTACTTCTAATTTTTTATTCGTAAAATCCATGTGGATTGATTTCTGTTCCTTAAGCTTGATTCTTCAATGTTTAGCCCATTTGTCGTTACAACGTTGCTTGCAAATTGGGGTTGTCTTTATGATCTTACTTGGTCCTGTTCTATTGTAAGGAGGCCATTATCATCAGCGAATGTAGCTATGGTCATAATAACCGGAGTTGGCAAGTCGCTAGTATATAGTAGATATAGTATTGGCCGAGGACACTTTCTAGGAACACCAACTCGTATATCTTTTAAATTATAGTACTTGTCTTCCTGCTTGATTCTAAAACGTCACTCTGAGATGTACAATGTTAAAGTCTGTACATACTGTTTTGTTAGCATTTTTTTTCAATTTGTGGACCAAACCCACTTGCCACACCTTGTCAAGGCTTGTGCAACGTCCAGAAATACTGCGAGCAGACTTGTTTACCTTCAAGGGCACGCTCAATAATGTCCATGATTTTGTGTAGCTCGTCAATTGTAGAGAGCTTCTCTCGAAAATCAAATTGAAAATCTAATACTAATTTGTTATCTTCAATTATAGGCTTTAATGTCTTGAGCACTAGCTTTTCAAACAATTTCGACACAATCGGAAGGAGCGAAATAGGTATGTAGGACTTGACATCCTTCGGTGGTTTGGCTGGTTTCGGTAACATTATTACCTCTACTACCTTCCACCATGTTAGTTGTTGTAATCTAAAACCTGCATTAATGAGCTCAGTCAGCAGTATTATACCTTTTCCCGGCAACTGCTTTAATATTTTTCCAGAGATAAAATCAGATTAATTTAATTTAATAAGAAGTAACCTTAATACGAAGAAAGCCCCAGGCTACGTCTTTCTTCGCGTTAAGGTACTTTTTAGCTCCTCTGTTACTTCTTTCGGAGTCACTGGAGGGATATTTTCTGATATTTGGTTATCTACTAATGGCAAGCTATTTTCCTCCCGCATGTCGTTAAGTGTAAATATCTCTGTTCGGCAAACAGCTCTGCTTATTGTCCCTTCATCTCTTAATCGTCCTAGTAGCTTTCAATATAGAGTAATTGGTCTCTAGGTCTGGTGTAGGCAGGAGTTTATGTATACTAATTTAATCTTCTCGAAATCTCTCTTTCTGGGTTTTATTGTTCAATATAGTTTTGTTCTTGTTCTTTGTTTTTCCTTGACTAGCTCTGTGATCACAATTGGGTAGTTTACTCTGTTTGTCAAGTGAGTAATATCTTTTGTGTTGTTGTATGCAGCTGTTTGGATGCATTTAATAAAGTTTTCAACGTCCCTCTCTAGTTGCTCAATTATTCTCAGCATAATGTTTATGTTCTGGAGGTCAGTTCTATAGCTTTCCCAGTCAGTGGTTTTATTACGAAGACTGCCTCACTGCTCGTTTAAATATAGATTCACTTAGGGTCAAGATGACGCCTGAATGGTCCGAGTCCAAGTCAAAATTTTCCTCTACCTCAATAAAGCTGGGGGGCAACTTTACTTGTTATAAAAAAATCTAAATGATCTGGAATTTTGTTGATATCTGTAGGCCAATAGGTGGGTATGCCTGTTGAGTGAACATTGCAACTCTTAGTACCTATTGCTTTCCTCAGTTCTCTACCTTTGGTTGTGGTAAGTCTGGAGCCCCAGTCAATGTGTTTAGCATTGATGTCCCCTCCCACTATAAACCTCTCGCCAGAATGTTGTAGCAGGGTTAAGTAGTCTTCTTCTCTAAGATTGTACTTGGGTCGGCAGTAAATTGCTCCAACTTTTAATTTCTAGTTTTGTAGATTGAATAGAATTACAACCATCGTAAATTGAATATCTACCCGTTGTAAATGACATTTTTCGACGTGCTTAATTGACTCATTATAAACTCACTCCCTCCTTTGGCTTGATTTTCTGGATTAGTAGTGTGGTGTATTTAGTAACCTTTTATCTTTATATGAGACTGGCTTCTCATATGTGTCTCAGAGAAGAGGCATATATCTATGTGTTGGGCATTAAGAAATACTTCTAAATCCTATTTTTTGTTGAGAATACCATTAACATTGCAGCTATTCTTAGGTCTTTAAAATTCATAAGCTTGTTGCGTCTTAGATGTAGCTGCTATGCTCCTATTTTCTAGTTTTTCATATCTTTCATTGACTCTCTGAAGAGTGTTCATCATACTTTGCATTAGTTGCATCATTGATGAGTCGACATTATTGCAGGTGAGGGTCTTATTGGATCATTTGTCACTTGTGAAAACGTAACCCCAGGTCTGACTGTATTTGATTGAAAAGTAGGTTTGGCTTTAGTGGCATTATCTCTTCGTTTTTGTAGTTCATTGAAGACAGTACATCCCCTGTAGCTTGCAGGGTGAGCTTCTGGGCAATTGATATATTTTGCAGGAGTATTTCTATCTTTCTTCTGGATAGTTCTGGATAGTTGGCTGGAGGGTAGCATAGCTACAGACACTTAGGCCTCAAAATGGGCCCATTGTGAAACCTCTCTTTAAGGCTGCTCACTCGTCCCACCAGTCAATTTTGCGTGCAAGCTGCAAAACTCTGGCGGGTGAGGAGCTGCCAATGCATACCAGGCCAGCACTCCCCTAGTATTAGATGCCTGGTGTTTACTAGAGCTGGGCAGAGGCATATTACATGCTCTGCTGTTTCTAGTTCTTCATTGCACCCTCTACATAACGGGCTGTTCACCAGACCCATCGTGTGTAGGTGTTTGTTTAGCCGGCAGTGGCCGGTTAGGATGTTAGTCAATAATTTCAGATTAGTTCTAGATAAGTTAAGGCGAGCCGTGGCTGCAATTTTACAAGGTTGCCTTTTTGCTACCTTTGATTGTTAGCAGCCCGGCGTTTCTCGCCATCTTACCTTGTGTAGAGCATGTGTCCTATGCTCTATTATTTTTTTCAGAGTACCTGCAGAAAGTATTTCATCCTCTTGGGTTGTTAGAGGATGTGAGGATCCCTTCCTGGCAAGTTCATCTGCTATTTCGTTCCCCTTGATGCCACTATGTCCTTTTATCCAGCAGAGTTCTAGTTTGTTATATTTAGCTAGCTCCTCCAGGCTGTGTAGACATAAATATAACTGTTTCGACACAAATGTGTTGGCATTTAGTGCCTTTAGAGCTGCTTTGCTGTCGGTGAGTATTTGGATATGTTTATCCTTAATATTCCGTTCAGCTAAAATTTGAACACACTTTAGTATTCCTGTTAATTCCGCTTGGAAGACTGACGTGAGTCTTCCAAGTGGTGCACTTGTCTTGAGATCGAGTTCTGGTGAGAATATTCCATAGCCAGCTCTCGTCTTAGTTTTGGATCCATCAGTATACATGGTTATGCTGGCGCCTTGTGGGATACCATCCATTGTGATGATGGTCTGAAAGTGTTTGACAACTGTATTTAGGTAAAATTCTGTCGCACTTACCTTCTATGAGGGGGTCTATCTTTCTTACATTCAGCTGTCATGTGATGACCCGCGCACTTAACACAGCTTGGCGCTCTGTTGCAAAATTTCAGTGTATGCCCAGGTCGCGCCATTTTGTTTACACTAGGGTATACATTTGGTGCTTCATACTGCGTCTATTTTAAACTTCATACTATTTATAAATTCTATCTTATAAATTCTGTTAATATCCTCTGGGTTTTCAATCACTAGCCTGTATAATAGGAGGTTGACTAGTTTCTGTTTTGTTATTAACTATAATTTTGTATATTTGTATGACTTCTTTTGTCTTGAAATATCTCTTCCAATTCCTGTTTGATATCTACTACATTGTTTGATTGGTGTGATTTCCTAACCATTTCTTTGATAGGTCTACTAATCTTGTTTTCTTATGTATGTCATTCAAGTTTCTGGATAGTTCTGGATAGTTGGCTGAAGGGTAGCATAGCTATATATACTTATGTCTCAAAATATACCCATTGTGAAAACTCAGTTTAAGGCTACTCACTCATCCCACCAGTAAATTCTACGTGCAAGCTGCAGAAACCTGGCGGGTGACGAGTTGCCTTACTAGGCCAGCACTCCCCTAGTACTAGCTGCCTATTGTTTGCTAGAGCTCGGCAGAGGCATATTACATGCACTACTGCTTCTTGTTCTTCATTGCACCCTCTACATATCGGGCAGTCTCCCAGACCCATTGTGTGTAGGTGTTGGTTTAGCCGACAGTGGCTATGTAGGATGTTGGTCAATAATATCAGCTTAGTTCTAGATAAGTTAAGGCGGGCCATGGCTGCAATTTTACGTGGTTGCCTAATAGCTTCCTTTGATTGCTTGCAGCCCTGCGTTTCTCGCCAACTTACCTTGTGACGAGCAAGTGTACTACGCTCTATTATTTTTTTCAGAGTACCTGCAGAAAGTATTTCATCCTCTTGGGTTGTTAGAGGATGCGAGGATACTCTGATAGCTCTGAGATTGTTGTGACTTGTTTGGTTTACGAACACCAGGATATTGGTCTTATGATCGCGGTGTATATATTCGGTGATTTTGGGAGATAGGCGCCATGTTTTGCCAACCCCCCTGCGACATTGCCAAAATCAGATGCAGGCTATATTCAGCTTGGATGTTATATGCTCATTCCAGTTCAGTTGGTAGGCATGCTGTTTCGGATGTATGGGGTACGTTCTCAGCGGCCCGTCCCTGATTTCACGATCACAGACCCTTTCCAAAGTCTTCAATATATTCCATCTAGTCCTGGGGACTTAAAAGAAGGGAAGCTAGATATAGTCATACTTATCATTTGGTCGGCTAGCAGCCAATCTTCCTCATCAGGTTTTGATGGTGATCGGTTGCTATATTGGGACCTCCAGGTTGATTGCCAGGAACGTGGGTGTCTAGGAGTACCTCGATCGTTTGGGAAGTTGTTACCATGTAGGTGACATCCGTTGAGTTGGGTTGTTGTACAGGATCTTTAGAAATCTCTTAAGACGAGCATCTGCTACTGTAGATTCAATTACATTGCCGTAGGATCTCCATGTATTTCTTTGTCGCTTCCTGACTTCACTTTTGAATTATCTACGGGCTTCTCATATATCTATATCTTTACTATATTTGGCCTTGTTGAAGTTTTCCTGGCCTTAGATCGAAGGCAGTTGATCTCTGCACTCCACCAAGGGGGTGCAGTGGCTCTCATGCCCGCCTTTCTCATGGGACAGGAGTCTTCATTTGATGAAATCAGTGATTTTTGGAGGTGTTTCTCGCAACCCTCCATGTCGTGCACTGATTCTGGAATTTTGTTTGCTGCTTGATACTCCATCCTGTCCAATAGGTATCTACAAAATAGTTGTTTATTAGTATTTGTGGATTTCTGTAAGATGGTAGTTTTCGTTGTTCGAAATCTAGTATATATGTGCATCAGTTCGTGATCAGACATGGATACCTGACTTGATACGAGCCAGTTTTTTATTTTGCTTGAGATATTGTCTAGTGTTGGACAGATGTCTATCACCTCCACACTTTTTCTGTTACAAACGTTGGTTGACATTCTCTGTGTAGTATATATATTTTTGTACTGGTTATGTACTCAATTAGAGCCGTTCCTTTGCTGTTGATGTTGTTGTTGCCCCACATCACATGGTGAGCATCTAATGATGAGGTCAATCTTTATTTTTTCGCAGTTTTCTACTACTACTAACTCTAAGTTTACCAGTTCTGGGCTGGCAGATGGTTGGGCTGCGACGTACAGTAGATACGCAGAGGCTATGTAGATCACTGTGCCGTTGTGCATTTTCAGTCTCACAACTGTGAAGTCTGCAGAGCTGAATTGGTGTACGAGTGTCCTGTAACTTGAGAAGTGGTTAAGATGTCCTAGGTTTGTTGCCAACAGCAGGTTGCTGTTATTATTGTCCGCACACCACGTTTTTAACAATCCAGGGTTCTTGGATCAGCGCAATGCTATATTACATATTCTGTTGATGACAACTTAAATTATCAGTTGCCACCTTAGAATGCTGCCAACTGATTTAGGTGATTTGTGAAACCAGGCCCATTTTAATTTGGTAGCAATGCTAGTAGCTTCGACAGGGGCATGCCAACCCAGAGTATACCTCACTCCATGGGGTTTTACCATGAGGTTGGCAAATCTATCATAGATTTTGCCCTTCCTCTTTTGATCTCTAGAACGCCATCTTCATTGGTCCCTCTATGAAATTTGCATCCATTTTGATATACAGCGTCGTGTTCTGTACCGCCAGACGTTGTAGTATGGCCTGGGGCTCGGCTGGTTTCCCTGGTATCCACACTGAAATGTTGGTTAGTTTAGGCAGGTGGTCTGCCCTAACAACTACAAGTTTAGCAGCCTCCCATAGGGCAGGTGCAGCCTTTATATGGCTTGTCAGCCAGTCCAGGGACTCCTGATTCCCGCATGTAATTTCCTGCGAATAACATGCTCTCCTGCGTGCTGCCACTTCTCCAAAGTGTGACTGAAAATTGATGAGCTGGTGATTCTTTTGTTCAGCTACTCAGATAGCCAACCCTCCAGTTTGGTGGCCTTCTCATTCGTCATTTTTCCCAGAGGGTGAATTGAGTCAATTATAGCTACTCTGAGGTGGCTATTCAGCACAGCTACGTAGCTTATCTTGGGATTTGTTGGCTCATCATACTTTCTCTTGGGATTGCTCCCTGGAGAAGGTACTGATCCATCCAACCTCATCTGTTTGTTAGTTGGGTTCTTGTCAGGCGGCTTCACTGAGGAAGTGCTGGTCCTGTCTGTACCCTCCCTCGACGGCCTCTTCGTCGTCGACGGGATCCTGCACCACGTATTCTGCTATTCTAGTGTAGTCTCGTTCATAAGACTTTGTTTTTTGTATTCTCCATCAGAGTTGACGTTAATTTTATCTCCTAATTATTCATCATGCTTCATTTATATTTAAAATCTCCAGGTTTTAATTTGTCTCTGACTACATTATAGTCTTTCCACATTACTTAAGATGATTGATTGGCTTAGCGATTGTAGCATTTCTATTTATCTGTTCAGGTGGTATTATAGGACTGTTGTAACAGGCTCAGGCGATTCTGGTGCTTCGCGCTTTTTATTCTTATTAGATTTAGGCAAAAGCTAATTCGTTTCTCTTACTACTAATCTGTTTTCTTCGTCCGAGTTGACGGGGCTATAACTTACGTTTTTCTGTAGATTGCTCTTTGCTGTGACCAAGCTAAAATTTGGCATTTAGTTTTCTTAACTCCTTTATTTCATTCAAAACATATTGCAGTTCGTATTGTAGATATGAGATTGTATCGCTATATGACTGCTGCAAAGTCTGCGTATTGTTGTTATTGTGTTGCCGTTTTATTAATTTTGTTGGAGTATTATTTTCATTGACCTGATTATTTTTCGCAACTGAACTGCCCTGATTTATCGTAAGCATATTCCTCGCATTTAATATCCTGGTCTTTCCTACCTCCTCCTCTAGCTCTTTCCTTTGTCTTCTAGCTTCCACCTAGTGCTCTCTCTTCTGCATGGCCTTCTTCCTCTATCTCTTTAAGCACTTGTCACATACTTTGATTGCCGCCTGTTCTACGTCCTTTCTTTGTTCCGGCATAAGGTCGTCCATATCCTTCTCTTTCTTTGCCGGCGCATTGATTAGGACTAAATAATTGATTTGGAATGCGGTCTCATTTAACTTCTTTCCATATGATATTTTCTGTTATCACTGGTTATTTAACTGTTCTTTTTATGATTATTGTATATTTCATATTTTTCCATCGTCCACCAATGAATTTATTTGCTCAAATGGTTTGTTTTGTTCGTGCAACTTATTTCTGCGGCTGTCTGTAAAGTTACTTTAGACTCTTAAGAAAATACCATGATTAATAACCTTGCTGCTTTCTAGTGCGTCGAAGGTCTACAAAAATGTGCCTTGCACATCGTCACCGATCCAGCCATTATGAAATTCAAACAAATCATTATAAGAATTTTGAAGTCCCTTCAAGATCCACGAGCATACGGACAGCAATGGATTAACAAACTCGTAACACGCAACTTATATGACGTCCGTGACGAGTTGCGATTCAATGAAGTAGCAATTGAAACACTAATAAGAAACGGATTAGTTAATATGCTACAATTTGATGTTGCATTGGCACAATGCATTAAACGAGACCCCAATCATAGAGCTCTCAATTTAGCAATAGTTTTGATTACAAAACTTCTAATTGATGACCGCTCAAATCTTGTAACACAAAATGATTTTTACAATACTATTGACATGATGATCAGGATCAATACTCATGCAATACAGCCACCTCAAGCTTTAACTAAGATATTGGATAAGTTAAGGCAGCATAATGTTCAATCAGCGTTTTTTAGCGGTAGGCCATCAGCAGAACCAATTATTCATATTCATGACGGCATTTTACAAGTAAGTTTATATTGTACTATTCATAACAAACACTAATTAATTTTGTATAGGTGCGTGCCCCAAACTATGAAGACCCTCCAAGTTTAATGGAGAAGACCGATTACTTAATTCGTGAGTGGATTATCATATTCAATGCACAACCAACAGGGAGTGGCTTTACAGAGGCTTTTAGTGTGTTTGTTCATCATATGAACCTGCAGGGTGTTCTAAAAACTAATGATTTAATTACAAGATTCTTGAACTTCTCAACACAACTATGTGTTGAGTCAGTGTATATCAATATGAGTCACCAAACGTTGACTGGTAATAGTTTAATATCGAAGCCCTTTAATACCTTGGATGCCTTCGTAAAATTAGGAGTGCTATTAGTTAAGCATTCTGACGACGTAAATAAAACTATGACGAAAATAGATTTGCTCATTAAAGTGTTGGTTATTCTAACGGAATGTTTGTTGCAAGATCATGTACGACGTGGAGTAGATTTCCAGCAATTCCCATACCATCGAATTCTGATTATGCTGTTTTTGGAACTGAATTATCCTGAACCTGTTCTGGAAAGAATTAATTTCCATCTGCTAATAGCATATTCTCATGCTCTACGTTTTGTAAGACCATCAAAAGCAGCAGGTTTTTGCTATGCATGGTTGGAACTGATTTCGCATAGAGTGTTTATGGGATGTATGTTAGCAACTAACCAACAAGATAAATGGACTTTGTATGCACAATTACTTAATGATCTGTTTAAATATTTATCACCTTTCTTGAGGAATGCTGAACTCGCTAAGCCAGTAACAATGTTGTACAAAGGAACATTAAGAGTGCTATTAGTGTTACTACATGATTTCCCTGAGTTCCTATGTGCATATCACCATGAATTTTGTGATGTCATACCAGCGAATTGTATACAGTTGAGGAATCTTATACTATCTGCATTTCCTAGAAACATGAGGTTACCTAATCCATATACAACAAATTTGGTTGACATTCTTCAAGAAACTACTTATGATCCTAGAATTGTTACCAATGTCGCATCAATGATTACACCTATTACCTTTAAAAAGAATTTGAACTCTTATTTGAAATTGAGAGCTCCAATGAAATTTATGTCTGAACTAAGAAGTAATTTACAAGTTTCAAATGAACCTGATATGAGGTATAATATTCCATTAATGAATGCTTTAGTGTTATATGTTGGTACACAAGCAATTGCATATATTAGAGGTAAACGTCTTTCTACAAATATGTCAACTATTGCCCATACTGCTCATATGGATATCTTCCAACATCTAGCAGTTGATTTAGATACAGAAGGTAGATATCTGTTTTTAAATTCTATTGCAAACCAATTGAGGTATTCCAACAGCCATACACACTACTTCTCTTGTACCCTCCTGTACTTGTTTGCTGAAGCGAACATAGAAGCCATACAAGAGCAGATCGCACGAGTTCTACTGGAGCGGTTAATTGTAAATAAGCCACATCCGTGGGGATTACTAATAACGTTCATTGAACTTGTTAAGAATCCTAATTACAAATTCTGGGATCACGAATTTGTTCACTGCGATCCAGAGGTTAAAAAGTAATGTTGAAACCGCGAATTGAATAATTCAATATACTAACTTATATGTCTACTTTTAGGTTGGTTGAATCTGTAGCAGGGCCCTGTTTTGTACAAAAGACGGCGGTGCAAGCGGATGCAGTTTTGCCGGAATGATCTGGACATCATTTTATATATGAAACCCTTTTGTTGTCTCAGAAGTAGATTATGATTCAAAAGGCTTAGCATGGTTTAAAATAGTTTTTTTTATTATATTCCTTTATAATTTAAGTAGTGTAGATGTTAAAAATGTGTAAAATATTACATAGGTATTTGTAAGAACTTTTCATGTATTTGTAATTATATAAATATAATTATAAATGTAATAAATGGTATTCAATGTTTTGAGCATTAATTACATTTTATTTATGTTTAAAATTTAGGGTTTGGTTTTTTAACGTTAATATGAGAACACACTCCTTTTTCATTTAAAAATAGACCGTATATGACGTCATATTGCGTTCAATGTTAAATGTGTGCCATGTATTGTAGCGTAGGGCTTGGGCTATCCTTTCACAGTTTAGTATCCTTGACATTGTTGCCGATACAATTTCAAGTGTCAATTTATTGCTGATTGCTTGATGACCAATGTAAGACGAGCGTTATGAGTTTTTCAAATTGATCGAGATTGCGCTTGCAATAATTACAAGCAGCTGATGTAATACACTAATTGCCTTAGAAATGCACTGCAGCAATGAGTTGCATCGAATAGAACATAGTCATAGTCAATGTGTGCCACTTCCAATACTAGCATTACTAGTATTTCCGTTTACTTATTATGTATGATTAATATAAATTGTGATTGTTATTGCTCTTAAAAGTTGTCCAAATCTAAATCGGATGATACAATTCTCAGTGGAAATCTGTTGCGTTTGTAAGTTGAAACCATCCAATGACATAATAATATATATTATGCATAATAATTTGAAATTAATTATTTTTAATTTGAAACAATTAATTTTTTTTGTGTGGAATAAAAGTATAAAACATCAATTTATAAAATTTTAGTAAATATCAAACATTACAAAAATAGCTATCGATCTTTTTTCTTCTTAAAAAAGTTGTATAACATCAATGTTCACATTCTTACAACGTCTACATGATTTTTTCAATGTAATTTTGCTCAAAATTATGTCATAATCGTCTTATGATGACAATAAACTCAATTACCAAATTTTCTCCAGACATCCATGGTATCGTAAATACGTCTTCACGTTTTCTAACTAAGATTGTGGAAATATGCAATAACTTCCCGGGAAAAAAAAACTTCACTATAAGGAAGGTAGTTGTAGTTGTGAACAATTTAGAAGAAAAAAAATCAATTTTATGTAAAAATGTCTAAATGTCAAAATGACGAGTTTACTAAAAAATTCGCCAACAATTTGTCAAAAATGTTAAAATGCAAGACATGCAATTGTATTGTTATTAGTAGAACATTCAAATTGATTTCCAACAAGTGTAGTTAATAATTATTTGAAATTTCTTTCCCGCTTAGTTTTTGGCAAAAAAAAACAACTAAAAAATGTATTTCAACAGTAATATCGGAAGTTGCATTCGAATAAAATTGGAAATTGGTTTGATATGTTTGAAGAACAAACTTAATGTTAGTATAGTATATGAAAATATGTTCGTGGTCATAGAAAATGCTTGTTCAGGTTTTAAAATGTCTAACAGTGTTTTCAAAGACATAGAACCCAACTACAATGACGGTCTTATCTTGGTTGTCTCCCTTGATGGCAGCATCCATCCGGACAGGGACATAGTAAAATCACTTTTAAGTATGTTGTATTGACATTAGCACACTTGCACATACCATATCTACAATATCACATAAATAATTATTCTTGGTTAAAGGTTCTATCTCCACTATTGTCATCAATTTGGTGACAATGAATATCGTTGAAGTAAATAAGGTCAACATTACACTGGATGGTTTACAACATGTACACACATATATAATGATGAAGGTTAGTGATGTTTATTTATATTTACAATTTGTCTACGTTGTGTTGTGCCAAACATTATTTTACCTGAAATAGCAGTGCTCAATGCAATTATTCACTAAATCCTCAAACTTTTATTCCACGCCTTTTCCACCCGCTCTTCACCATTCACTCACCTTTCTGCAATCCGTTACCCACTCTGACTTTCCGCTGGACCTCTCTCCTCTACAGTTAGTTTATCATCAATACAAATGTTCGTGCGCTTTAAGTTGTTTTTAGTGCGCATCAAGCTCATCTTTTCATCCCAGCTCGCCAAATTCACTCGATCGCTACGTTTTCCCAGCTCTGCCCTTCGCACTTGGATCTTAACTTTATATCTCCCTAATATTGGTGCCACACCACCACAGCATTCCTTCTTTCTGACATTTGTCTTTGCAATTGTCTCCACCTTTTTTCTACTTGACGCATTTACTCCGGTGTTATTCTTTCCCCGGGTTCTTCATTCTTCTACCTCAGCTTCACCTGTTGGTTCATCCTTTTCATCAACTCCTTTCTCCACCTCTTCCACGCAACCTGCAAGCCCCTCCACCCATCGCTCATCTGCATCCACTTCTTGCTTTCTTTCTTATCTCTTCTCTGCTTCCTTGAATCTTCGCTTCTTTTCCATCTCCACTACCTCCTCATAATCTTTTTATGTCCTTCTTGATTCTCGCTGAGGCCACTTGCTTCTTGCTTCGTCTTATCGTTTTATCTTCTGTGTGCAGTCTTCGTCAAACCACTCCTTGTTTCGTTTCTTCTACATTTTTGCCAGTTGTTTGACTACTTTTAGAATACTATTTTGGATGCTCCTGCTCCACATCGTCATTGGCTGCATGCCTCCTTAAGTTATCGTGTATTGTTTCTTGATATTCAGTTTTCTCTTTGACACGTTTTAGTTTTTCTACATTCCATTTCCTTGGTTTAGTACCGCCGCATTTCTGCATATTCAGAGGAATTAACTGTGATTCAGACCACTTGTTAGTAATAATAATTTTATGGATGATACCCATCTCTTACGTATTGCAACATGGTCAATTTGATTACACCTTGTAATCGCCTTGATTTTCCAAGTTCCCTTGTGAATGCGCTTGTGTAGAAACACGTGCTGCTTCTTATAATATTTTGTATTGTTGCCACGTGACAGTGTCCTTTTCTATTCGTGCTTGTTATATCATATTTGTTGTATCATTGTCTGTTCGTGCTCATCGACCTTTCTTATTTCTCAATTCTAGCCCTATGTTTGCGTTGAAGTCTCCAATTGTTAAAATAGGGCGTGGTAGGGGGTACTTTGTCGCATTCTCAGCATGTTGCATACCTTAGAAACCTGTACATTCTGTTATTAGTTGACGTTAAGATAATTCATCTCTCGCTTTTTAGTTCAGTATAAATTCGGTTGACTGTCACTGCCGATATAATAGTGAGAGTATGCTCTTACACATTTTTCCTTGGCCTTTCCATCTAATTTTTTGCAGACCTGTTAGGTCTATGTATTGTCCAATAAGCTTTTCGGCTTTCTCCTGCAGTTTCCCTGGTGCATGGTTCTGACATTCCATGTACCTATTCCCATTTCGAATCTCTTGCCCTTTATTCTCAGAGTAGTCCGTTGCGGTATTTCTCATCCGGTGCTATTTCGTGGAGTATTCGTAACAAGTTTTTTTTCATGAGGAATTAGTCTGTTGTCCAACCTTTTTTTAGAGGACCATTTCTCCCGGTATCTTTTATTCTGACCTAGCCTTCCAAATGGATTGGTTGCCGCATTTTAGACTAGGATGCTCGGGTTTCCAAGGTTCAACTCCTCTTTTGAGGCTTCGTTCAGGTGAGAGTCGGAATTGGGTAGGAGAAGCTTTGTAATAATCCCTTTCTGAACGTTTGCCATGCGATACGCATACACTACTCCCATTTAGATCTATCTACTAGAAGTAATCAATATGATGATGTTGCTAGCACCTGTTACGAACTGTGACTTTTAATTTAAATTAAATTGATGTGTGAAGAGCGTCAAATATTTAAAATTTAACGGTTTGCGATTCTAGCACTAGAATGCTTAAACTTTCACTAAACACTAAACTACTTTTAAATGGCGCTGTTGTTATTAAAGTCCTTTTCACCTAGAATTTTTGTACAAAACGTACAGAATTAGCTACAAAACCTATATCTTATTCAATTCTTTTTGAAAGTTAATGCCTATTTATTGTAACTGATACCATCTTTTGTGTTAAGTTATGAATTACAGAAACCTGTTATCCAAATTTATAAATCAACTTGAAAATTCTGTCTGGTTTGTATCTATTAGTCAATCTTAAGTGTGTATGATGCCTAATATCGTCTGAGTCGAAGAGTTTAACACTGTAAGCGAGACGAGTAACATGTCCCTCGTTGCATATCAAAGTTTTTCAATGTAAAACGAGTGGTCAAATTCAGCTCGGGACATTCGAAAGAGTTCTAAACATAAAATCGGAAATCGCCTCGGTTATAAAAAATCCTTCTCTGTATTTTCACAGATTAGCGTTTATAAATGATTTATTAATTTCTTCACATATGTCCCTACCCTTATATCCTATACAATGCTAATCATAATTTATTAAGTACAGCATGTGGGCTTCCGAATTATGTTTGCACACGAGCGGTGTAAATAAACAAACAAAAATATCAAAATAATAAACCTAAATTTTATTTAACCATAACAAAATAGTATTCTAACAAATGTAGAATAACATAAACAACTTTCAAATTAATAAAGATATACATTTATACAAAATATAATTAATTTGCATAAATAACATAAATAAACCCCCCAAGTATTAATTATTTGTAACATTAATAGTTGCCTGTTAACAATAAGCTTTGGCATTAATACAAATACATACATTTATCAAATATTTACAAAATTCATCAGGAACAAAATCTCTACTTAAATTAATTAATCATTGTTAATAATTTAATGAGTAATATCACAAATTTCTTTAGTATAAATAGATTAATTAAATAAATATTGCACACAATTAATAATCGTCGCGCAGTCAACTTAAAACTAATAGATTGTTGTTTTTCTTTTCTGTGTTATCAAGTTTGTCTAGTGCATCACAAAATCTCGATACAACAGTCCTAAATTGGGGAGGAAAGGATGATTAGATTATTGAACGTGTCACCTTGGTAAACCATAATCCCTAAAGCGATCGATGCGTAAACCAAAACTAGTTAAAACACCATTACAATACTAGAAAAGCGGACCTTTTTTGGTAAATTTCCTTTTCGAGCGACCTCCACAAACACCTCTCCGCATTTAATGTTTTTAAATAAAGCCACAGCATCGTTATGTGTTGGTTTCTTTAGCGTCGTTCCATTAATGGAAATAATTTCATCACCTATAGATACAGAAATAATATTACCACAACTATAAAAACAAATAAATATGAAAATTACCTTCTTTTAGTATTCCGGATTCAGCAGCTTGTCCTTGTTGGAAAATTGTCTTCACGAATATTCCCATAGCACCTCTAGGCGAGTCAAACCCGCCGACAATTGAAAACCCTAGTGATTTCATCCCAGGACCTTTTCTAAATGTAACTGTTACCAGTTGATGACTATATTTTTTTAAATTGCTCTGTGGTACTGATATCTCTATACTGCTGGGTCTAGCAGAAAACGGTTTGACAGTTTGTGATTTGCTGTAGAATTTTCGCATTCCAGTAACAGGTTTTTGTAGAGGTTTTATGAATAGTGGGGGTGATGAAACGGGTTCCCCGAACTTTTTACATCCTATGACTGTCACCATGGTTTCTTGACTAGCGATGAACGTCGTAGTGATCTGCTCCCGTTTCAATTTCCAATCAGGGGATTTTTGGTCGCAGGGGGAGTTTGCTATTTTATATTTATGCCCTGGACTAGAACGGTCGATGTGCGGCAGGTATTCAGAAGATTGAGCAATGTATTTGGAAATCGTCTCCACATACGGTTGAGCAAAACGGTTCTGCAGTTTCTGCTCAATATTTGTTTCAACAGCCTTCAATGGTGTGCGTTCTGTGCTGCGTTTGGACTTCGAGCTGTATTTGGAGTCGCCTTCATCGTCTAATTTTCGGGAGGATTGTATTGAAAATATATTTTTCACCGAGCAGATTTTTGTGTGCGATTTTGGTGTGTTTTTTTCTTCGTTTATGGCCGATGGTTTGTGTGATTTCGGTGTGGATATTACTTCATTGTTGATGTCTTTAAGTATTTGCTGCGCCGCGTGTTTGCTGGGTTGGACTATTGGAAGGTGGTCGAGCATCTGTTGGTCGGTCGATTCTAAGTTATCTATCGTTGATCTCGTTTTCTTTTTGATTCGCAACGTCTGCTTGCCGGAGTCTTTCGTGAAGAACTTGTAATGTGAAGTGCCATTGTTGTTTTTCTGTTCTGTTTCGGTATTTGAATACTTGTCGCTACGAGCGAATAGCTTTCTAAAGGACTCTACGCGTGATATCTTATTGTCTTGTACTGGTGACGCCACGGAGTTGTTGCTCGGCTTTTCGGAGGAGGGGGTGCTGTTCTTCTTCTGGCTCGGGGTCTTCACCAGGAACTCAGACGAATCGGTTGGCTTAAGTGGGTCCCATTTATCACCAATGCTTCTTCCGCGTGTAGCCATTTCTACAAAATAATGGGTAACATTTTTATATGTATACTACATGTAATATCCGTCGTCCGATGGGGTATGGTGAATTAATTATCTCACCAACTCTTCTGAGCTCGTGTGATAACTATTGCGACACTTTTAATCTAAAGAAATTTCGGTTAAATTGGTAGTTCCCACTAGGTCAATTTCTCAGTCTCATTCTCTAGGTGTCTTACATTAAAAGCACTCTACGTGTATTATTGCACCTTATTTATTTAGGAATACAAACGAAAACGTGTGAAATGTTAGTTGGTGAAATTTATATACCTACATCATTAATCTACAGGTTCAATTTCAAGTAACAACATTTGTAATTACTCCATTTCAGTCATGTGGAGGGTTTAGTTGTTCGAGCCGCACGTTACTATAATTTTAAATTTTTAATATTGTAGCAAAAATGAGATTTTACTGAGGACCCATCGCAACAATATCAAACGCCTTAACTACTTTACAAGACATGTATAATAAATTTAAAGATCTACATCAGAAGTGTAAGTTCCTAAGTAAATTACTATATGAATAATATATAGAACAAGTGAGTCAATATAGTCGTGGTGATTCAAAAGTATTCTGAAAATGTATGAACGAGAAAAGGGGAACATTCGGATATCCAAGTAATATGTGGTATGGGGAAAAGAATGATTGTGTCAATTTATTTGGTGACATGTTCTCATCGGTTGATGTGACTGATTAGTCAATTTCGAATCTAGAGAATTAGACACTTCTTAATGATGCAGGTTTTGTTGTAAATGTCCTTTGGTGAAGCTTTTATGTAGCCTGTTTCCTATATCAAAATATTGTGCTATTTCCCCAGATATGTCGAAACGCAGTTATATAATTTAAATATGTAAATCAGCAGTAAGAAACGAAATATCCAACTATAGAGGTGTAATATGTCTGGGTAATTCAATTGATTATATAACTCTGGGGTGTAACTCCTAGGACACATATTGTATTTATTGTTTGAGAAAAATGTTAGAAAATGCTTAGATGTTGCGTCTTACTACTCTGGCGACTCGTAAAGGAGACATCCATGCTCTTTTTTCTAGCCGGCGCGTAAGCAGGATCCCCATGTTCCATCCAATCGCAGCCTATGGCCGGTAATTCGAACCATATCGGCGCAAACGTCATAATATAATCACAAACAAGAGCCGTTTGCAGCCAATCGGTAATTCCTGTTTGATTCCATTATTGCCAAACAACTAAAATGTTTTTGCAAGAAAGTTATTTTGAAAGAACAAAATGTTTTTATTGAAAGCAGATCAACTAGTACGAACTTGATATTGTATCAAAATGAGATAATAAATGCATTCGAAAATAAATCACAATTAAATGTGGCTTATACTGACTTTCTAAATACCACTGACATAATTAATCATGAAGCATTAATTTCAAAACTTGCGGTTTAGCCAGTAATGTTAAGTTGCCTTAAGACTAGATAGTCTAGATTTATTGCGTAGTGCCATAGTAATAGTTTATTTCAAAATTTAAAGAAATGTTGCTATCTAACATTTTCGAGGCCGGCTACGAATATTGTAACAATCTATTCTCTAAAAAACGTACCGTTGAAGTTATATAGTTCAAAGATCTGGTGATTATTTTAGATTCTAGCTGAATATTTAAAACTCATGTAAATACAATATGTATGACAGCGTGGAAATTGTTAGTATTTGTGATTATAATGTCAAGAGTTGAGAGTTGAGCGCATATGTTACCCTTGTGGTCTTCTGCTCTTAATGCTAGAATTCAATGATATTATTTGGTCACCTTAACAGGTAGGAGTAAGTAACAGAATTGAGAGCATCCAAAATAAATTCTTTAGACATCTAATGTATTTCAAAAGGCGTGAGAATAGTGACAAGATCAAAAACATTATCTCGGCTTTATATAACTTAAACTACCTGTACATAAAATCTATCAGAATAGACAATAAGTATTTGATAAGACATGTAACTGACAATACAGAAGCTTTTCCATTGAAAATCTTCCTTTTGTTTACGCAATTTGTTTGATTTGTCTTAATTGTAGTAATTTATTGATCAAATCTGTTTACTAAGTCTGAGGGTTTAAAGCATTTTAAGCGTCTTACATCACTTGGCTGGCACATTCGATTTTCGTAAGTTTGTTGGGATGTATTTCCACTCTCGCACAGTGATTTTGAATTGCTTCTTTCACTGCAAGAAGATACAAGTCTTGAGGTAAGTCTTTATTTGCAATATGCCAGGATGCATTAGTTATTATTCGAAGCAGTTTTTTCTGAAATCCTTAGAGAATTTCAATGTTTCAATTGGTGGTTGTTCCCCAGAATTGCATCCCGTAAGTCTATATTGGTTTAATTACTGTTTTATATACAAGTATTTTGTTTTTCAAATTTAGTTGGAATTTCTTTCCCAACATCGAATATAAACTACTTAGTTTAAGACCGAGTTGTTTTCTTACACTAAATGTATGCTTTTGCTAGGTAAGTCTGCGATCAAGATGCAAGCCAAGATATTTAGGGTTGTCAGGATGATTTAGTTAGCGACCATTTAATATTACTGCGGGCCAATTTTCCTCTTTCACTGTAAATGTGGCATGAATTGAGTTCTCTACATTTGGTTTAATTTTCCATTTCATAAGTTTCGCTTGCAGCTTGTTAAAATTGCCTTAGAGGGTTATGGATGTCATAGTTGATTGGTATGTGGTGCGAGTATGTAGTCTAGTCGAATTTAAGTCTGGATATAAAAAAAATCCTACTTGATATTTTATTACACACTACTGCCGAGGATTACTAGAATGCTAATGAATGAACATTAATTAAGAAATACAACATGCAAATCTTATTAGATAAATGAATATGAACATTGCACACATATTTGGCATTGGATTGTCCTCCTTTTTCATGTATTTTCATTACGATTTGAACTATTCTCTCAATAATAATGCAAAGTTTTCGATAATGTACTTTTCGTGTTCCTCATTTATTTGCTCTTTAACAATTGATCGAAATTTAGCGTTATTCAGTTTAAATTGTAAGTAATTTAATTGCCTACAACATGCATTAATTAATTAATATGTCAATATTTAGTGGAAAATGAAAATTCCAATAAGTGCTAAACACTTATTGGAATTTGCCACATTAGCACAACTTCTTTCGAGTTAGTTTTTCGATATTATCATTCTAGTCACCCTTCCCGACAGTAATGTGCAATAAAATAACAAATAGGATTTTTTTTAAGTTTTCAAACTATGTGTAGCTAATTCAACTTAACTAATAGCCGTATCGTCTGCGAAGACTGCCGTGGACGTTAATTTGGTTGTCGATAAAACAGCTGTAAACAATAAATCTAACACTGGTCCTAATATTACTTCCTTGCGGTATCATTGCTAGAATTGAATGTAAGTCAGTGATTTCGTTGCTATTCTTTACAAGTGTCTATTTGTAACTGTAATTGTATAATATTTTGTTTACCCATTTCGCATGTTATATTGTGTATTTTATTTTATTCAAGTCGTTTTCCGTTAATAAAGCATATTATTAAGATTCTTATTCTGAATGAGTGTCTTACTAGATCATAACATAGGGGATGTGTCGCGTATGCTAAAGGCGGTGTCGTCTCGTTGTCCTGTTCGATGACATCTGATAAAGGTGACAGACTTAATACTTGGGGATTCGAATCAGATAATCGTTTTATGAAAAAAAAAATGCTGTTTAATCTGCAATAACAAATAAAGGGGCAGCTCCACTCGAATCGCGAGAAAGCGCAGACGTAGCAAATGGCGACGAGATAAAAATGACCGTGGCAAAAACACATTTATTTAATAAACAAATTCATAACATTCGCTCCTAATAGGGTGAATAAGACAATTGGTCAGCAATCATATCAAAAATAACTCAGAACATCTTACACTGCCGAATAGCAATATGCAGAAAAGCTACCATTGGCATATAAATATTCCCACTAATAATAAGTACGGTATTTTATCGGATACAGAAGAGATAGGGCCTTCAATCTCAAACGACCCGATCGCACAAGAAATACCGAAGATTACACCTATATTCTTACATTTCAATAAAGACAAATGATGACTATTACGAAACATGAAGAGGTTAATGTGGTTATGGGTGACTTCAATGCAAAAGTGAGCGCAATGCTGAGTGACCAAGTGACAGGAGAGTGGGGGATTAGGACAGAAAAACGACAGAGGAGAACGATTAGTACAACTCTGCAAAGAAGGTTTTATAATTACCGATACATTCTTCCAGCTACCGGTAAGATGACTGTACAGGTGGTCAGCGGCCAGGGACGACTCGTTAGAAACCAAATTGACTATATACTTGTTAAACAGAGATTCGCCTTGATATCTGTGAAGACGTTGCCTGGGACTGATGTCGGATCCGATCACAATCTCCTAATTGGAGTAATGCATACCAGATTAAATAAAATACCAAAAAAGAAAATAATAATAGTCATACACCCCAGAAAAGCTAAGGTTCCCATTGTCAAGCAGGTGGTGCTGCGTGAGCTGCCTGAAGAATTGAAGAATGTATCTAACTGCACAGAAATTAAGCAAACGTGGTACAGTGTGAAAAAGTCTTCAACCAGACCAGCGAAAAAACATCTAAAAGCTACTAAGAAAATAGACAAATAATTCATAATGGAAGAAATATTAAAACTAATGGAAGAAAGGAGGCTATGGAAAGCAACAGACCACGCCAAGTACCGCGAAGGGCACCGTGTAATACGAAAAAAAAAAAGAGAACCCAAACAAAAATTTAAAAAAGAGGCATGTCGGGAAATTGATGAACTCCAAGAAAAGCATGATACGTTTAATCTCCATAAAAAGATTAAAGAAACCGTTAGAAAATCGAGAGGCCGGTCAGTGATATCGCTAATGGACAGAGATCGTAATGTAGCTGCAAATACGGAGAAAAAGGCACGAATATGGACATAATACGACTCTACGATGATCACGAACGAGAGGTGGAGCATGGTATGGAAGAAGCCAACAATGGTCCAGAGATTCTGCCAGGAGAAACTATATAAGCGATAAGTCAACTCAACAATGGGAAAGCACCTGAGCCTGACAACATCCACAGCGAATTGCTAAATCTTGTAGAGGACGAAGGTATTGACACTCTGACAAAGTTATTTAATAAAATATACGAAAGTGGTGAAATTCCCAACGACTGGCTCAAGTCCTATTTCATTACCCTGCCTAAGAAATCAAATACGAAAAGGTGTGAAGAACATAGAAACATTAGTTAAATGAGCCATGTCTTAAAGGCTTTTCTTAAAATTGTACTTAAACGTATTTATCGACAGTGTGACGAACATATATTCACCCAGCAATTTGGAATCAGAAATGGTTTCCGAGCCCGCCACGCCCTCTTTGATATGCAGGTACTTGTATAACGATGCATGGATATGAACCAGGATGTACATGCATGCATCATAGATTACGAAAAGGCTTTTGAACGCGTACGACATGATAAGCTCATAGAAATCCTGAAACAAGAAGTGGGAATTGACGACTGAAATATCCGTATCATTGCAAATTTGTACTGGCAACAAACAGCAACAGTCTTGGTTGAAGACGAACGATATACCAATCAAACGGGAAGTAAGACAAGAATGCGAACTTTCACTAACTCTGTTCAACCTATACGCAGAAAGAATTATGGATCAAGCACTCGAAGACGCCACAGAATGCATTATTGTGAATGGTGAAGTAATTAACAATCTGAGGTATGCTGATGATACCGTCCTCTTGGCAGCAACAAACGAAGACCTGCTGAAAATGCTAAACCGGATTGATGTGGCTAGTAGAGACGCTGGAATAACCATAAACATTAAGAAAACGAAAATGCTAGTCATAAGCAAAAGAAGTTCACGCACAAATAATGTTAAACGGCAAAATAATTGAGCGCTGCTACAGCTACCGTTATCTTGGATGCCTAGTCAACGAAATATGGGAAATGGGGCAGGAAATTCGCTGCCGCATCGAACAAGCCAGATCCGTATTTGTAAGTATGCAAAAAGTACTTTCCAACATAAACTTGAGTTTAGACCTACGACTAATGATGATACGCTGTTATGTTTTTCCGATAGTCTTCTACGGTATGGATGGTAAGGATGGACACTATCCAAATTACTGAGCGATTAAATAAACGCTTTGGAGATGTGGGTGTACCGTAGAATACTATACATCTCATGGAGAGATCATTTTACTAACGCTGAAGTACTTAGACGCGTGGACACAACTGCTCCTAACAGTGAAGGAAAGAAAGCTGAAATACTTTACACACGTGATGCGAAACGAAAAATATAGACTTCTATATCTTATAATACAAGGACAAATAGTAGGACAAAGACCCCTAGGGCACCGTCGGACATCGTGACTGAACAACCTACGCCAGTGGTACGGCAAGAGTACAAGGTGTTTATTAAGGGCGGCCGATACCTACGAGACACCTGGCGACCTCTCGTAGAAATCAGTCTTGCCCCCACATATCTGGCTCGGTGGGGGTTGACGTTTAGTTCCCGTGAACTCGTGGGACTGATATGGAACCTAATAAAACAACAAACAAAACCAATACCGTGGGACACTCGCAAAGCGAACCACAGAACCGGCCCTCGGGCTGCGCAAGAAGAAAGCTGAAGAAGCAGGCTGCTGGGACAGCAGGCACCAGTTCCTCTTCAGAGGCGACACACTAAAAGCCGGTGAATCTATCGGCTTCAGTAGAGTATCAGCTAGGGCCGGATACCTCCATGTCTCCTGCGTCAACCAGAGCACCAAACTCTGGCTGGCGGGGGTGATGAGAGAGGGACAACCCTGGGAAGGGGCCAGACTCAAATCTGTCGAGGAGAGTCTGATACCCAAACAATTAAGGGCCATGACGTGGATTTCGGGGCCAGCAATGGAACCGGAGAAGATCCTACGCAGATTAATGGTCGAAAATGCCGGAACCTCAACCTGAACCCCAACCAAAACCTGTGACAGGACCTGAAGAGGGAACGTCAGAGGATACACGTCGAGGGGAAGGACTCATACAGGAACCTCTAAGGGGGGCACAGGCTAGTGAGGGGCCAGAAATGGAACCTCAACGGCCAAAGCAACCCAAAGAGGGACCCAAAAAGGACACCCCCAAAACGTCTCGGTGGGGGAATCAACTGTGGCGACACAGCACAATCCAGAGGGGGGGGGGGGGCTGAGAAGGAACCCTTAATGGAAATGGAGGATTGAAAAAAATTTGAAGATACTCCAGGTAAATATACATCACTGTAAGGCAGCCTCGGCTGCTCTACATGCGTATACCATTCTTAACGATATAGATGTTGTGCTCATTCAGGAACCTTGGGTATGCAAGGGGGAAATCCAGGGACTAAAACTGGGTAAAGGTTGGACACTATATAGTGCCCATACCGACAACCCAAGAACCTGTATCCTTGCAAAAAACAAGATCAGACTACTACCCATGTGGAACCTAAACTCCAGGGACCTCACAGTGGTGAAGGTAAGACTGGAGCCAAACGAAGGAGCAGAGACGGAAATATTCCTAGGCTCTGCATACCTTCCATATGATCAACCCGAACCTCCACCGACACCGGATTTACGGGCCCTGACACCACTCTGTCAGAAGAAACAATCCCAAATGATTCTCGGATGCGACGCAAATGCGCACCACTCTGTGTGGCGAAGCAGTGACGTCAACAAACGGGGTTAGTCTCTCTTAGATTATTTACTAGAAAATAAGCTGGATATTCTCAACCGCGACGACAAACCGACCTTGGTAACATCGACACGAAGCGAAGTAATTGACCTAACCATAGGGACGATGCAAGCAGAAACCATGGTTAGTAACTGGCATGTATCAGACGAACCTTCTCTGTCTGACCACATATACATCAGATTTGATATAAAATCCACGGAAACTAACCCCCAGACATTTACGAACCCACGGAACTGTCAATGAGATCTTTACAAGGAATACCTGCGACAGGGCCTGGAACAAACTCCGGGCAAAATTAGGAATAAAGTGGAGCTAGAAATAATGACCGATAGCGTCACAAATACAATAATTTCAGCTTTTGAGCCAAGCTGTCCAAAACCGGTAAGAGAGAACCGAAGGAATCTTCCGTGGTGGAATAAGGGACTCTCTGACCTAAGCACAAAGACAAGAAAGCTGTTCAACCAGGCTAAAAGAACTGGCGACTGGGGAACTTATAAAGAAACCCTGACGGAATACAATATCAAACTAAGGAAGTCTAAAAGAGCTACATGGAGGGAGTACTGCCAGGGGGTTCAGAAAACACGCGACTGTGCAAAACTTCAGAAGGCTCTCGCAAAAGGTAACAACAATAAAATTGGATCATTGCGGAAAAATTACGGAACATACACAGAAGCCGAAGGGTAAGCGCTGAAACTCTTACTTCAAACGCATTTCCCGGGTTCTGCGGTTATTGATACCGAACACGAGAATCTGGCTATCGACAACCCATTCAAACGGGGAACAAAAAATAGCAAAATACTAATACAAATACAAATACTAGCAAAGAACATAGTGTCGCAATCAAAACTCGCATGGGCAATCAGCACATTCGAGTCATTCAAAGCTGCTGGGGAAGACAACATCTTCCCAGCACTACTCCAAAATGGAATGGAGGAATTAAAATCAGTACTGTGTATCATTATGCGGGCGCGTATAGCTCTAGGGCACATACCAAATAAGTGGGCAAAAGTTAGGGTGGTATTTATACCAAAACCAAGACGAGAAACATACCAACTGGCAAAGTCCTACAGTTTGACTTCGTTCCTACTGAAGACAATTGAAAAACTGATTGATAGACACATCAGGGACGGAGCAATGGTACTAAAACCACTGCACAGACACCAGTATGCCTATCAATCAGGAAAGTCGTGCGTAACCGCAGTGCACGAAATAACCACAAGAGCTGAAAAAGCAATCAAGAACAAGCAGACAGCTCTTGCAATCTTTCTGGATATAGAGGGCGCCTTTGACAATACCTCGTTTGAATCCATTACTAGAGCCACACAAGCAAGAGGCATACAGCCAACCGTAGTTGGACGGCATCACATCAGAACTTCTGCAAGGTGCACTCAAACACGTGGAACGGTGGTGTGCAACAGAGGGCCTCATGGTTAATCCCGAAAAAACCTCTTTAGTACTATTTACACGTAGACGGAACTTAAATAAGATAAAAATACCGACGCTGTTCGGCAGAGAAATACAAATGGAGGGGTAAGTTAAATATCTGGCTGTAACTCTAGACTCTAAACTGACCTTCAAGCCACATATGACAAAGATTACGAACAAAGCCGTGAAAGCGTTCTGGGCATGCCGGCGAATGTTCGGAAAAAACTGGGGACTAACACCAAAAATGGTGTATTGGCTCTATACTAGGCTTATATGCCCCATTATGACTTACGCACCAACAATCTGGTGGCATAAAGCCTCAGACGGGGTAAGCAAGAAAATACTAGGCAGAGAATGGCCTGTCTAGGAATAACAGGGGCAATGACAACAACCCCCACTGCCGCAATGGAGGTTATATTGGACCTGCCTCCACTTCACATCAAAGTGGAGACAGAGGCCAAGATAGCAATCTACAGAACTAACGCCATGGGGACGTCATACGACTTATCCATAGACCACACCCATCTAGCCTTAGGGAAAACCGAAGAGTACATTCTAAGAATGCGTCCCGACAGGACAATGAATATAATCCACATGACGAAACCTTACAAGGTAGTAATACTAGATAGGGCTATATGCAAAATGGATCAATCTGGTTTACCGATGGATCTAAATCCAACAAAGGAACAGGAATAGGACTGTATGAGAACAACTCAGCAGGAGGCACAAAACTCCAGCTTGGCGAGCATACCTCCGTGCTCCAAGCAGAAATTATCGCAATTGAATGCTGCGTTAAAACTCTATCGAAAAGAAACTATAGTAAGAAGGAAATCAATATTGTGACAGACAGTCAAGCAGTGCTGAGAGCTCTTGACTCCAGCGTGAATAACTCCAGAGTTGTCATAGAATGCATTGAAGACCTGATGATACTGGGAGCCCGAAACAAAGTAACACTTGTGTGGGCACCGGGACATCAGTGAATCAAAGGCAACGAAATAGCTGACAAATTGGCAAAAGAGGCTAGCGTATACTCTATACCATATAGAACCGCAAGGAATAGCTTGAGAAAGCATTAAAGAAACCACCACAGCCGATACTGGGAAGCCCAAACTGGAATGAAACACCCGAAGAGGTTCATTAAGGCTCCCAGTACGGAGGCGACGGAAGAAATCCTAAAACTAAATAGGAACCAATTAAGGAATGTCGTGGGACTTCTAACGGGACACTGCAGATTGAATAAACACCTGCGCAGAATGGGGATAGATAAATCACCAAAGTGCAGAGGCTGTGGGGAAGAAGAAGAAACCCCACTACATGTAATAACTAGCTGCGAGGTATTCAACTCAAGCAGGAAAAAGCCCTTTGGTTCAACGCGAATGAGCCAAAAAGAGATCCAAGCTCGCCTATTCATGAGACTTCTTGACTTCATTGAAGACACAGAGCTCATGAATGAGTTAGTTAGTTATGGGGGAGCACAATAGGCCAACCGTGGCCGCAGTGCAGTGGGATGCCACAGCGACACCAGACCCTTCAGGACAAGAAAAAAAAAGGGCGGCCGCCTCTAAAATGCAAATCGCCATGATGATCGCCAATCGTCGATAGAATAGGCACATAAAGAAGAAGAAGAAAGACAGAAACCTCATTTGCAGTTGAATTATTTCCCTCAAAGAAACATCTGGCATTTACAGAGTTACTAAAATATACTAATTTCGATGATTTGTGCGTGTAACCATTAAGCTGCTCATTCAGATTTGCTAACCACATATCAAGGGCCCTGTCCATTTGGCTACTACCATAGACAATTACTATACGCTGTACTAGTAGTA
This sequence comes from Lordithon lunulatus, assembly GCA_963942505.1. Lineage (NCBI taxonomy): Eukaryota > Metazoa > Arthropoda > Insecta > Coleoptera > Staphylinidae > Lordithon > Lordithon lunulatus. The sequence continues at coordinate 34,987,205 of OZ012674.1, read as the reverse complement.
TGAGCATGACGTCAGCATGTGTGACCACTAGTCACTAGTAGTAGGCAAGCGAACAGGGCCAATATCTTGTTTGAACGCCACAACATCCATTTGACGTGATGAATTAGGGTTAGAAAACGTTCACTAATCCATAACCTTATTGGCTGCCGTGCTATGCCGCAGCTTAACATTTTCTATCCACGCAACCAAAGTTTTGATTTTGATTTGATGTTTTCCGAGTACCCAACAATACATACAATTGCAATAAATATGCATTACATGTTTACAATTTAAATCACAATGCACGCAATACATTTGGTGCACAGTGCACAGTTTCTCTGAATATTCCATCTATACATGTATTTAGGTTTTGTTTTTCAGATTGCGCAGTATTATCCACATATAAATGTATGTTTGATTTGGAAATGCTACTGTTAATATTATACATTATTGGTATTTCATTAGGTGCCAATTGGAGTGTGTGCGACTTATTATTTTATGGTTGGAATGAATTCCCGAAACGACTATCACACCAATTATTAGTATATTAATATTCAATTTTCAATACCCAGGAATAACATATTATTTCACCAAATACATTTCGCGCACACATCTACAAGACCCTGTAGGGTTATTATATGCAACAGCTGTTCAATCGATGTACTTTTTCAATCCTTAACCTACATATTAATTACGTATCCGCTCAGTAATAAAATCTCCTACCTTTAAGACGTATCGTTCTGTCCTCAAGATGTACTAAGAGTACGGTACCTTATGGCTATTATCACTACTGTTACTCTCACAATCGTACAATAAAGAATTAGTTGTGACTCGCGAGCACCACGTGCACTGTGCACTCTCGGGGATCTGCAGACCTGCGCAGCGCGGCACGCCGTGTTATTCGCGACCAGCTGATAAGCGTTTTTTGTGCCGAATATCTCTCTGGACCACGGACGCTGGTAATACCAATATTTTGAGTCATCATATTTTGTAATAATATAATAGTGAAATAAATAACGTGTGTGCTTCATATTTAATTTAATATCACATTAAAATCATTCATAAACGGCTAATTCTAGTAATCTCCAATTGTGAGTTTATCTTAATTTTAATATAAACTACTTTATTACCTCTTATCTATTATAATTTAGTTACTGGTAAAAGCGCTACTATGTACCCGCGAAGAAGTTGAAAACGAGCCTAGTGAGAGTTCTTTAAACCTGTACATGTACTGCGATTAAAATTGACCCAGTGAAAAGTATTCAAAAATGTAAGTATATAGTAGAAACACATTATTTCTAAAAGTTTTACCAATACAAATATTACCAAGAGCATTTTCTATTTTTAAAATAACGTTCTTTACTATTATTATAAAAATTAAATAAATAAAAGAAAAACATCTACAAAATCATCTATCATCTACTAGCGGACATAATATTCAAGAACAACAAGGCTTTCGAAAAATCAGTCAACCATATGGTAGGACAAATCTCAGAAAAAGCGCTAGAATTTAGAAACCCGCATATTTCTGTTTCGTGGAGAAGGCGTTCGATAGAATCCAGTTTTCAGATGTACATACTAACCATGGTCAGTGGTGAGTGATGCACATTTATGGCAACAATTGGATTAAAATCAACAGAGACAGAACAGTCGACATTTGATGAGACCAGTATGAGATTCAGTAGTCGTCCATTCCGATTTAATATATCATTTTATTGGAATAACTTACATAAATTGAGAAACTCATAGAAACGACTGATTTTATTTGAGCTCTGGACAGCGCAAGTCAGGTAGGTTAAAGTCTCCTACTTTAATCATTCTTTCCTCCAATATAAAATACGACTAAAAGTATTCAAAACATGGAGAGTAATCATCATAGCAGCAATCAGGCGGAATATATACAGACATTAGTAAATAATTATATACATCCATCACCAATCTGGCTAATATTTTCCCACAGTATAATTCAAGCTGAATTATTCGCGACTTTAAATTATTTCGGGTTGCTATCAATACTCCTCCGCGCCTCCTTTTCTCCCAAAGACGCCAACAAAATATATGGCATCACTGATACAATGGGCATGAAAGTAAAAATCATTCCACTATATTTCTATAGTGGAATGATTTTTACTACAAGTCTACAAATTAAATAGACACCACAGTGCAAAAACTGCCAAGCTTACGGACATACTGTGGCAACCGAAAGACGCTGTCACTAAGTGTATACATTGCGGAGTAGCCATGCAGCAAGCTATCGTGGGAGTATGCTAGGTAAGGAGCTCCAAAGAATAAAAAATCAACGAGTAAAAAACCCGACAAGAGCAGCGCAATGCCTATAAATCTTAATCTCGCCCAAAGAAATGACAACACAGACAACAAGCAGGTGACTAGACCGTATAATGTTGTAGTAGCTAGTAGCAATAATGACAATAAAAATAAAAAATATAACCAGAGTAACCAGACAACGAACATCTTAACAAAATCTTACATAGATGCAAAACTGAAACTCTTACACTAGAAGCTAAGCGCAATGGACACAAGAATAACAAATCTTGAAAAATGCAGCCAGAGGGCAATACATAGGTTAGAAATGGCTAAGCAAATACGAATAATGGAGTGGAATGCCAATGGCTTATTACAACACAAACAAGAGCTACAAGTAGTTCGGCATAGAAAGAATAGATGTATGTCTCATGTACTACTATGCACTTCACTAAGTAGCCATACATCAAATTCAGCGTATACTCAGGGTACCACAAAATACACCCAGAAAATGTAGGCAAAGGAGGCAGCACAATAATAATTAATCAGACCATATCACACCACCAGGAAATAGGTTAGTAGACAGAAGCCATACAAGCCACAGCGGGTAAGCATTGAAACAAAAAATCGTAACATAGTTGTAGTGGCAGTATACTGTCCGCCAAAAGAAAATAACAAAGCAGAACAATACAAAGAATTCTTGAGTTCCATTGGTAATACATTGGTGAAAGGTGAAAATCACAATGTATGTTTGGCATTGTGATTTTCACCTTTCACCAATGTATTACCAATGGAACTCAAGAATTCTTTGTATTGTTCTGCTTTGTTATTTTCTTTGAATTGGGATCCAGACTAATAACTACAAAAGGCAGGGATTTACTGAAAGCATGTAAACAAGTAAACTGCAATCTGGTATTTACTAAGAAACCAACATACTGGCCAACTGGCGTGAACAAAATACCACGACACTTGATCGACTTCTTCATATACAGGAATTTAACAACAAATTATTTGAAAATAGAAGAAGCATTTGATATGAACTCAGACCATTCACCCATTCTTCTAACAATCAGTGGAGAAATATTACAAAAAAAATTATCCCCTAGATAAGTAAAGAGGAACACTAATTGGAAAAGTTTCAAAGAACTGGAAGCCTTCCATGGCCTCTAAAATGATCGGAGCAACTTGACGCCGAAGTAGAGCGGTTGACCAAACAGATCCAAGAATCAGCATAGAACAATAATACGCCCAACCATCCTAACCAGATCAGATGGGGAAAATTATTTAAAGAAAATACGAGTCATAATCTCAGAAAATAGAAATCTAAGATGTAAGTGACAAAAAACTAGATACCCACCCCATAATAAAGAGCTAAACAGTGCGGTGCAAAAACTCAAAACACAAAATTAAAAAAACACAAATGAAGCTATTGGAGTATACCTGAACGAAATTAACTAATGACTATAGCATGGACTACTCATTATGGAAAGCCACCAAGAAACTAAAGAAAAATATTTTACATAAATTAGCAATAAGGAACGCAGATGATACTTGGGCCAGAAATAATGATCAGAAGGGTAAGCGTTTCGCAGAACACCTGGTAGACATATTCCAACCAAACGAGGGCGATGATATTGAGGAAGGGAACTATATCTACCATGATGAAATAGAAATTAAAGCTGTTACACCAAACGAGGTCCGAAAGGAAATAAAAGAAAATATTAATCCTAGAAAAACTCCTGGATTCGAACTAGTAGTACAAAAAAAGTAGTAGTAAAATTACCAATATAATAAACGCATCGTTTAGAGTTAAGTATGTACCACTTAACTAGAAAGTAGCAGAAATCAAAATGATAGCAAAGCCAGGTAAACCCCCAAATGAAGTTTCATCGTACCGGCCCATATCCTTGCTGCCGTTATTATCGAAACTATATGAGAAGTTGCTGATAAAAAGATTAGAACCAATAATAGAAGAAAGGAACCTCATCCTAAATCATCAGTTCCGCTTCAGAAAATACTACTCGACCCTGGATCAAATACATAGAATAACTAATGTAATAGAAAAGGCACTGGAGGGAGGAAAACCCTGCTCAGTCGTATTTCTTGATGTAGCCCAAGCATGGCATGATGGATTCGTCATGAAACTAAAAAGACTACTTGCAGCTCAATACTTTCAGTTATTGGAAACCTACATTACAAACAGATATTTGAGAATTAAACAAGAACAGGCATATTCACAGCTTACAGAAATTAAGGTAGGTATCCGTAAGGTAGCCGCTACTCTAATTCATATACTATCATTGATGTACCGGACTTGGAAGGAGACATGATAGGTATCTTTGCTGACGATCAAGCCGTTTCAGCAATCGAAAAAGACCATGAAGAAGCTGCAAGGAAGCTGCAGAATAATATCAATCATTTCACATAAAAATGAAGGACAACTCAACGGCACAAAATCGGTGCATGTTAATTTTACCTACAAACAAGAGAAATCAGCCTATTACAATAGACAACGCGCAGGTCCCCAATACAGATTCCGCAAAATATCTTGGGTTACACCTAGACAAGAGACTCCGTTGGAAAATCCATATTAAAAAGAAGATCAATTTAAAATTCAAAAATCTGTACTGAATACTCGGCAGAAATTCCAAGCTATCCATCGACAACAAACTATTGATTTATAAACAAATACTAATAAACCCGGTATGAATAAATGAAGCGCGGCGTTGGGGATGCGCCAGTAGGAGTAACATTGAAGTGATCCAGAGGTTTCAGAATAAAGTACTGAGAAGCAGCATTGACGCACCATGGTACGTAAGAAACAGCTCAATCCACTCCGATCTGAAGATTGAGACTGTGCAACTGACGATCGCCAAATGTACTAGCAGGTACGAACAACAGCATGTCATCCAACTCCTCGACAACACATCTTTGCAAAGAAGGCGCAAGTGGACGAAAGCCTTTGAACTAGTCAATGAACAAAAATGCGTAAAAGCAAAGTATGTGCGAGCATAGTGGAACGCAATTAGTTAGTGCAAAATCAGAGTGTAGTGTACATGTACAGTGAGTAGAAATTACAGGGTCATTATTGAAACTATAGATTCAACACAAACCCTAGTAACTTAAATTCATCTTACTGGCCAGATTGTAATAACATAAATTCATCCTCGGGGCGCTGCTTAAGGAGATACACCAACTTGAAGTTGGTGTGTACATAAAACATAAATTATCTCAGTTGTCTAGTTGAATATGACAGTTGAAACCTAATGCAGTTTACAAGATATTACAAGTGTTAAAGTGTAATTTGTTGTACAATATTCCACAGTTTAGCATACAGCACGTGTTTACACATGCAGAACATGCATGAATATGGTATTTGATTACGGGTTCTGCAATGGAAATGCTGTTTCTGCGTATAGAGATACAACAGATTTCCTAACCGTACAGTACCAAGTTCAAAGGTGTTTATTCGTACGTTCACGAAACTGTGTGAAACTGGTGCAGTCAAAAGCAGTCATATTACATGAATATGTAAGTAAACAAAACGTATACGTAGGTGAATCGGTCGAAATGCTCACGTTTATTGGCCACTAAGTGCCCCGGAGCTTAACCCTTTAGGTGTTTGCCTTTGGGGATGACTGTATAAGCGAACTCTACAAAGATAAACTTAATACAAAAGATGAAATAGTCATTAGAATGATGAGTAGTGCCCTCATAAAAGAACGATCAGACGACCTTAGGAAAGCTACACGTAGTATTGGCACTTCAAAAGTGCATTGAAGTCAGTGGTAGGATTTTTGAAAATCTACTTTGACATAATTATTCGTGTGTTCTATCATATAAATAATAATAAGTGCAATCAATAAGTCCATTGCGTTAGCTTATCACCGTGTATTAGTCTTTTATGAGTAATATTCCAACAGCAATATCTCTGAAACCGTTTATAAGTGGTCATAAACATGTGACGTGAACTTTTTTATTTAAAATGGTCCATACTACCACCAAGGTCAGTAAGGAGTTGGCATCTAACATCTCTGTAAGTCCATCTCAAATGACAACCTCACCTGCACGTGGATACCTACTGCTAGATAACAAACGAGGCTCTGTCGACCGAACCGCGGCGGAATAACCGTACGATCCGGAATTAAGGAAATGTAATTCCACATACTGGGTAAACGCAAACCACTTACCAACCCGCTTTTGCCAGCGTGGTAGGTTACCGGCTGAAAATCCCCTTATGAGAGACAACAACAGTAGAAGGCCCTCAGTCTACGGCAGTTCGAAGTCTTCCGATCACGGTAGCGATCGGCACAGACAGAGAAGAGAGGGTGCGATGAATTCCCGAATTGGATCAGGCTACCACAAGAAAAGAAAATTGCAAATCGCCACATATAACACCCGAACACTGTCAACCGAAGAAAAATTACTAGAACTAGAAGAAAAATGTTTACACATTAAATGGGACGTAGTAGATATTAGTGAATTCAGGAGGAAAGGTGAAGACCAAATGACACTAAAATCAGGAAACATCATCTACTACAGAGGAGAAGAAGAGTTCGTCCTAAGAGGAGTTGGTTTTATCATCCACAAGAAACATGTCAAGAACATCACTGAAATTGGAAGCATAAGCTCGAGAGTCACCTACTTAATAATTAAAATAAACCAAAGGTATAATCTTAGAATCGTGCAAGCATGCGCCCCTACTACTAGCCACGAAGATGAAGCAGTCAAGAGTTTCTATGAAGACGTTACCACAGCTATGAACTACTCCAAAGCCCAATACACAGTTCTAATTGGCGATTTTAATGCCAAAATTGGCGGAAAACAACAAGAAGAAGAAATTTCCATTGGATACTACGGACTTCGTCAAACCTACTATTGCAATTCTTACTACAATATGGCCTCTACGCAATGAACACTTTTTCAAAAAAAAAAAAAAGAACAACGCGGAAGTGGACATGGAGGAGCCCAGATGGAGTCAAAAAAAATGAACTAGACTATCATAAGTGACAGGAAGGACATAATACAGTAATGTCACAGTACTAAACAAGTGTTCAGTTGGCAGTGCCTCACTGTATGGTCAGGGCAAAGATAGTATTAAACATAAAAAAAGAAAGATCTAAACTAACCAAAAAAGAAGAAACTAACAAATGGACATGTACCGATCCACCAGATACATATAAACAAATAATACAAACAAACCTACAAGGACTAGCGAACATGAGGCTTGAAGAAGTAAATGATACCATCCTTTCTGCGCTAAAAGAGGCAGTAAGTAAATGCAAATCTAAAGTGGAAAAGAAGTGTGGAAAATTAAGTACACACACACAAAAAAGCTTATGAAACACCGAAGAGACCTAAAATATAAAGACTCACAAGAATATAGAAACTTAAATAAGAAATATCTAAAGAGACGCGGAAAGATAAACGTAAATTCAATACCGAAAAGATCTCCGAAGTTATAGAAAGGAATATGAGAATGAGGGTAATGAACAGAGAAGAAGAAACGACATCCATATATTAGCAGATGCATATGGAAACATAACAACCAATAAACACAGGATCATAGGCATAGTTGAAAATTTCTATAGAGAACTATATAAAGTAACAGATAACCACCATGAATACCCTAAAATACACAGAGTCTTAAATCAAGGATCTGATGATGTTCCTGATATCACAATAGAGGAAATTAAAATATCACTGAAGGAAATGAAAAATAGCAAGGCCCCGGGTGAAGATGAAATAGTGATTGAAGCCATAAAAGAGGGCTGAGAAAAACTTATCCAAGCACTCCACACTCTGTTCAACAAGTGCCTCAGCGAGGAGAACATCCCGTCAAAATGGAACAATGCTTTGATTATCATCATGCACAAAAAAGAAAACCCAGCAGACCTCGCATATTACCGGCCTATCAGCCTCCTTTCACACATTTATAGCTATTTATGAAGATCATAACTAGGCGACTAACATCTAAGCTAGACTTTTATCAACCCAAGAAGCAAGCAGGTTTTAGAGCAGGCTTTGGCACAAACGACCACCTACAGGTAGTCAAGTCACTGCTCGAAAAACATGTCGAGTACAATAAGCCTCTAGTCCTAATATTCGTCGACTATGAAAAGGCGTTCTACTCCATCAACCAATGAAAACTAATTAAAGCACTACCTGAATGCCGTATAGACCACAGATACTCCGTACTAATCAATAACATATACAAAAATTCAACTGCGTGCATGAGACTGCATGAAGACATCAACAAATTCGGCATAGAGAGAGGGGTACGGCAGGGAGACAACATCTCTCCCAAACTATTTACTACACTGCTGTTTAAGAAGATGGACTTCGAACATCTGGGGTCAACATCGACGGAGAGAAACTAAGCCATCTGCGTTTCGCCGACGATATTGTGCTTATAGCAGACTGTGTTGAAGAAGCTAAAAGAATTCTCGAGAATGTAAGCTCTGCCTCACATCAAGTTGTACTAAAGATCAACTATGCTAAAAAATAAATTATGGTCAACCTGGTATTGAGTGAAACTATTTCAGTAGATAATGTAAAAATAGAGCAGGCTGCCTCATACAAATATCTTGGACACGAGATTCGAATTGGTAGAGATAACCAAACAAATGAACTTTAGAGGCGCGTAGGACTAACCTGGGTGGCTTTTGGCAAGCTGCGACACGTACTTGAAGCTGATATACCCATGTGCCTAAAAAGAAAGGTTTACTACCAATGCGTATTACCTGACCTAACGTACGGAGCTGAAACGCTTTCACTGAAATCTATAAACAAAATTAAGGTAACACTGCGAGCTATGGAGAGGTCCATGTTAGGAATAAAACTACGAGACAAAATTCCAAACACTATAATACGGCAGAGAAATGGAGTCGCAGATGCTGTAGAGAGGATTGCCTGCCTGAAGTGGAATTGGGCACGTAGCACGAATGACGGATGACAGGTGGACAAAACGAATTGTCGAATAGACAAGAAGGCCTATAGAAGCAGAGACCGACCTCCTACAAGATGGAGCGACGATTTAAAACGTATCAAAGCCAACTGACTACAAGCAGCGCAACAACGGGAAGAATGGAAGAAACTAAGGGAGGCTTATGTCCAGCAGTGGACGCTACAGGCTACCTGATGATGATGATAGTACCACCTCCTAAAATATTGGGACATTCCTCCTGAAACATCCGATATATTGACCAAACTTCAATTACTAACCTATATAAGTAAGTAAAGTAAAATTAATTGTAACATTTGTCTCAAACTTGTCTTTCCTAACCAATCTATGGGTCAAGCCATTTTAAAGTTTTATAGAGCCCTAGGCACTAATAAGTTGGGGTCCTCTAGTTGGTAACAAAATTATAGTAACTTATTAAATAATGATTATTGTAGTAAAACTTTGTATTGCCATAAAAAAAACAGAAGAATAAAACTCCACTTCAGTGTTTATATTCAGCAATGCCATTACGGAGGAGTAAACTTTAGATCTTAACGTTATTTTATTTTTTTCATCCTCCTCTTACATGTGTGGTTATGTTTTAAGTGGGGCCCTAGAACTTACTGCTACCTTTTAAGACGTTAAATGTATCAGGGAATGTTGTAAATTATATATTTAAAAACGTTTACATTTACCCACTACAAGACAATTATCTTAATATCTTAAAAACAAATCAAATAAAAGGTTTTATTGTAATTTAAAGGAGTTAAGCAGAGCTGCTCTTCTGACAGCTCGGACAAAAGCAAGATAGGAGGCAAACAAATGTGGCTAGTGATCTGAAAGATGACAGAGGCAACAAAAATCATGGCCCTGGGATTAAGAATGTATATATATATATATATATATATATATATATATATATTTTATGTTCGGATAGACAGAAAGAAACTTAAGTGGAAGGGTAGCTTTTATTATATTTGTTTTATTATTTTTTATAATAACTGTTTATAATTACAGAAAGCAAGAAGTAAAAAACTGGCACATAGGATAATTTCCGCGCGTATTGCATTACAGGACAGTCTGCAGAAACAAGAATCTAGAAGGAATTGGGAACACATTACAGATCAATGTGGAATGTTCTTTAATTCAGGCATGAGCACAGAACAGGTAATAAATATATTCCCATTAACTACGTTCTTCAGAATGTTGTAGTGTACAATATTGTTTTTGTAAGGTGAATACATTGTGACCCAGCACCACATTTATATATTAGGGTAAGGTCATATTTCCATGGCTGTCACTACGAAAAATGTTAAGTACCGTGCACAAGCTATAGGCGCTTTCGTTTAGCATGGTTTAGCATTACTAGTCGCCCCCCGTGGCGTGCAGTATCGCTCAGGTCTTGCGGTCGCACGCACGCTGGTTGTAAGGCTCGGAGTAGAATTGTGCGCATCGGAAGCGGCAAATAGAATAAGATACGATAAGCCCGTACCAGCCCAGAGTAATAAACGAAAACAGCTTATGCATTCCGTAATGAAGTAAAGTTGTTAGAGAACAAAAAGTAACCGGACTGTCTTACATGATACTTTCAATAAAGTAAGATTTATCGTGCTATAATTATATGAATCAAACATATTTTTATTTGGTCTATATGAGTGATATATTGTTGAGTATTTATTGAAATGATTATTGCTGATTGGGTGTACTATGTATATAATGTGGATTGTTTTAATGTAAATAAATATTTATAAATTATACGGTAACATAATTTGAAATTTTTGTGCATGTTCATCTTCACAAAAACTTAAAAATATATGTTTAATGCTCGAAATGTAAGCACAGGGGTGCGATTCCTGTCACCACTACTTCAGAACGTATTTGTTTAAGTGTGAAAGTTGCTCCGAAAAATACGGAGAATTCACGATTTGAGATCGTTTAATTATTGAATTTCAGTTTATTTACGATTCTTAAGGCTAATAAACCGAAATTCTATCATTTTTTGAACTCAAAATGTAAATTTCCCGTATTTTTGTGGAGCAACTTTGATAGTAAAGGAATACGTTCGAAACGAGTGGTGGGTCCAGGGGTGGGATTCCTGTCACCACTCGTTCGGAACGTATTTGTTTAATTATCAAAGTCGCTCCACAAAATACAGACAATTCACGATGTGAATTTGTAAAAAGATGGAATTGCGATTCACTAGTGTGAAAAAATACTGGTGTGCCGAAATTCCATCATTGAATGAACTAAAATCATGAATTGCCTGTATTTTGCTGAGCCACTTTGACATTTAAACGAATACGTTTTGAACTAGTGGGGTCATGGATCGCACCCCTGGATTAGTTATGATAATCCCAACTATCTAAGAAGAACCAAAAAGTCAAAATTTAAAAATAAATTCTATTAAACTTCAAAAAGGCCCAATTGAGTCTTCGTACCAGCCCACCAGTGATTGAAAATGCGATTCTAGCAATTTAAAGGTAGTAAAATTTATATTCGGAAAATAATCCATTTTTATCATTTCCCGTACACCATCACTAAGTTGGTCAGTATTTTTTCCGAAAACGTAGAGGAAAATTTATCACGTACGAACGACAGACAGTAATTTTTCAGAGATCGATGAAAATTAGAAATGATTTCTTCCGCACGATTACAATACATTATCCATACTTCATATGATAAAGTAGAAATTCTATATTTATAGATCTATTAGTCTTTTCAGCCGGTGAAATGGAGAAGCGCAGAAGAATATCATCACCCGGTTCAGTTTAATAAATAAATGTTTATTTATTAGTGTCAATCACCTGGAATTAACCTCAAATTCTCAACTTCACACTAACCTTCTGCAAACTGTGAAAGATCATTTACTAAATTCGACCTCGATAGGATTTGCCCCTTAACAGACAGCGACTCTTAAACACTAGGCCACTGAGCTGAGTTTCCAAATTTAATTTTTTAATATAGTTTGCATAAAGAAGCGATTGGCAGACGATCGGGTAAACGACCGATCGCCCATCCACATACAGATCGTTCAATCAACAACCGCATAGAGAAATATAATTAATATATATTATCCTCTTGTATTCTTCAGAATACATACTGTTTATATAATAAAATGTCAATAACTAACCTTGCAATTATTTAGTCCTCTACGCTGTGTTTCATCAGCACATTTCCAACGAACGACTCACAAAGTCACGAACTCACTATACTTAATTACTCACTAATTTCGATTGTAATAATTATAGCAAATAATATTTTTATTGCGATGCAGTTGTGCGCTACTACTTCTGAACCTGCACTGACTCACGTGCGCATTATTGGTGCAGTCATGCGACAGCCGTAAAAACGTATTCAACTCTAATCTGAAAAATAAATTCACTCGACGTGGATTTATGTTTTTTAAAACAATTATGCTTTTTATTTATTAATTAATACTTTTATAATAGAATATGTTATATAGAATACATTACTAAGTTTCTACAGCAAATCTTAAGTTACAAATCAAGCGTTTATGTTACGACTGGCTATATACATGGATTATAAATTATAATAAAACAAACTAAGACACACCAGAAGAATAAGCAGCTTTCAGATGGCGCATATAACTTGAGGGTCGGTTTTCGCGATTACTATCCGGCATATATCGTAATCACCAAAGTCCCATACAATGTGTACATTCTATAAGCTATTACTTAACCCTTAAATACATTTTGTTCCAGAACTGCAACGTTATCTTTCACTGCCTTATTAAAAACCGTATTTAAAAACTAAAACTAATATCTGCATAGATATGATTCATAATTTTGCTAATAAATGGCGGTGTAGCAAGTGGACGACTGGCGATAACTAATTTACGAGCGATTATCATATGAGAACATTTGTATTATTATATTGGGCAGTTCTAGTGCTAATATTTTGTTGTAAAAAAATATATTGCGTTCTTTGGGGCAAGTAGATGTAATTACTAAGTACATTTGCAGTCAAACATTTAATGTTTTTACATAAATATTTCCAAGGAATATTGTGTTGCTGAAATGCAGCAGCATGCATTTAGTGCTAGATTTGTAGGACTGTAAAAATCAGTTATACAGTATATATTTTGCATATATTTTTAGAATATGAAATACAACTTTGTTAGATGCTGGAAGAATATATAATGAAAAATCTTAATTCATGTTTTCCCTAAGATAAAAGAGAAACCCGTCACATGATAAAATATAAAAGTGATAAAAATCGGTAAAAATCAGAATCGCAGAAATGGCACAGCCCTGAAACCTATGACGTTTGATTGGAAATATAGTCTAGATGGCGGGGAAAATGTCGAGATTGTTTCAAATTGAACCTGAAAAGCTACAGGCAACTTTTTGAAACTTTGAAAATTTTATATCAGATAGAAAGTGGTTTTTGGTCTTATTTTGTAGGTCTTTCATTTCATTTCCAAGGAGAAAAGATAAAAATATTGTTATGAAAAGTATACCTTTTTGGCGGTAAAGTCGAAGAAATAATATGATAAAATAAAAATTTTCCAATCAAGATAGACTTTAGGCTATTGGATAGACAATTTTGAACCAAAGGAAAATCTTAATAATAGTTTTTCGTTTTTATTATAGTTTTAGTTTACTAAAACAAAAGATAAACCAGTCAAATGATAAATTATAAAAGTGATAAGAATCTATATCTATGGGGCTGTCCCAGAAAAGGCCTGACACTAAATCTCATGTCGATTGATTGGAAATATAGTCTAGATGGCGAGAAAAATATGAATATTGTTTGAAATTGAGCCGGGAAAGGCACAGGACTTGGTAAAATATTGTAAATAGGAAAATTTTATTTCACGATATAAAGTCGCGTTTTGCCTAATTTTTTAGGTCTTTCAATTCCAATTAAGATTCCACAAAAATATTATAAAAAGTGCAGCATTGCGGCGGTAAAGCCGAAAAAGTGATGAAAAATGAAATTAAAATTGTCTTATCGATATCCTATCAATTGAGCCCGTTGGATAGACAATTTCGAACTAAATAAAAAATCTTTATACTATTTTAGCCTCAAATATAAAACATTCATACTTTTTTATTTAAAGTGGTGTATATTATCTTCACCCACTTTTTTAGATAATATGATGAACCAACCATCAACTTCAACTGGTGTACCCCGCAATTATGCAAGATTTAATGAAAAATATGCACCAGATTCAATAAACGGTATACGAATTTTTTCTTTAAAAACCGGAATATTCGTTTGTAAATTTTTTCTGGGCAGATTTCTACCAAAACTTAAATGAGTTATTTGAGATAATAGATAGCCTTTTATTGCAGCAATTGCTGCAAGGAGCCACTAGTCTATATATACAATTAGCTAAGCGGAAAAAATGGGTTCCATTAGCGGGCGGTGGTAAGAGGTTGGGAAAGGTGTCATTGGAAAGCGTCATCCTTCTAGACGTCAGGAAAATTAGACCGGGCACTATGGCTTCGTTGGGAAAAGCTATAGAAACGTGAAAAGCCGGGAAAGCGCGAAACATGAAATTGATCCTATAGAAAAAATGCAACTGTCAGTTTGTGCGCGCTAAAAACGCAAAGAAAGATCGGGGGAAAAATATTAGAAGATGCCAATCAGTAGGCGTGTACTGCTGGAAAAGTGCAAAAATAAACAACGATTTTTCCCGAAAAAATATCGAGTTTGGGCTCATCGCAAATATAATCCAAAACTGACTTATCAAACTTAAATTATAATTGCTCTAAAGTTACAGATAAAGCTTCAAAAAGTAAAAATGAAAAATTTCAGAAACTGTCCGTCAATGTCACAAAACTATGGTCCGTTGCGTTAAAATTGGGGTCGCTCCAGATGTGGCCCAGCACTGAAACTAATGTCATTTGATTAGAAATATAGTCTAGATGGCGAGAAAAACGTCGAGATTGTCTCAAATTGAATCGGAACAGGCCAATTGCTCGAACTTGGAGAATTTTATTTCATGACAGAAAGTTGTGATAGATCTCATTTTGTAGGTCTTTTAATTCCAAAGAAAAATAAGAAAAAATATAATTATAAAACGAGCACCGTTTGCGTGTCAAGGCCGAAGAAGTGAAGAAAATAAAAACAAAAATGGTTCAATCAAGAGGACTGTTGGATACACAATTTTGGATCAAATGAAAAATCTTAATACAGTTTTTCCTTAAAACAAAAGACAAACCCGTTACATGATAAATTATAAAAGTGATAAAAATCGGTAAAAATGCCAAAACTATCCTCCGTCCGTTCAAAATTGGGACCGTCGCAGAAGTGGCATGGCCCTGAAATGTATGTCGTTTGATTGGAAATATAGTCTAGATGGCGGGAAAATATTTGAAATTGTTTTAAATCAAACGCCAGCGCCAGCGATTTTGCCTACGCACAAATGAATTGTTCATTCGTCGTGATTATAGTCAAACGCGGCGGTAGTCAAATAGTCTGTACTTGTATATCCTGAAATGTTTAAAGACTCGATTTCAATTTCTTAGCCCCAGCATTGATACAAATGTTCTTTTAAAAAAACATTGCATTTTCAGAAACAGTTAAAATAATGCCAAATATGACCACCGTTCAAAAGAAACGCAGTTTCTCAACTTTGAAATCCAATAAAACATTATTAAAAGGACCATGACGGAGGAAGGACTTTCTGATTACTTGGGTGCTGTATTGAATTTTTTTTTATTTTTCGCAACAAAAAAACGACGTGCTGAATTTATAATTAAATGTGCCTAAATCTAAATGTATATATACGTACCAATTTTCCGTACAAACTAAGCAAATGCAAATTATTAAAAAAAAAACTTTCCCAGCGTCAGATTTCGCTGAAAATCAATCCAGTTATTGATATCAAAACTATACACTTCTAGAGAAAATAGTTTATTTCGACTATACCTGATGAGTTAGAATTTCAAAATAAGCAAGTCGAAAACATGAACACAATACTTCCATATACAGTTGATGTTCGCGAAGTAAAGAAATTATAAAAGTAATTCATAAATCGGACTATTCGATCATTTTTATTGGTCGCCCTCCCATTCCATCAAGCTACGAGCCGCCAATAGTCATTAGTATTATTACGTACCTTTCGCCTCGCGGCCATCGTGTTTGTACAAAACGGTCCGGACTAAGCATAGGCGGCCCTCTGATTGGGCAGCTAGCGCATGCAGCTTGATCCAGACGGATTCAATATAGAGCCTTACGAAATACAATTTAAAGCATAAAGTTCAAAATTCAACGAATAGCGTAATCATAAATGAAAACTTGACATGAAGAAATCGTGAATATTTAAAAACTGCGGCTTCCGGTCAAGCAAATGGGGTAGTGTTACTAAAATAACGTCATCTTATGTTATTTTTGACTCGTAGTAGCCTCTGGTCAAGTAAATGAAGTCGTATTTCCATTTAAATTAAAGATACCTCTGATACGATGACTAAAATATCGTTATCATTTCTCTTACGCCCTTCTGGCTATAGCCATACTAACTAACTATGTTTTAAAACTCATAATATAATTTAAATTTTAAACAAATTCATAGTATACTTAAAATTCTTACCCACATTGGAAAATTATCTCGAGAGTTAAACTTGCACAAATAATAATAATAATAGTAATAATAATAATAATAGGCTTTATTGTCCTACAGAAAATATTCCATTTACAGGACAACAACAAATATACAGTAAAATTCACATAAACATAGATATAAATATATAAACATAAGTGTATAAATAACATTAACTTTACCAATAACGCTAACAATAATAACTACGGGTGGCACAGTCGCAGTACGCTCATCTAGGTCCATCTGTCATTAATAATCTAATTAAAGCGCCCTGTGAAACATTAAATAAATCTACGTTCCATTTAATAGTGCATTCGTTCATAGTTTTTGCCATTATATACGATGGAATTTTTTTTTTTTAATTTAATCTAGATTGCTCTAGGTGGAACGGTGGTTTGCATCTACTGTTAAGCCTGGGAACACGCAGAAATATCTTGCCTAGCAGTTCTGGGCAGAAGACGATTTCATTTATAATTTTATAGTCAAAAACAATAGTAGTAATTGCTCGACGCTCATCCATCGTGATGAAATTAAAGCGCGAACATAAGTTTTCATAGCTCGTGCCTCTTTCCGGAAAAATACCATTTGCTTTAAAAGCTAGGTGTTTTAAAAAGCGTCGCTGGACTCTCTCCAATGATTTAGTTTGGTAGCTATAAATAGGATACCAAGCAGTTGAAGCATACTCCATTTTAGATCTAACAAATGAGTGGTATAGTTCAATCATAGCAGTGGTGCTGTGGAAAATATCGCAAGTTCGTAAGACGAATCCTAGGGTTCTCAGAGCTGCATTTGTAATATTTCGCAAGTGCTCACTAAAAGTCATTTTTCCATCGTATATTATCCCTAGGTCCTTCAATTTGCTCACACGCATGACATCGCCATTTTGAATTTTATATTCATACATCACATGCTTTCTTTTCCGGGTGTATGATACTACCTTGCATTTTTTAACATTGAGCATCAGACTGTTGGAAATGCACCACTGATTCAATGTGTTTAGGTCCATTTGAAATCGGTCGCAATCCATTTCAGAGTTCGCAATTCCATAAACCTTCATATCATCCGCGTATAGCAGACGTGGCGATATCAAATTAGCAGCAATATCATTAATAAATATCGTAAAGAGCAGAGGTCTTAATATTAAACCCTGAAGCACACCTGATGTGGGATCACTTGCTGTTGATGTATGACCATTATAAACCACCACTTGTTGCCAGCCAATTAAATAGGATGAACAAAAATTTCGTAGGGATTGACTAAACCCAATTGCCTCTAACTTTCTCAACAGTAGCCCGTGGTCAATTCTATCGAATGTCTTGGCAAAAAATCCGTATAAATTACGTCAATCTGACATCCTTGATCTAACTGTGAATATAAGTAGTCTGAGATAAAAGCGAGGTTAGTAGATATGGAACGCCCAGCGACAAATCCATGTTGCTCAGTTATTAGATATTTTGCAGTTGCTGAGTATATTTTTTTATGAAGAATTTTTTCAAATATTTTTGCTATGTTCGAAATGATCGTAATGGGTCTATAGTGTTCAGCTAGCGTGGGATCGCCGCCCTTCAGCGCCGGGCATATCTTGCCTTGTTTCCAGCAGTTAGGAAAAGTAGATGTTTTTAGAGCTAGGTTAAATAAAATTTTCAGAGGACCCTGCAGGATATATTTACAGTCTTTAATAAAAAACATTGGTATTGGGTTTGTTCCTACAGATGTTTTATTTTTTAAGCTCTTCCCTGCTTCTATTATGTCAGTACCTATAACCTCAGTAATGAGGGTGTGGATGTGTTCTTTTATTAAATTGTTGTAGTTACTTTCTGAGCTATACACACTATTCAAAAATGAACAAAATGCGTCCAGAACCCCTTTTGAACCCGTGTATACTTTTCATCATAGACTAGTTCATTCGATATGGTGTTTCCTTTCCTCTTAGAATTTACAAATGTCCATAGCTGTCTTGGAATTGCAATTATATTATTCTTCATTATTCCAGTATATTCGTTGTAGGCATTACATTGTTTCCTAGTACATTTGGATTCTATCGCATGGTGCTCTTCCTTATTTGCCTTCATTTTCATGTGTAAATAGTTTTTGTATTTAACCAGGTTAATGATTTCTGCAATATACCAAGTTGGGTAGTTTCTTCGTCTTGATTGGCCCACGGGCACAGAAGTATCAAATAAAGCTTTTATATAACCATAGACCTCTGTACAGGCATCATTCACATTACCATGTATGGTTAGACTGGACCAGGCGGTTTTTAGTATTTCCGAATATAGATTAGTAAAGTCGCATCTTTTAAAGTTATAACTTCTCTTGTTCATGTTAACAGAGTTACCATTTGTAGATCTCGCAAGTTCCAGAGAAATACTAAGCGCGGGGTGGTAAGAGTCTCCTGCAATTAACGGTTCATTATCCCTCCTTACTGTCGAAGTTTGAGAAAATCAAATCCAACAGTTTACCGTTAGCGTTAGTACACAAGTTCCTCTGTCTTACATTTATGACATTAGAAAAGGACTTTGTTCTTCTATAGACATTATCAGTGCTGACAGCACTCATAAAAGATGGAATATTGAAATCACCTACGATGAGTATATTTGATCCCTCAACTAATGCCCCCAATATTTCTTCCAATAGCTCAAAAAATGTTTCATAGTCTACATAGGGTACAGCTGGTGGTAGATAAGTAACAACTATGTACAAGCACACACGGCGTATGTAACATTAACATATCACAATGTCAATCATTGGTAACAATTGTTTAAACATATTGGTATTGACTTCGCCGACTTTCATATATGTTTTCGCTGCTAATAATACTCCGCCGCCACGAGTTTTATTTGTAAGTTTTAAGTTTCTGTCTGCTCTAATAATATTATAGTTGTCATTAAATAGTTCAGTGTTGAGTATTTTATCTGTTATCCATGCCTCAGTTAATGCAATTATGTCAAATTCAGAATCGCTGACAGATGCATAGAATAAATGTGTTTTTGTTTTTAGATCTCTAACATATTGATAATAGCTTGTTACATTTACATTATTTTTGTTGTGTATTTTGGCATTTGTTGTTGTCCTCTCTAAAAAATTCAGGAACAATAGCTGGTATCCCATTGTAGAACCTTATTGTGATGTTCACTTCCCCATCAGATTAACAACGTTCTAATTCAGTACGAAGATTTTTAAATATTGTATTTGTATGGGAGTGTTGTTCGGGCCTACTCTCATCCCATTTAGTTGCCTACCAATACATTGTTTTAATATTATTTTGGCTATGTGGGCATCATTGATCATTACTTTTATTGGTAGTATTGTTCCTGGTATTTTCCGACCCATCCGTTGAATCTTATATGTTAAGCCCTCCCCAGATGCTACTGGGTCGCCAATAAATGAACGGATCTTACTATCATCATCTTGTACCCTGCCTTCAGATCATATCTGTGTCGACTCCTCTGCATTATATGCCATGACGTTTCCTGCTCTCCATTTCCGTTCTTCAACTTCTCGGAACAAGTTGTGCTGAGCAATATTTTTTGTATAATCCATTGCTGCAATGTATTCGTAACCTTTCTTGTTCTGCACTTTCAAATCTTTGACTCTTCCATCTAAGGCTGTTATTAGTTGTATACAAGGTGTCACCTTTTGCTCCAACCGCTGAGAAAACTCCTGGAAATGACGCAAGAACATTGCCTCTATTGTTGCTAAATTGGAAGCAATAACATCAGGTGGTGTGATATTACTAGATAACGGGGCACAATTAGTATCCTTGCAAATGCTACAAATACATTTGTCATCTTTTTTTACCGCAATTAGTATATTCGTAGGTGCTATTAACCTTTTTGCACTTCTGGCAGTTCATTGTTTACGTAATACAAACACAAGGTGAAATGAAACCGAAGGAAACTAATGCAGAGTTATACAAGAAGATGGTGGAAAAGACAACGGGCACGCACTTCACACCACTGGGTCCGTAGTGGTGACTTACAGTACACATATACACACGAAAGACCACGGAAGAAGGGCAACAAAAATAAGAACAAATAACAACAATAATAAATAACCGTAACTGTAAATTGCAGGAGCACATGTAGTCTTCAACCCAAGTTTGTTACAAAAATAGATATGAATAAATAAAAGGAGAGGTTGTATATTAATTTTATATAACTTACTACCGGTATTAGAGAGGCGCACTCCACAGACACAATCTGCCAAACAATTCTACAGACACTGATGCACTCATGCAACAATATTGCAATAAATATATGAAGCGTGTTCAAAATTCTGCAGTTATGAAAACTGCATAGACACTGTGTTGTCAAACATTGATGAGAGCCAATTCATAATATCACCTGCCTATACTGGTCTTTCGGATCACGTGGGACTACAGTGCAAACTAATAGTCAATGGAGGAAAAATCCAACATGAAAAGCGTATATTTAGACCAATAACAGAAATTGCAAAGTTAACTTTTTTCGACTCCACTCACCACTGTTGACTAGTCCTTCATTGATGACGATTGATGACGTTCATGTTAAGGGGCTGCACCTAATGCAAATGCTAGCAAATTCCTTAAACATGGCGTTCTCAATTAAAATAACTAACTCTGATAGTAGGCAAAGGTTTCAAGCATTCTGTTTCTCCAACAAGCTGCATGAAATGCGTGAAATACTTTCTCTAATTTGTGAGGCCTCATATAAAACAAAAGACGTTGATATTATTGCCATACGTAATAATTATTGTGCACACTATCAACGTATGATGAAACAAGAAAATACTAGGGAGACCGACTATTATATAAATAGCTCTAAAAACACCTTGATAGCTATGTGGAATGTAGTCAACGCAAAGCGAGTTACCAAGAAAACCAATACTGTAAACAGTAATAACAAAGTGTTTGATTTTAACACATTTTTCGTAAACGTTCCCGTTAACATGGATTCAACGTTGCCTGCGTGCGACACTGACCCCGTTGTTCTAATGGCTACCAACTTGATTGACAGTACGGCAGCATTTTTAAAATTTACACCAACATCTCAAACTATAGGTAGAGACACGACTCAGCAACTAAAAAACACCAAGAGTGGGGATATTTATGGTCTTACTCTGGACGTTCTCAAAATATCACTTAATATCTTAATACCACCAGTAACTAAACTCATCAATCGCTGCATTAAGACAAAATCATTCCCAGAATGCTATTTCAAGGTGGCTAAAATTATACCACTACTGACAAGGATGACCCAAACAACTATCAACCGATTTCCATATTGTCGGTTCTATCAGAAGAAAATATTAGATGCTCAACTTTCGGCTTTCTTTGAAACAGAAAGTCTATTAAGTCACCGACAATATGGTTTTCGAAATAAACGATCAACTACTGACACAATCCTGGACTTTGGCAATGAATGCGTGGAAAGCTTTGAAAATGACCAATACCTAAATGCTTATTTTCTGGACTTGTCAAAGGCATTTGATTGTGTGTCCTACTCAATTCTGTTGCGTAAACTATATCTATACAATATTCATCCTGACAGTTGCAGGCTCCTGCTGTCATACCTAATAAACCGTACTCAAACAGTGCATGTCGCTGGTGAAGTTTCTGAACCTCTTCCCATTAGCATAGGCGTTCCACAAGGCTCCATCTTAGGTCCTCTTCTATTTTTAATCTGCATTAATGATCTACCAAAAACCTTATGAATGGGTGAATTAATCATGTCCGAGGATGATACAACCCTATTCGTAGAGACAATCTAAAATCAGTCTGTGAGCAGGGTGCAATTCAGCAGTTAGATGCAGTTCTAACAGGTTAAAACTCAATGAGTCTAAATCTGTTAATATGAATTTCACTTTAAAGCATCTACATCTCGAGAACTTAGTACCATCAACTTGTTTCCTCGGTCTACATCTTGAAAGTACTATGCAATAGCATGTTCAGGGTGAGAGTTTATCAAACAAACTGAGCACCAACACCTGATAAGAAACTTGACAAATCTTCTGTCTGCTCCTGTCCTTCGAGCAGCCTACTTTGCTTTGATAGTCTCATTTACAATATGACAGCTAGTGTATGGATACTCTAGCATCCGACATAAAATCTTTGCACTGCAATGACGTGTCATAAGAATCATAGCTGGGGCGGGCTTCAGAGACAATGCCAAGCCACTTTTCGTTAAGCTACAGATACTAACATTACCATGTATCTTTATTCTACATTGCTTGATGTATATTAGGAACAACACTGAAAGGTTCACACAAATGTCTCAAATGCATTCACACAACACCAGAAATAGTGAACTATTGCATCATAAACACTGCAGTTTACTACGAACCCAGACCGGTCCGACATTCCACTGCAGCAGGTACTATAATATGTTACCCAATCACGTGAGAAGCTTGCAGGCCAAAACATTTAAAAAATATGTTAAGAAATTTCTTATACGAAATGTCTTTTTCTCTACAAACGAATTCCTAAACACCGATCAATCAGAGATCATTATATTAAGCTGACGACCATTTCTGTCCTTTTAAAATATATGATATGTATGTGCGTCTATATGAATATAAGTTCCTTGTTTTTATCTGTATTTATTTATTTGCATCGTATTTTATCTTTCGTAAACTGCATATTTTTTAAAGATATATATAGTTTTATTGTAAAATTAAATTTTTAAATTGTATTATTATTTTTATTTTTTATATGTATATGACTTGTGTAAATACGAACAACAGCACCAATAAAATTATGATTATGATTATGATTAAACATTTCTTGGTTCTTTCTCCTTATCCAATATTGTCAACAATTTCATCAACAATTCCACGAATAAAACCTTCATTTCTATTCGGTTCTTCACGATTTCTTGAAGCAATCACTGGCTTACTAAAATGTCCTTTGTCTCTTTTTGGAGTTGCTCGACCCATTGCCACCTCCAAATTAAGCCGGGTTCATACCCAAAACTCACTAATCGTCAAAATTTTACACAAAATCGACAAAACTCATTAAATCCTTAATTCAGTAATTAAAGCAGATGATAGTCCGTTTAATTTCAATTGAATGAAAGCGAGACGAAACGAATTTTAAACTGACGTTCTCCTATTACAAGGACATGGGCCAATTCAATTGTGAAATTAATAGATATTGGTAAGTAGATATAAGTCATTTCAGTTTTGATACGGCCAGAGGAATGTAGAGAGCACCACGTGACGGATACACGCCAGTAAACTTGTTTCATCTTTCTTTCACGGCGAACTTCAAGCTTCCTGAGCCCGGCCCTTAAACCTGCATATTGAATTTTATTGTTTACTTGTAAAAATATTGTTTATACATGCTTGATAAACGTTACTTTTATAGGTATGACTGTGTTGGAAATGCAAAAGACACTCCCCTAGACTGATGCGGTGTATGCATCAGCTACAGGCGCATCAGACCTTTGTAATATAGCTTACATAAAGTAACTAGGCATGTGGGACGAAGTAACACCATTCAAAAAATTCAAAAACACTACACATTGGCTATGGAGAAAAGAGGTGTAGGTGCTATGGAAACTGTTGCAGTGGACATGATACTCCAGAGGTATAATGATGAATTCTTTTATTGCTTATTAGTTGGCTAGTTGAAAATTCCCATTTGTATAAAATATACAACATAATATTATTGAATCAAGTGTGTTAGAATGAAAAATCAGACTATATAAAAAAATCTAGTTTTTTAGATTTTTTTTTCAAAACTTTTCAATTATCAAAAAGTTACAGGTAAAGTGTTTTTGTATCAAAGGCACATTAAAATAGTATTAAATCTCATCACTACAGGTGAGAACTAGAGTATTGTAGTGGTACATATTGCCCATCTTATTATTTGGAAAAGAGGCCTAGACAATGAAGACAGACAACATGAAACATCGGAAGCATTTGAAATGTAGTGCTAAAGGGTGTACAGTATTTCATGGACTGACAAGGTCACCAATGAAACAGTAATAGAATACCCCACAATAAAGAAGAGACATCTGGAATACTTTGGTCACATCATGGGAGGAGACTGATATCACATCATTTTACTAATAATTCAAGAATAAATTAAAGGAAAAAGATCAATTGGAGAAGAAGAATATTGTGGCTTCACAACCTGAAGGACTGGTTTAGATGCCCATCCATTAAGCTATTCAGGGCAGCAGTCAACAAGATCTGCACAATAACTATGCTTTCCAATCTACAATAGATAAATGGAGAGTATATGTGGATTATGATATGGGAGGAATATAGGTTTTAGAGGACGGAAATTAGCAACTTGTAAACACAAATAATTCATTTCATGTAAGTAACATAATACAAGCAACTGTAGTTAATTAATTATTATCCAAATATCAATGAATACAGCACGAAACATATAAATAGTTAGACATCATATGCACTTACCATTTTACAACTGACGTGTTGGTATAATCCTAGCCAACTCTGGCTGTTTAGTGTTGATTGTAAAATACCCAGCATCTTCCTATGTCCAACCTCGTACCATATGCACCATGTGTTTTACACCTCGTGCGTTGGTTATGCACGACCACAACACAAATCACACATCACCAGAATCATCTTAAAATCCCCGTTGATTGAACATCACCGACAGCATTTGGGGACTTGTTTATGCATCAATATTGCAATAAATGATTGCAGCGCGTTCAAAGTTGAGCATTTAGGTGGCCATCATGCGTGACCTACAGCGACATCTCACGGCCATCAATGACATCACTTTTCTATAGGTTACTGTACCTGGCACTTGACAGCAGCTGTCTAAGTTTGACAGCGCCAGAAAGTGTAAACTGGCCGCCGGCTCTGCACATATATATTTATTGCAATATTGTTGCATAAACAAGTGCCTCGGTGGAGTGAGTGATGTTCAAGCAACGGGGATTTCATAGTGATTCCTGTGATATGTGATTTGTGTTGTGATCATGCATAAACAACGCGGGAAGTGTAATACAAGTGCTGCATGTGCTATGAGGTTGGAACTTGGAAAATTCTGGGAATACAAAAAGCCTGAGCCGACTAGGATTTTACCAGCAAGTCGTTCTAAGAAGGTCAGTGCATTATGATTTTTACCATTTATATGTTTGATGCTGTATTCATCATAGTATTTGGTTAATAATTAATCAACTACAGTTGTTTCACGTTAACTGCTTACATGTACTGAATTATTTGTGCTCTCAAGTTGCTAAATTCCGGCTCCCTAAAGCCCACATTCCTGCCATGTTTTGTTCACATTGTATCTTGAAATTACGAGAACATTTTCAAATACAAAAGTTTGTTTTTTTGTCAGTGCTAACCAACTTGAAAACAATTCAACTGCTTGTACCTTTTCTTTCTGGTTTACTATAGGGATTACTACAAATTACTAGTATAAACTATGAATAGTTGTTTTATTATCACTCTCAACTTGTATAATAAACTATTTACAATTTGACTAGCAACACACCTTTCAAACTATTCTAATCCCGCTTGGAATGTTTGTGACTTATTGGAATCCATCATTCTTTGCATTTCTAGGGTAATTTTTTATATTTGCCAGCCAGATCTGCTCTTCATACTTGCAATACCATTAAAGTTGCTGTAGTTTAAATATTTTGCTAGAATCAATCACAAAAGTAGAAAGGATGTATTTATTCTTGCTATGAATGTTGGATTGAAAATTGTGCAATTACATTATTAGAAATTGAAACCATCCCCTTTTGCATACATCCAAGGTTGGCTATGCTATAAATGTTGACAAGTTGCATCCATCCAACACATACTTGTGAGCCAATTTCATATTAGGTTATGATAGAAACTTTTCAAGCAAATGTTGGTTTAGGATATACATACACCATGCATGTGTACGTTACTGATAAATAGTAGTATGCATACTGTTTTTACCAATGCAAGACTTTTGAAGCAGTTTCATTCCCTACAAAATCAAATTAATACATAATCAATAATCAATCCATCATGTAACAATTTTGAGTTGCTATCAGCTTACATATCAAGCAATATTGTGGTAATATTGCTCAAAAATGGAATATGTTTGTTAAAAAAAAAACGTAATTGATTTTTTTTTTTAAATAACAACTGAACTGAACTATGTTCATAAATAGAAGAATTTTAACAGGTTGTGTGAGGAAAAGACTTAGCTAGTAAATTGCTGTCGCCTGGGCTCGCCCTCTAACTAACATGATTTCCCTATTCTCATTGTGTTACCAACAATTATCTTTTATCAAACTGTGCTTTGTATTTCATTTGTCTCCTAAGCATGTTTTCTACAAATTACTCATGATCTTCTCTTGTATATTGATAACTCTCAATTTCTGCTATAGCGTGACCCAAAATAATATCCATGGCTCCTTTTTGTGGTTTTATTGATTGAAGTGTTTAAATCGAATTTTTCTCAAGCATTTGTCCCATGAACACTCACTAACCATTTCTGCCTCTATCATTGAATTTTTGTACGATTTGCTTGTTCTACCATTTCATTTGATTGAGGGTTTGTGAGTTGAGAATTAACCAAATACCCCTTTCTTCAGCGAATTGTTGAAAAGTTCTCGATGTGAATGTCTCTCAGCCATTGGTTAATAACCATTTTTAAACCCTCCCTGTGTTCAATCTGGGCAATCTCTACTAAAGTGTTTTTTCTTCTTGCAATTAAAGCATAGGCCCTCGGCCATTGTACAGTGAGTGACTAAATGACCCATCCAGCCACAGCATTAAAATCTCCTTTCAATCTCCATAGTATGCTTGTTGGTATTGGATTCCTTAAGGTGGGTTTATGCTGAAATAACAAATAAAAATAGTTCATAGTTGTAAATAATAATTAATAAATAAAATTATGTTGGACAAACTTTATTCAATAAATAGCTTTTAGAAGGCCTGCTTGTTTTGATGTCAATTGATTTGATATGTATATTTTGTTGATCACTATACTAATTGGTGCCTAAATCTTCTAAATATTTTGCTTTTTTAAAGTCATTTATTGCCGAGCCGTAATAAACCCAAATTTGACACAATGATTGGTAGGTGGAAAAAATGTGTGAAATCTGCATGGCTATTTGATGGCAGTGTTATGTAATGACCCGGGGTTCGGAGCACGTTGTACTCTCTCTGAGCCCACTGTCACCAAACTTTAGATTACCTTTAATGGTATGTTAAAACCTATGGTGGGCAACCTAGGCTTGGAAATAAAGTAACTTGTATAAATAACTACCTATTTATTTAATTATTAATGGTATCTTCTCCTAAGCATATTTAGAATGCCTGTTCTTCTGGGCTGACTGTTTTAAACTTTAAACATAAATGTGGACAGCCTTCAACTCTGACTCGTCTCTAACTGTAACCGAACTGTCTGTAACTGTAACTATCTTATTGTGGCACAGCACTTATAAAATAAAATATCTCCTACTACATTCTTCGGGTTGAAAATTTTCAGTGAATTAGTAAATTGCTTGGCTGGTCAAGGGCTTGATACTTTCTGATGCTAATCACTTATCATAATCGTTTTATTTGTACATATCAAGATGGATTAATTATGTTAATACGTACTTATATTTAATCTTACTCCTACAATTACTTTTGTTAATCAATTTTGGGAGATTTATTACGTTCTCAAAATTATATAAATACTTTCGTGACTAATAGGAATTCAATGACTTACTGTTTATAGTGAAATAATATATGAAATATAGGAATGGTGACAATGCAACAGCAGACATTACTACTATGTCCCACTAGTTCATCCCCATTCATTGAGATTGACGCCCACTCTCTGTTATAATACAATCAAAAACAAGTTATACTTTTCAACGTTGGTAGTGTATATTATTATTATTTGTGACCTTGAATGATAACTAATTCATATTTATTAATTATTATCTTATTTTGGCATGAATCCACCTTTACTTAGTGGTATTAAATAGTCCTTCTTACCTGTCTTGTGCCTCACTCCACTGATTCTATTTATTTGGGTGAGCTCAATTCTCTAAAATTTAATAACATCACTGTAGAGTTAATTCTCATTCTCTATATCTTTTGATAAAATTAAATTGCTCACCTGGGGTAATTTTAGTCCTTCCCAGAAGAGTTTCAATTATCAACATAGTACTGCCTTTTCAGGAAAATATACATTTATGTCTTTATCCTTCCCTTGTGAATGCTGTTCCATTACTCGCTACTGGTCAGTTCTTGAAGGTGTGCTGACAAATGCTTCTTCAAAATCTGCCAAGCTATAAATCTCTGATTCTCTGATACCATGATCCAGCTATCCCTTTCAATTGCTTCTTGGCCATTTCTACCAGAAACGCTTCAGGCCAGCTGTAAAGTTTTGCCATGGACTTAACTCGTTCTATCCTCGCCTCTTTCAACTCTGTGGCTTAAAAATCTGGAATTAATATTAATATTATTACTATCAAACTACAGCACTGCTGTAAGTAAGGTATTGTTTTCACACAAAAATTCGAATTGCTAATTTTTTTTATTAATTTATTTATTCAGAAAGTCCCACAGCAAATTTTTATATATATATATATATATATATATATATATATATATATATATATATAAATATATATTATTTGTTATCTGGCATATTATACGCTCTTGGTGGCGACATATTACATAGACAAGATAGATAGGATGTACTACTACTACTATAATGTACTCTTTTTGGACACCAGAACCAGCGCCGTCTAATATCAGCACCACAAAAAATTAGCTCGGACCTGAACCTTAGCTCAATGCAGCATATGCAATATATTTCATGAAATTCTAAAATAATTTAAGTGTACGAAGTATTTTTGTAAATACTCCGTACACTTAAATTATTTACATACATAAAATATAAGCATTTACAACACATTTCAATAAATGTTATAACCAAAAAAATAAAAACATTGCAATGTTCAATAAACTTTGAATATATAATTTATATTTGGGTATATAATAAAAGAATACAACATATAACTTGAAAATATAAACATTATATAAGTCAATAGTAAAACATATTTAATAATAATAATAATAGATTTATTGCTCTACAGATTTACATCCATTTACAGAACAACATACAAAATAAGAAAAATAAATATGGTACATACAATACATCAGACATACTACATTGCTTACAATCTTTTTATATGTACAAAATGTTTGATGAAATATATCAATATCTATCCTATTACTAATGATATTGTAGTTACGACACATGATAAAAATGGCGATATTTGCATTGCGTTTGATTTGGCGCGTTTGAAATAAAAACATAAATTCTGCCGGCTTACGATTCTAGGAGCATGTATATGTAGACAGAGCAACAAGTCAGGACAGGTAATTTTGCCACGAATCATTTTAAACAGGAAGCATAAACTTGTAGTAAATCTACGGCAATCCAGTGACGGTATGTCGAAGCGGGTAAGCAATATTTCTTCGGAAATTCCGCGTGGAAGGTAATGTCCATCTATTTTATATAGCATAAATTTCAAGAAACGACGCTGAACTTTTTCGAGCTCGTATATTTGTACTTTATACATAGGGTACCAAATTAGTGAAGCGTATTCTAATTTACTTCGTACGTAGGTAAAGTAAAGGTTCTTGATAGCTTCGGTATTATTAAAGTCCTTACTGATTCTCATAATAAATCCCAATGTTTTAAAGGCGGAATTATTTACATTAGCTACATGTTGACGGAATGATAATGTGGCATCATACAAAACACCTAAGTCTTTAATTTCCTTCAGACTTTCGAGACTCACACTCCCAATATTATAACTATAGTTAGTAGGACGTTTACGTTTGGTGTAAGACACTATCTTGCATTTGTTGACGTTTAGCTCGAGATTATTTAACCCACACCATTTCAATAAATTGTTTAGATCATGTTGTAGATTCCTGCAGTCTGTTGGTGATTTTATTACATTAAAAATCTTCAAGTCATCTGCAAATAGTAGGTGGGGACTATTCAACGCCGACGTAACGTCGTTGATGAATATAACAAGTAATAGTGGTCCTAAGATGGAGCCTTGCGGAACTCCAGATGTTGGGATAGTAGCCGATGTGGCCTTTATATGAGACTACCTGACTTCGATTAGTCAGATATGACTTGAGTAGTTTGACAAGACTTGAGCTGAATCCATAGTAATCAAGTTTGCTTAGTAATTGAAGATGGTCGATTCAATCGAAGGCTTTGGCAAAGTCAGTGTAAATAACGTCCACCTGTCCTCCATCATCTAAGACTTTAGCTATGTAGTCAGACAGAACCGCTAAGTTCGTAACAGTTGACCGGCCAGAAATAAAGCCGTGCTATCTCGGGGACAGATATCTTTCGGTGGCATTACATATCTTATTGTACAAAACTTTTTCGAAAACCTTCGCAATGTTCGAAATTATTGTTATTGGCCTATAATTGTTAATTTGGGTTGGATCCCCATTTTTTAATATCGGACGCACTATACCAGATTTCCAACATTCTGGGAAACAAGACTATTTTATTGCCTGGTTAAATAAACTTTTTAGGGGTTTAGCTAATATGATCTTGCAGTCTTTGATAACATAAATTGGAAACTGGTCAGTACCTACGGCAGTGGTATTGCTTAGGTTGCTAATAGCAGATAATACGTCAGCCTCTGTTATTTCGACTAGATGTAGAGATGGAATATTGCTGCGTTCCTCGTAGCTGGAGTTGTCACTAGAGGCTGGTTTATATACGCTATCAAAGAATGCGCTAAATGCATTAACGATCGCGTCTGGATTAGAAAAGGGTATTTCCTTATGGTACATACGGTTCGGGATCTGTTTGTCTCTATTTTTATCTTTAATGAAGGAAATCGCTTGGGATTCACTTGTATTTGATTCTGGACTAAGTGTACGTAGTCTCTGTAGGTATATGCGATCAAACTTTTGCTGCGTGCTCGTGCGCTTTTATATGCTTGTTCAATTTGATTATCGCCTGTTTTTTTATATTTCTGACGGAGATTTTCTTTACGTCTTACTAAATGAATTATTTCTGGGTTATACCACACCGGATATGTTCTTTTTCTATCTATACGCTTCGGCACGTGTGCATCAAATAGAGTTATTATTTTATCGTAAAACTCCTGGCAAGCCCGATTTATATCATTATGCGTTTCTAAAGGTGTCCAGTCCATATCCAACATACCATTGTAGAGTGAAATGAAGTCGCATTTTCTGAAATTATATCCAGGTGTCGCACGGTTAACTGGAATTTGAGTGGAGTGTCCAGGAAAACTCAAACATTGTAGGGTTGGATGATGTTCATCTTCAGGCAGCATTGCGTTTCACTGCCATTTTTGCATTTGTAAAGACTAGATCTAACGTTCTTTTAGATGAGTTTTGTATAAAGTTCAACTGTTCGAAACCCATAAAACTGCCGAACGCGTGAAGTCTAGCAGTAGTTTTATCATCTAGACAGTTATTTGAATATTTTGGAATATTAAAATCACCCATAATAATTAAGTTTTTACTATCCAAAAGCATGGTTTCAAGGAGTGCAAGCCAAGTATTATACATTTCATAACACAAACCGGGCGGTATATACACAATTATAACATAGATAGTTTTGAAATTTAAGACACATTTACATATTCAGACATCGGCATAACTTCTTGCAATATCTTTGTTGAAACTACCTCCACCACGATCGAGTTGCGTATTGCTATTAGTACCCCTCCGCCCCTAGATTTATTGATGGTAGAGAATTTCCTATACGATCTGTAAACATTGTATGCATCTCCGAATAGTTCTGAACTGGAAATATCTTCAGAGAGCCAAGTCTCTGTCAAGGCCACAATATCGAATTCGCTATCACTTTGAGATACATAGAGCTGCGTGGTTTTAGTTCTCAGCCCACGAACATTTTGGTAATAACATTTTATTGCCCGAGATGTATTAGTTTGATTAATGTTGTTCTGCTCTAGAAGTTTTATACATACAGTATTATGAAAATATAATTATTAAATAGCTGGTGTGGGCACCTCACGACTTTCCGAATTACATGACCTATTTTATTTTGTATAACATTTTCGACATTTTCAACTTTTGGGCTTTTTTAATTTTTTTGTTATTTTGATTTTTATGAATTTTTTTTAACTTTTTTTTGACATATTTAATATTTTTGACATTTTTTTTTTACTTTTTTGTACTTCTTTGACTTTTTGTTAGTTTTTGTTTGGCTTTTTTAATATTTTTGGCTTCTTTTGACATTTTTTACTTTGTTGACTTTTTGAAGTTTTTTTTGACATTTTTTATTTTATTTGACTTTTTGACTTTTTAATTTTCTGATTTATTTTTTACTTTCTTTGAAATTTTTGACACATGAGATTTTGACATTTTCACGTTTTGACATTATCTTTTTGGCATTCTGACATTTTAACATATTGACATTCTGACATTTTAACATATTGACATTCTGACATTTTAACATATTGACATTCTGACATTTTAACATATTGACATTCTGACATTTTAACATTTTAACATTTTTACATTTTGAAATTTTGACATATTTACATTTAGGCATTTTCATATTTCACATTTTCAAATGTACACAGTTTCACAAGAAAATGTAATGTAATTATTAATGTATATTTTCAATACCTTACTACATTTAAGATGCGACAATTTTCGCTAATTACGCGCTTGATTTACGCCAGCCCACTGACGTCACGTATATTATTCATTATTTGTAATATGCGCAATAGGAAATTGCTATTATTGAAAAATCTTCTGTTTTAGTGAACCGATTTTGCTCAAATTTTCACAGGGTCGCCGGTGCTAAATGGTATGGTACACGGCAACAATACCTTCCTTCTGGTGTAATTTTTTTCCCGGAAAGTTATCGCACATTTTTGACATTTTCGACTTTTTTTGACATTTTTGATATTTTTTAGCTTTCTTTGAAATTTTTGACACGTGAGATTTTGACGTTTTTACATTTTGACATTTTGACTTTCACGCTGACGTCACGTATATTATTTGTGATATGCGCAATAGGAAATCGCTATTATTGAGAAATCTTCTGTTTTAGTGAACCGATATTGCTCAAATTTTCATAGGTTCGCCGAAGCGCGGGCTCTTACCCGATTTCCAAATTTGGTCGCGATCTGTTGTGCCGTTTTCCCACCGTGAGCGTTAAATGGTCCGGCACAGCGCCTAATTATGCTCCGCGCGTGGTGTTGATTGTGATTCCTTCGCTGTTAGTAAACCGATTGAGCTCAAATTTTCACTGGATCGTCCTGAATAGTGTCCGCAGATATTTGCCAAATTTGGTCGCAATCTGTTGTGTCGTTTTCCCGGAATTTTGTTCACAGACAGACAGACAGACGACATACATACCACACACAGACATCGCAAAAATCGGGTTTATTTCGACTATTATGGGCATAAAACGTAACGAAAATTTAATTTTTTTTGCTAAATTGTACACGGCAACAATACCTTCCTTCTGGTATAATTTTTTTCCCGGAAAGTTATCGCATTTCAATTTTCGTTACGTTTTATGCCCATAATAGTCGAAATAAACCCGATTTTTGCGATGTATGTGTGTGGTATGTATGTCGTCTGTCTGTCTGTCTGTGAACAAAATTCCGGGAAAACGACACAACAGATTGCTACCAAATTTGGCAAATATTGCGGACACTATCCAGGACGATCCAGTGAAAATTTGAGCTCAATCGGTTCACTAACAGCGAAGGAATCACAAATCAACCCGACGCGCGGAGCATAATTAGGCGCTGTGCCGGACCATTTAACGCTCACGGTGGGAAAACGGCACGACAGATCGCGATCAAATTTGGAAATCGGGTGAGAGTCCGCGCTTCGGCGACCCTGTGAAAATTTGAGCAAGATCGGTTCACTAAAACAGAAGATTTCTTCATAATAGCGTTTTCCTATTGCACATATCACAAATAATGAATAATATACGTGACGTCAGCGGGCGTGGCGTAAATCAAGCGCGGAATTAGCGAAAATTGCCGCATCTTAAATGTAGTACGGTGGTGAAAATATACATTAATAATTACATTACATTTTCATGTGAAACTGTGAACATTTGAAAATGTGAAATATGAAAATGCCTAAATGTAAAAAACATGTGAAAATTTCAAAATGAGAAAATTTCAGAATGCCAAAATGTTAAAATGTCAAAATATCAGAATGCCAAAAAGATAATAAGTCAAAACGTGAAAATGTCAAAATCTCGCTTGTCAATTTCAAAGAAAGTAAGAAAAACAAAAATGTAATGAAAAGTCAAAAAAAGAATATTTTTTTAAAAGTAAAAAAAGTCAGATATGTCAAAAATATGTCAAAAAAGTAAAAAATGTCAAAAAAAAATAAAAAATGTCGAAAAAGTAAATAAAAGTCAAAAATATCAAAAAAGCCAACCAAAAAAAATATGTCAAAGAAAGTCATAAAAAAGTCATAACAGTCAAAATGTCAAAGAAAAAAGCCCAAAAGTTGAATATGTCGAAAATGTTATACAAAATTAAATAGGTCATGTAATTCGGAAAGTCGTGTGGTGTCCACACCAGATATTTTCATACCAGCTAGAAACAAATTCTAAACAGTTTTGAGTCGCCTGATTCATCTATTTTCTAGTTGTTTATTTTTCAAGTTATTTAAAAGCGCGTGATTTGCTAATTTTTTTAAATTGTTTGCATTGTTGCAATTGTTATAACATTTATAGGTTGAAAATTTAAATGACATCTAACATTATAAAATTTCCTACATTTATATGTGTGTATGTGTATTGGTTTCAGTCTTTCAATACACCTGAATCATTGCTCGCTCAGTTTAAAACACAGGAAAGACAACATTCAAGTGAGTTGATACGACATGAGGTAATGTGAGAGAACATGCACAAGTCCTATGGTAAAATTAGATTAGATCTGATTACTCTTTCTTCGAGTGATAATTAATACAGGTGAGCTTGTATTGTAGAGCTTTAGTGTAATTTTAATAGTGTGATCCTAATAATATGTGTGAGGATTAAACTGGATGCATTTAGGTAGTGTAATATTAGAAATTTGACTCAAAGCCAACAAACAAACATGTAAACAGTTTATACCATCAATAAGTGTTTAGTTAATTATATTTAAGACATATGGTACTAATTTATTGATGAATAGTCCTGCAAGAAACCAAAATTACACAATTACTACAACGAACAATATTACGATTTATTTATTACTACTTTATTCATTAAACTATTATAATCAATAGAGAGTGCTTCTGTATGATGTTATCTTCTTTTTAGTGTTCACAATTAGTATGCAGTGATAAGTTATGATGGAAAGTCACCACTTATGTGGATACACCCTACCAATGACACCAATGTTGAGGATAACCATTGCTGGATATCAACCGTTTTGGAACATCATCGGGAGGAAATGGAAGCATCGCTGCCACCACCTCAAGAACTGAGGACTAAAACTAATGCTATTAGGTGTTATTTAAAGTTGTGAATGTTATGTGTGTGTATGCCTTCTTGGTTGCTCCATCATAACAGCAGATTTTGAAGTGTAGAAGACTCTACGATTTTGGAATTGCAGGTATCATCAAGTCCAGACACCAGCTACTCTTTGCACCACTGTAACAACTAATTTTACCATAGGGCTTGTGCATTTTCTCTCACATTTTCTCATGTTGTATCAACTCACTTGAATATTGTCTTTCCTGTGTTTTAAACTGGGCGAGTAATGATTCAGGTGTATTGAAAGACTGAAATCAATGCACACACACACACACACACACACACATATAAATGTAGGAACTTTTTTAATGTTAGTAGTCATTTAAATTTTCAACGTTTCATGTGTTAACCATTAAATGTTATAAAAAATGCAATTTGAATTTTAAAAAATGAGCAAATCACGCGCTTTTAAATTTCTCTAATAATAAACAGCTAACGTAGTTATTTTTTATATTATTATGAAAATAGATGAATCAGGCTACCCAAAGCTGTTTAGAATTTGTTTCTAACTGGTATGAAAAAAAAGTTAAGGCTTGTTAAACTACTGAAAATATGACATTTTCATGAAATTTCAACTTTTTTCAATCAACTTCAAATTTTACATTTATGTTCCATATATCTAAATGAATGTAATTTGAGAATTTCAGAAGAAAAAAAACCGCTAGTTTTTGTTTATAATATCTGAAAAACTTCAGAAAACATGGTGGTCGTTTTCAGTCGATATCTCAAAAAAATTGACTATCAACATATATTATTTTTGGGATTATCTTAAACTAGATTAATCAGGCTATTCAGAAATGCATAGCACTTGATTTTATCTGCTGAAAAACAAATCTTACAGGTTACTGACAGCGACAAATTGCTTTTAGGTGAATGAATTTTTTCTATAACTCAAAAACCAGTGAATGAAAATGGCTAAAAATTGCATCAGTTATTCATCACAAGATATAAAATAGTTGTGCAAAATTTGAAATCGATACGACTGAAAAAAAATTTCAGCCAACACTGAAAATTATATTTGGCTGAAATTTTTGTCACAATTTTTTTAACACATTTCAAACTATATATTATTATTTCATATATCAAAATGAATGAAATATGAAAGTTTCAGTCAAATTTTCCCGCTAGTTTATTTTTAACTCCTAAAAAACTTAAAAAATCCACCTCTTGGTTTTCAGTCAATATCTCAAGAAACTAACATCTATCATAATGATTTTGTAATAGTATCTCAAAATAGATTAACAAAGCTATCCAAAAATGCATAGTATACGTTTTTATCACAGCAATAATTAATTATATAGCTTGTTGAAAAAAGATGAAATTTAATTTTCAGCTGACTTTACAGGTCAATAAAATTCAAAAAGTTTTTGATGAAAATGGCTAAAAATCGCTTCCGATGTTCAAAATAATGTCAAAATTGATTATGCAAAAATTCAGATCGATCGCTGATTTTGACCATTTTTTCGATTTGCTTTAAAATTTGCATATATATTATAACGGACATAAGAAACAATATTTTGTGACTTTCATTCGTTTCAGACAGCTAGTTTTTCAGTTATGACTGAAAAACTACTAAAAACATGGTGTTCGTTTTTAGTGGATATCTCAAAAAATATATAAATGACATACATATTTTTTATTATTATTTGAAAATAGATTAAGTAGGGAACCCAAATCCGTTTAGAATTTGTTTCCATCTGGTTTGAAACGAAAGTTACAGCTCACTGAAAAATCCTGAAAATTCTGATTTTTACAGAAATTTCAAAATTTTTCAATTGACTTCAAATTTTAGATTTGGATTCTGTTCATCCAAATGAATGTAATTTGAGAGTTTGAGAGAAAAAAATCGGCTAGTTAATTAGTAATGCCCGAAAAACAGGTCGATTCAGTCGATATCTCAAAAAAATTCAGTATCAACATATATTATTTTTATTATTATCTTAAACTAGATTAATCAGGCTGTTCAAAATGTACAGCACTTAATTTTATCTGCTGAGAATCAAATTTTACAAGTCACTGAAAAAAAGTAACAAATTGCTTTCAGGTGAATGAAATGTGGTTATAACTGAAAAACCTGTGAATAATATATATTTGAAAATTGCATCAGTTATTCATCATAACATATAAAATAAGTGTATAAAATTTGAAATCGATAGGACTGAAAATAAAATTCAGCCAAAACTAAAAAACTTCAGAAATCAACCTCTTGGTTTTCACACAATATCTCAAAGAAATATACGTCTTAGACCACTATTTTTTATTATTTGAAAATAGATGAATCAGGCTACCCAAAACCGTTTAGTATTTGTTTCTAACTGGTATGGAGCTTGTTGAAAAATATAAAATTTACATGAAATTTCAACTTTTTATATATAAAATAAATATATATATATATATATATATATATATATATATAGTTTGAAATGTGTTAAAAAAATTGTAACAAAAATTTCAGCCAAATATAATTTTCAGTTTTGGCTGATATTTTTTTTTTCAGTCGGATCGGTTTCAAATTTTGCACAACTATTTTATATCTTATGATGAATAACTGATGCAATGTTTAGCCATTTTCATTGACAGGTTTTTGAGTTATAGAAAAAATTCATTCACCTAAAAACAATTTGTCGCTGTCAGTATATTTTTGAATAGCCTGATTAGTCTAGTTTAAGATAATACCAAAAATAATATATGTTGATAGTGAATTTTTTTGAGATATCGACTGAAAACGACCACCATGTTTTTTGAAGTTTTTGAAATATTATAAACAAAAACTAGTCGTTTTATTTTTCTGAAATTCTCAAATTACATTCATTTAGATATATGGAACATAAATGTAAAATTTGAAGTTGATTGAAAAAAGTTGAAATTTCATGAAAATGTCATATTTTCAGTAGTTTTCAACAAGCCTTAACATTTTTTTCATACCAGTTAGAAACAAATTCTAAACAGCTTTGGGAAGCCTGATTCATCTATTTTCAGATAATTATAAAAAATAACTACGTTAGTTGTTTATTATTAGAGAAATTTAAAAGGGCGTGATTTGCTCATTTTTTAAAATTCAAATTGCATTTGTTATAACATTTAATGGTTAACACATGAAACGTTGAAAATTTAAATGACTACTAACATTATAAAAGTCCTACATTTATATGTGTGTGTGTGTGTGTGTGTGTGTGTGTATTGATTTCAGTCTTTCAATACACCTGAATCATTGCTCGCCCAGTTTAAAACACAGGAAAGACAACATTCAAGTGAGTTGATACAACATGAGGTAATGTGAGAGAACATGCACAAGCCCTATGGTAAAATTAGATGTTACAGTGGTGAAAAGAGTAGCTGGTGTCTGTCTGGACTTGATGATACCTGCAATTCCAAAATCGTAAAGTCTACACTTCAAAATCTGCTGTTGTGATGGAGCAACCAAGAAGGCATACACACATAACATTCACAACTTTAAATAACACCTAATAG
The DNA here is from genome assembly GCA_963942505.1 of Lordithon lunulatus. Taxonomy (NCBI): domain Eukaryota; kingdom Metazoa; phylum Arthropoda; class Insecta; order Coleoptera; family Staphylinidae; genus Lordithon; species Lordithon lunulatus. The sequence goes on along the minus strand of OZ012674.1, from coordinate 34,947,491 downwards.
CATTAGTTTTAGTCCTCAGTTCTTGAGGTGGTGGCAGTGATGCTTCCATTTCCTCCCAATGTTGTTCCAAAAGGAACAGTTGATATCCGGCAATGGTTATCCTCAACATTGGTGTCATTGGTAGGGTGTATCCACATAAGTGGTGATTTTCCGTCATAACTTATCACTGCATACTAATTGTGAACACTAAAAAGAAGATAACATCATACAGAAGCACTCTCTATTGATTATAATAGTTTAATGAATAAAATAGTAATAAATAAATCGTAATATTGTTTGTTGTAGTAATTGTGTATTTTTTGTTTCATGCAGGACTATTCATCAATAAATTAGTATCATATGTCTTAAATATAGTTAACTAAACACTTATTGATGGTATAAACTGTTTACGTGTTTGTTTGTTGGCTTTGAGTCAAATTTCGAATATTACACTACCTAAATGTATCCAGTTTAATCCTCACACATATTATTAGGATCACACTATTAAAATTACACTAAAGCTCCACAATACAAGCTCACCTGTATTAATTATCACTCAAAGAAAGAGTAATCATCAGATCCATCCAAAACACATTTGCAAGGGTTTGCAGCCACAAATAAGTATTATACCTTCTTCAACACATATATATCGTTATAGTAATTTGAACGTACTACGTACACATTGGTTGTAAATTCATTCTTGTATTCATTCAAATTCTACAATATTCATTGTTATCAAGATATTGTTTGTTAATTTGTCACTGTCAGAAAGCCGGGTAAAATACGATGCCAGCGCTAAAAAAACAGCGGTCAAATACCGCCAGCGCCATCTGTCCCCGACAACTTGTACTACAGGGTTCATGAAATTGCAAATAGATGGCGCTGAATAACGGCTACAGCGACATCTGACAGCAATATCGTGAAGCTTATAGTTCAGGTATTTGAGCGCTGGCATCGTCTTTTTGACCAAAGGTTTGCAACTTTGTTTTGTGACAGTTCAAAAGAACCAGGGGGGTTTCAAAGCATTGGCGATATGGCCGCATCAGCGCCAAATAGAGCCTCCTTGCTATTATCAGGAACTAAACCGAATTTAGATGACCCGCCTTACAAGAAATATAATTTGAGGTTATATTGTTTGTTATGTTTTAGCTTCACGCGTGCACGTGCCCGTTTCTTTTCCAAATTCTATATATGTAAAAGTTTGGTGTGAGTACTCAAACCATATTATACGTTTAGACAATAATATGCGTAATGGCTTCAGGTAAAAATCGTTGTGTAGTGCCCAATTGTATGAATACATATAAATGCAGAGGTGGAGATCAGTTAAATGTTTGTGGACATGTTCAAAGGAAAAATAGATGGCTAGATTCTATTAGCTCAGCTTTTAATACTAATGTTGAAGCTGTTGGTAACTTTGTTATTTGTGTAGAGCACTTTGATAATAGTTCATTCGCTAATAGTTTGAAAACACATCTACGCTTTCTAGCCATTCCTACTTTATTTAATACAGATTATTCAGACAATACTGCTACTCAAAATTTAGTATTACATGGTAATTTTGAGGGAAATAATAATACAATTCAGCCTTCTGCATCATTTATTGAATCAGATTCAGATAGCCCTGCTATACCATGTAAGAGAATAAAACTTTCTAGTATTGAGTCAGATCATAATTATAGTTTGCAAATTTCTAAGGTCCTAAATGTTAAATCTAATAAGACAACAGCTGTTAAATCAGTTAAGCCTAAATTTCTAGCCACTAATGGCCAATATAAATCTAGGCAGCAACATAAGTTGAACAAATTATGTATGTAAACTTCAGAAGAAATTGGCAATTTATAGGCAAAATTTATCAACTTTTTCACATTTAAAGGACCTTTATAAACACTTGAGCACAACAGGTGTAATATTTCTTGAAGGCCTGTTTAGAAATGTCAGTAAGAAACATGCTACATGGTCATTTCAAGAAAGGGCTCTTGCTTTAGCTATTTATAAAAGAATATTTTAATTTATAATATTATATGTATTTAAATACTAATGAAGTGAAGTTGCAGACAAATATATTTATATGTATGTGTTTTTTTCAGCCGTAATGTATCTTCGACTCTTCACACCTATATATTAATAAATATTTTTCAACTTTACATTTGTGTATATTATACCCTACCTAATTCAATATTTTCAGTTACTTTTAATCAAAATACAATATTATAAATATAACCTAAACTTATTAAATTGCCATTAGTTCATGATAATAACAAGAGAGGCGCTGAGGTGGCGCGCTTAAACGTGTTGCCAACATTTTACAGGGCTTGAACTCTCTCTTATAGTGCTCTGTGAAAAGAACAACAACAATTAATGAAGAAAACGAATGAATATCATGAATGAATTTACAACCGATTTGTACGTAGTACTTTCCAATTACTATAACGATATATATATGTGTTGAAGAAGATGTTTTATAATACTTATTTGTGGCTGCAGTTTCACCCTTGCAAATGTGTTTTGGATGGATCTGATTACTGCTGCTCTTTCTACGAGTGATATTTAATAATGGTGAGCTTGTATTGTAGAGCTTTGGTGTAATTTAAAAGTGTGATCCTAATAAGATGTGTGATGATTAAATGAATTAAATTAAATTTAAATTAAACGAAAATGATGGTTGCATTTGGTAGTGTAATATTAGAAATTTGATTCAAAGCCAACCATATTTCAAACATGTAAACAGTTTATACCATCAATAAGTGTTTAGTTAACTACATTTTAGGCATATGATACTAATTTATTGATGAATATGCAGAACTATTCATCAATCAGAAAGAAAAATGACACAATTCTACAACCAGCAATATTATGATTTACTTATTATTATTTTATTTATTATACTATTATAATCAATAGAGAGTGCTTTTGTGTGAAATTATCTTCTTTTTAGTGCTATCACAATTCCTATGCAGTGACACCAAAATATTGTGGAATCATGGAAATTCCCTGCCAATGACACCAATGTTGGGGATAACCTTTGCTGGATACCAACTGTTCCTCTTGGAACATCATTGGGAGGAAATAGAAGCATCACTGCCATCAACACATGGACTGAAGACTAAAACTAATGCTGTTAGGTGTTATTTAAAGTTGTGGATGTTGTTTGTGTGAAAACTGTGATGTGTGTATGGCTTCTTGGCCGCTACATCACAACAGTAAATTTTGGAAAACTTGCAGTGTAGAAGAGACTACGATTTTGGCATTGCAGGTATCAGGCTCCATTTACCATTGTAACATCTAATTTTACCATAGGGCTTGTGCATGTTTTCTCACATTACCTCATGTCATATCAACTCACTTGAATGTTGTCTTTCCTGTGTTTTAAACTGGGCGAGCAATGATTCAGGTGTATTGAAAGACTGAAATCAATACACACACACACATATAATTGTAGGAAATTTTATAACGTTAGATGTCATTTGAAATTTCAACCTTTAAATGTTATAACAATTGCAACAATTTTTAAAAAATTAGCAAATCACGCGCTTTTAAATTTCTTGAAAAATAAACAACTAAGATAGTTATTTTTTATAATTATCTGAAAATAGATTAATCAGGCGACCCCAAACTGTTTATAATTTGTTTTTAGCTAGTATGAAAAAAAAGTTATGGCTTGTTGAAAACTGAAAAACTAGTGAAAACATGGTGTTTTTAGTGAATATCTCAAAAAATATATAAATGACATACATATTTTCTATTATTATTTGAAAATAGATTAATTAGCCAAATCCGTTTAGAATCTGTTTCTATCTAGTTTGAAACGAAACTTACAGCTCACTGAAAAATCCTGAAAATCCTGATTTTTACCGAAATTTAAAGTTTTTTCAATTGACTTCAAATTTTAGATTTGGATTCTGTCCATCTCAATGAATATAATTTGAGAGTTTCACAAAATAAAATCGGCTAGTTAATTAGTAATGCCTGAAAAACTTCGAAAAACATGGTGGTCGTTTTCAGTCGATATCTCAAAAAAGTGCACTATCAACATATATTATTTTTGTTATTATCTTAAACTAGATTAATCAGGCTGTTCAAAAATGCATAGCACTTGATTTTATCTGGTGAGGAACAAATCTTACAGGTCACTGAAAAACAGTGACAAATTGCTTTCAGATGAATGAATTTTGACTATAACTTAAAAACCTGTGAATAAAAATGTCTGAAAATTGCATCAGTTATTCATCATAACATATAACATAATTGTACAAAATTTGAAATCAATAGGACTGAATATTAAATTCAGCCAAAACTGAAAAACTTCAGAAATCAACCTCTTGGTTTTCACACGATATCTCAAAGAAATATACATCTTGGACCACTATTTATTATTATTTGAAAATAGATGAATCAGGCTACCCAAAACCGTTTAGTATTTGTTTTGGTCTGGTATGGAAATAAAGTTACAACTTGTTGAAAACTAGTGAAAATATAAATTTTTTATGAAATTTCAACTTTTTTCAATCCACTTCAAATTTTATATTTACATTATATACATACAGATGAACATATTTAGAAAGTTTCAGAAAAAATTACAGCTGGTTCTTTGGTAATGGCTGAAAAACTTCCAAAAAGACGCCCTTGGCTTTGTGTTTAGTAAATATCTTGAAAAAATATACCAGTGGCATTTTATTTGCATTATTGTCTTAAAGTAGATTAATTAGGCTATCCAAAAATATATCACATATTGTTTTTGTCTTATGATATTTATCTATTACTGAAAAAGATTTATTTCTGATTTGATATACAATTTTTAGTCAAAAAATTCGAATTGATTCCTTCTGATACAACTCTTATAAAATATTTGTGCATGTTACTCATATAAAACTACTTAGTTGCTAAAACTATAAGAACATTAAAGAGTTTGCTACCTTAGCTTAAGCTACAGCAGGTACAAATGAAGTACAAAACATCATATAAAATTGATGTGTTCTGAGGGCACCTCCATAAAAAGCTTTATATACAGTTTCCTATCCAGCTCCTCAACTTTCTCGTCTGTATAAACTCATCATTGCCAAACTCCTCATGTTTGTTCTCCCCCAAATTAACTGAAAGTTCATCTATTAGCAATTTATTTAAATGTTTGAAAACGTCTTTGTAATTGAGGTTATGTTTACTTAATAAAAGTGTCTTTGGAACTATTTCCAATACATAGAATGGATATATCACAAGTTTGAAGCCACCCTTAAATGTTACCAGAATCATTAAATAGTCCCTACAATTATTGTAATAACTTGTTAAAGATATTAATTGTATGTTTTGTTTATTAATTTCAATATTATATCTATCGGAAATAGTTTAATTGCTACTTATTAAAAGTAGTTCAAACGAAGCACCGATCAGTGTTGCCAACATTAGATTTATATGTGTCTTATCGCTCTCACTCGCAATCATGTATAATGCTCGGTTTTGAATGAAGTTGTTGAATGAATAATTAGAATGAATTTACAAACAATTTATCCGTAGTACGTTCAAGTTACTATAACAATATAACGGATAGTCAAGTGTTTTCTAATACTAATTGTATATAAATTTAAATCATTCTGCAAGTGATAATTAATACAGGTGAGCTTGTATTGTAGAGCTTTAGTGTAACAAAAACTGGTTGCATTTAGGTACAGTAATATCAGACATTTGATTCAAAACCAACCATATTTTAAAGACGTAAACTGTTTATACCATCAATAAGTGTTTAGTTAAACTACATTTAAGGCATATGATACTAATTTATTGATGAATAGTCTGCAAGGCAGAGAAAGGAGACAATTACTGCAACCAGCAATATTATGATTTACTTATTACTATTTTATTCATTAAACTATTATAATCAATAGAGAGTGCTTTTGTGTGATGTTATCTCCTTTTTAGTGCCAGCACAATTCCTATGCAATGATAAGTTATGATGGAAAAATCACCACTGGCACCAAATTGATGTGGATACTCCCTCCCAATGACACCAATGTTGAGGATAACCATTGCTGGATACCAACTGTTCGTCTTGGAACATCATCGGGAGGAAATGGAAGCATCGCTGCCACCACATCAAGAACTGAGCACTAAAACTAATGCTGTTAGGTGTTATTTAAAGTTGTGGATGTTATATGTGAGAAAACTGTGATCTCTCTTGGTTGCTCCATCACAACAGCAGAATTTGGAAGAGACTACAATTTTGGAGTTGCAGGTATCAGCAGGTCCAGGCTCCAGGCTCTTTTCACCATTGTAACATCTAATTTTACCATAGGACTTGTGCATGTTTTCTCACATGCAGTATCAACTCACTTGAATGTTGTCTTTCCTGTGTTTTAAACTGAGCCAGCAATGATTCAGGTGTATTGAAAGACTGAAATCAATACACATACACACATATAAATGTAGGAAATTTTATAATGTTAGATGTCATTTAAATTTTCAACCTATAAATGTTATAACAATTGCAACAATGAAAACAATTTAAAAAAATTAGCAAATCACGCGCTTTTAAATAACTTGAAAAATAAACAACTAGAAAATAGATGAATCAGGCGACTCAAAACTGTTTAGAATTTGTTTCTAGCTGGTATGAAAATATCTGGTGTGGACACCACACGACTTTCCGAATTACATGACCTATTTAATTTTGTATAACATTTTCGACATATTCAACTTTTGGGCTTTTTAATTTCTTTGACATTTTGACTTTTTTATGATTTTCTTTGACATATTTTTTTTTTGGTTGTCTTTTTTGATATTTTTGAGTTTTATTTACTTTTTCGAAATTTTTTACTTTTTTTTGACATTTTTTACTTTTTTGTCATATTTTTGACATATCTGATTTTTTTTACTTTTAAAAAAATATTCTTTTTTTGACTTTTTTACTTTCTTTGAAATGTTGACAAGCGAGATTTTGACATTTTCACGTTTTGACAGTTTGACTTATTATCTTTTTGGCATTCTGATATTTTGACATTTTAACATTTTGGCATTTTGTCATTTTCTCATTTCGAATTTTTTTCATGTTTACGTGTAGGCATTTTCATATTTTACATTTTCAAATGTTCACAGTTTCACATGAAAATGTAATGTAATTATTAATGTATATTTTCAATATCTTACTACATTTAAGATGCGACAATTTTCGCTAATTTCGCGCTTGATTTACGCCACGCCCGCTGGCGCTGACGTCACGTATATTATTCATTATTTGTGATTGTGATTGAGAAATCTTCTGTTTTAATGAACCGATGTTGCTCAAATATTCACAGGGTTGCCGAATCGCGGGCTCTCACACGATTTCCAAATTTGGTGGCGATCTGTTGTGCCGTTTTCCCACCGTGAGCGTTAAATGGTCCGGCACAGCGCCTAATTATGCTCCACGCGTCGTATTGATTATGATTCCTTCGCTGTTAGTGAACCGATTGTGCTCAAATTTTCACTGGATCGTCCTGGATAGTGCCCGCAGATATTTGCCAAATTTGGTCGCAATCTGTTGTGTCGTTTTCCCGAAATTTGGTTTACAGACAGACATACATACACATAAGCCACACACAGCATCGCAAAAATCGGATTTATTTCGACTATTTTGGGCATAAAACGTAACGAAAATTGAATGTTTTTGCTCAATGGTACACGTCAACACTACCTTCCTTCTGGTGTAATTATTTTCCCGGAAAGTGATCACATATTTCCACAATCTTGGTTTGAAAACGTGAACACGTTTTCGGTAAAACAATACCTTCCTTTACATCAGTGATGTATTCGGAAAGTAAAAACTACTTTCTAACATGAAATAAATGATCAATGTTTCCACAAATTGGCTAAGCACTGTAGATTTTCCGGTTCAATTTGAAACATCTCAACATTTTTCCCGCCATCTAGACTATATTTCCAATCAAACTCAAATTCAAAGCAGTTTCAGGGCAAAGCCACTTTTAGACGGCCCCAATTATGAACGGACGTAAGGTAGCAACAATACAATTAAATAAGTGTAGTAACAATACAATTTATTTAAATAATTCCTATCTACGTGTGCCTACTTAATCAACAACATTAGCCGCAGTATAAATAATGAATACATGCACAATGTGGAGTAATGTAAGGGATGAAATAGAATTGTGTGTATCAGGAGCAGTTTGCATAAAAAATAGAACAAGGGACAATAAGCCCAGAGCAATAACTGAAAACAGCTAATACAAGTTTAACTGTATTAATTACCACTTTCAGAAAGGAGCAGCAGAAATCAGTTCTAACAAAGACACTTTTGCAAATAAACGTACATGGAATAACATTGCAAAGGGTGTAACTGAGTCATAAATAAGTAAGAAAACTCTTCTTAAAGAAATCTATCATTATTGTATCTTAAATGTACTCCAGATTAAAAGAAATCAATGTCATTTATTCACCTCATTTGCAATGCTTGATGTTTATGTTGTTCTTTATTCAACTGTGCTTTTTGTTTCTTTGTAATTGCCTTCTGTGCCTGTAAACAAACCTATTGTAATTAATTTTGAGGTTATACCGTATACCGGCTATATTTATAAACCTTCGGAACGTCGTGCCATGTTTATGCAACTTCCCGTTGATTGTTGATTTCGATACGATACGCTTCCTGCTTATTCGCGCCGATAATTTAATTCACTTTTTGAGGTTTTGTTTTCGATAAATAAATAAATAAATACGTGTTTATAGGGACATGTCAAAAGGAATCGACGATTGTCGGAATTGTTCGTTTGTCGAAAGTAAGGCTAGCTACACACTTTATTATTTAAATTATTTCTTTGTTTATTGTTCTTGACGTCTCGTATGAGAATATAATTAATGATTAGTGAATGAATGTGGTATAATCAATAAACTATAAGATCTTATAATTCGTTGGATATGAGTTGTCATGATGAAATATAAGCGAAATTCGTGATTATAGTGTGATACTGGCCTAACTAATACCAACCGTTTCGTTACAGTGAAGCAGTCGATGCATCAACATTTCTTGGTTGACAGGTAGTTGCGCAGAAGCAATTGCGTCGCAAGTTTGTTTTGTAAACACTTTTCCATAGTAAACACCGGTGTGTTTTCTAAAGCAAAACGTTTTTCGTTCGCCAGCAGCCGTGAATGTTTTGTGGACGCATTTTATTGATAGCAGCAACGGCCTCAATACCGAATCTACAACGGATCGCCGCTGCCAACAAGGATTTCGACGTATATCTACACAAATGGAGGTGAGTTTAACCTTTAATTATAAAACTTGTTGTCTTTAATTGTTTTCATTACATTGCTACGGCTATTGATTTATCGAATCTAGTCTAGTAGTCGTGTGTACAGGCGGAAAATCCACCTGCTCACACCAAATATGATGTGTAGAACACTAGGATTTTGCTATCACCACCTCAGGAAATCTCTTACATGTTTAAAATGTGTATTGGCCAATGGTTTAACAACTATTTAAAGTGATATCTAACTCGTATAGCTTAGCGATGTTGGCTGGATGTATTGTATTTAGAGAGTTTGTGTGAACAAGTATGAGAACGATGTTCATTTTATAACATCAGTTGTATTAATTGTAGGGCAATATTCGGTTGAAGAGTTTCTGATGGGGTCTTAATGTAAATGCATGTCCGCTTTCTAATGGGGCTATGAAAGACCCTCTTCGTAATAGGTGCATCATTTGCTTGAATAAAGATTTGTTGTTACTTAACAATGTCAACAGATTGTCTACAAGTATAATCTGATGCCAATTAAGTATATACACAACACAGCAAAAGTTTACAGGTTTTTTTTTTATGCAAAATAATGTTTTGTTACTGAACACATTGGTTTTATAATTGTAGTGTTTTTTTGTTTGTTTGTTTTATATGTTGAATGTATATTTGGTATGTAATAGGCTTCACATTTAATTTCAGAATATGTCATCTGCTGATGTACACACCATCTACTTGAAGATATTCCAATATTTACTCAAATTAGAATGGACAGGAAAGGCTGTGGCATGTTCTCATAACAACTTCCTGGTCTGGCTATAGATTTTGATTATTAATAATGGATGAAATGGTCAAAATACAGTTGGATAATTAAATTAATATCTCTACATCCAGATGCAAGAAGGTACATTTTATATTAATATGATAACAATCAACTAAGAACTAAAAATAGTCTGACATAATTTTTAGTTGATTGTTATAAAAATAATTCTTTATTTACGGCAATGCCATTTCATACAAATACAAAATATAAGATATATAATACAAAAAATTACACTCTACGAAATAAAATAAAATAAAATAACTAAGTGTACATACATGAACATATAGAAACAGATGAAAATTTACATTTCATTTAAACCAACACATGAAATCAATTTTAAAAATGAACATTTATAGACTGTCACTGACGAATTAAAAAGTAAAATATCTGCATTTGCATTATAAAAATTTGCCAACGATTGAATTCTAGTCACTGGAGAATTACAACTATAATTTCTGATGTGAAATGTCACCCTAAACAGAGGTGTTTGTCTGTTTTGTCTGTTAGTGGGATTAATGTAGAAGTCAAGCTCATCCAGTAATTCAGCACAGTTTATAAAACCATTCACTAGCTGGTCGAGGAAACAGATGTCATTTATTACTCTCATCATCATCATCAATATCAGCCATCTCTAGTCCAATATTGAACGTAGGCCTCCCCCAAGGACTTCCAATTTTCTCTACATAGTGTTTGTCTAGTCCACTGTTTGCCTGCCACCGTTTTAATATCATCGGCCCAACGTGCTGGTGGTCTTCCTATGTTTCTTCTCCCGGTACGCGGCCTCCATTCAATGATCTGTCTGCTCCAGCGGTTATCTTCCCGTCTTATGACGTGTCCAGCCCACTGCCATTTGAGTTTAGTTACTCTAAGGACAATATCTGTAACCTTGGTACGTTCTCGTATCCAGGTATTCAACATTTTGTCCCGAAGTGTAATCCCAAGCATTTGCCTTTCCATGGATCGTTGGGCAACTTTTAGTTTCTGCATTGCCGCCTTTGTGAGAGTCCATGTTTCGCAACCATAAGTCATAGTTGGTAGAATACATTGGTCGTAAGTTCTTGTTTTGAGATGTTGAGGCATGTCGGATTTTAAAATATGCTTTAGATTGCTAAATGCAGCCCAACCCATATTTACACGCCGCTTGACTTCTGCCATTTGCATGTTTTTCTGACAGGTTATTATTTGTCCGAGGTATATATATTCAGCAACTAGTTCAAGGTCTTTGTTATGTATTTTAATTGGAGGTAGTATGGGTTGGTTGGTCATCACTTTTGTTTTTGAAATATTGATTTTTAAGCCAATACTCTCACTTCCAGTATTTAACTCAGCTACCATTCGTTGAAGTGTTTCGGGACTTTCTGCAAACACCACTATATCGTCTGCAAAGCAAAGGTGTGATAGGAATGTACCATTGATATTAAGACCAACCTTACTCCAAGTAAGAGTCTTGAATACATCCTCAAGTACATTTGTAAATAGCTTCGGTGAGATAGTGTCACCTTGCCGGATACCGCGTCGAATAGGAATATGGTTTGTTCCTCCTGCCACCTCTACAACCATTGAAGCATCTCGATATATACTTTTTAAAATATTTATGTACCGATAGTCTATATGACATCTCTGGAGCGCGTTAATAGTGGCCCAGGATTCCACCGTGTCAAAAGCCTTCTCAAAGTCAATGAAAGCAAGGTATATTGGTTTTTGGTATTCGTTGCATTTTTGAATTGTCTGTCGAACTGTGTGTACATGGTCGACTGTACTGTATCCGCTACGGAATCCAGCTTGCTCTACAGGTTGGAACTGGTCTAATCTATGTGATAGTCTATTTGTTATTACCTTCATAAATAGTTTGTATATGTGGCTAAGTAGTGAAATAGGTCTGTAGTTTTTTAGTTCATGTTTACTGCCTTTCTTGTGCAGCAGGATCACTATAGCATTCTTCCAGTTCCGAGGAGTTTCGCCTGTGTCGATACATTCGTTAAAGAGTTGTTGGAGAGTTTTTAATAAAGTATGACCACCAAATTTGATAAGTTCGATAGGAATGCCATCAGAACCTGTTGTTTTATTATTCTTCATTGCCTTCATTGCTTTTTTAATTTCGTAAACGCTTACCTCTGGCAGATCCTCTGTATAATGTCGTGTCAGTTTGGCCCTTCTATCATTTTTTGTAGGTGTTCTCTGTTCTATTTTGTGGGCATAGAGATCTGTGTAGAATTCTTCCACCTGTGAGTGTATTTCTTCTCTAGTTGTTAGTATTTTTCCATCTTTGTCTGTTAGCTTGCTGATTTGTTTTCTGCCTTCTGATATTTTGCTCTTTGTGAATTTGATTCCGCTATTCTGCTCGAGTGCGCTTTGTACTATATTTTTGTTATAGTTGTATATATCATTTCTGACACTTCTGCGTATTTGTTTATTATATATCTTCAGTTGTTGGTGATCATCGTTGTTTAGAAGTAGCAGTTCTTTCCTGCGTTTGATCAAAGCATATGTCTCATCAGTAAGTTTCTGTTGTTTCTGCTTAGATATGCCCAGTACAGTTTTGGCAGCTTTTGATACTGCCTGTTCAACGTTATCAAGTGCTTTGTCAAGGTTTTCATTGCCGGGATTCCGTAGGAGGAGCTTTGTGACTTCTGCATCAAAGAGTTGGCCCTTTGTATGTAGTGAAGATATGTTGAGGGTCCCTTCTCTTGGTTTTATTAACTTAATACGCTCTAATTTGGTAGGAATGTTTATTTTTGCTCTCACGATACGATGGTCACTTCCAGTATAAAATGAATTTAACACAGTTACATCTTCTACTATGCTTTTATGCGAACTGATTATGTAATCTATTTCGTTTCTAGTATTTTCATCGGGACTATGCCATGTCCATCTTCTATGAGTTGCTTTTTTAAAGAATGAATTCATTTGGTAGCATTGGTGTTCTTCTAGGAAGTTCAGTAACATTTCTCCACGTGCGTTTCTGTTATCTGCACTATATGGTCCTATCCACGGATTGTCTTCATTCGTTTTATGTCCAACTTTTGCATTAAAGTCCCCAACGACAAGAGTATAGAATGCTTTATTTTCCTCTTTTGCTTTTGCGATGTCTTCATACAATTCCTCTATATCTTCATCTGGGTACGTTGAAGTGGGCGCGTATACTTGTATTACTTTTAAGGTATATCTTTGAGTTATATAGATGTTTAAGTATATCACTCTTGCAGAAATTGATCCAAAAGCAAAGACATTTTGTGCAATGTTCTTATGTACCATAAAGCCCACTCCATGTTGGGTACCCTCCAGTTCGCCGTTGTAATAGAGCGTATTCCCTGACTTAAGGTGCAGCAGTCCTTCATCTCTTCTGCGAACCTCTGCAAGTCCCACGATATCCCACTTTATTTTGGAGAGCTCGTGTTCCAGTTCTAGTAAGCGGTCTTCGGTAGACAGAGTTCTAACATTGTAGGTTGCGATATTAAGTTTAGTCCGATTTCTTCTGGTATTTATCAAATTTGTATTGCCTCCCCCAGAATCCGTGAGGCAGATCGGTAAACCGATGTAGGATTGAGAGCTATTAGCTCTACCTACCTGGGGTAATTGTGTTTTAGAATTTGACATTTACATTTAATGGGGGGTTGTTGGCATTAAAACACCACGCTTGCCGAACGGGTTGGTGAGTTTTATCTGCAGCCGCCCATTCTGGGTACAGACGCTGTTTGCAGCCGCCCCTTCTGGGTCAGACGCTGCGGTGTACCTGTTGGTCCGCGGGAGGTATTTTATTTCCCTCCTACCCCTCATATCTGAGGGGCATTCCCCTATCCGCCACCTGGGGACGCGTCCTCTAGGGGTTACAGGTTCCCCCGAGGACTTTTATTACTCTGCGATTGGCAAAAGTCAATAAATTAAAATTGTTTAAAATAATTGCATTACTAACACTAATTCTATTGGTTTTAAATGCCCAAGTACCTTATGAACTTAGTCTGAATTCTTTCTAATTTCTTACAATGTACTTGGTAATTTGGATTCCACACAACTGAGGCATATTCTGTTATTGACGAACAAGTGAAACAAAGAGATGATTAGTAGTCTGTGCTGTGAAATCTTTTGAGTTGCGACAAATAAATCTCAAGCCTCTAAAGCCTCTCTTGCTATCTTCGATATATGAGCAGAAAAATTTTATTGTGAGTCAAATATGACCCCCAAGTTGCGAAATTCATTAACACTTTTTAACTTAATGTCATATAAAACATATTGTGTCGTCAGCAACGAAGACTTCCTACAAAAGAAGATAGCTACGCACTTACTGGTGTTTAGATGTAAACAATTTACTTGACACCATGCAGGTCAGCTTGCAATCGCTGGGAATCAGTGGTAGACTTCATTGATGTCAACATTTTTAGATTGTCCGCAAACATTAAAAAACAGGTGTTCTTCACATAGTGATTAATATCATTTATAAATAAAAGAAATAAAATAGGACCGCAATGAGAACCTTGTGGGACACCAGACGTTACACGTATCTCTTTGGATTTACATTCTGCATATCTAACACATTGAGAACGTTGCGACAAGAATGACATCCAATTTACTATCTACTCGGACAAGCCCAAGGCATTTAATTTAGCGCATAATAATCTATGATTCACTTGATACCTTGGAGAAGTCCGTATAAATAGCATCTACTTGTTCCCGATTTTCCATAGCTTTTAGGATATAGTTTTGATATAACAACAAATTGGTTGTGCTAGACCTGCCCTCCATAAAGCCGTGTTGTTGATCAATAATTATTTGTCGTGTCATCCAGCGTAGTTGTGCTGCTACAAGACTGTCTAAAAGTTTTGCTAACGAACATTGAATCGACATTCCCCTGTAATTACTAATAACTTCACGATTTCCAGATTTAAGGATTGGAGTTGTAAACGATTGTTTCGACATTGTAGGAAATTGTTGGCATTGTAATGAAGAACTAAATAGTAATAAAATAGGGCTTGTATTTGTGTAGATGCATTTATGCAATAAAGAATTTGACTCTCCATCCGGACCTGATGACCAACTTTTAGACAAATTTGTAATACCATTGAATACATCGATAATGTCAATCTTTATCAAATCCGGAGCAATGTATAGTTATTTATTTTTGGTTTTCTGCCGAAAGTTGACCTGTATCATTGACGTATACAGATGAAAAATTATCCGCAATGGCATCAGCAATTTCAATTGCAGTGTTAAAATTGACGTCATTATAAGTCATGCGCGCAGGCATATTGTTAGATCGCTTTATGTTATTAATGTGAAACCAGAATGACTTCGGGTTTTTCAATAAGAGATGCTTCTGTACGTGTTATATAAGCCTTATACAATATATTATTTAACGTTTAACGTACATTCCTTGTGTAGCTCTTGAAATATGTGATAGTCAACTAAACTATTCGTACGTTTATAATTTTTGTGAGCAGTTTTCTCTTTCCCTACCAAATTTATGAAATTATTGTAAACCATTTAGGATACCGACTAGAATATATAGTTTTTTTAGGTATAAATGCAGACATAAGACCATTAAAAACATAATAAAATTTAGATACCATTTTATCTAAATCGCAGTTGTTACAATAAGAGTCGCAATCTATAGCAGCTAATGCATTGTTAATTTCTAAATAGTTACCTTTCTCGAAGTCAAATATTTCTACCTTGGTTTGTACATTATGATTTTCAGCGATAGGAAGACATATACAGTATGGTGGATGGTGAGAATTTATATTACATAAAACCTCATGTGCAGTTGATACCTTCCACAAATTATCAGAAGCAAATACTAGATCTAAGGAAACTCCCCTTTCATTATTTATCTCATTTATTCGCTGTTAGTTTAACAAACTAAATTTCTTGGAGAGTAAAACTGCTGGGTTGTGTACTAACGGATCTATCATCAACATAATTTGATAAATTATAATCCCCACATATAATATATTGATTTTCTGGAAAATTTGCAATCAACTCCTCAAAATTCGCACAATGCAGATCATATAATTCCAAACCATTCCGATAACCGATAACCCAATTTTTATTATATGTATTTATATGCACGAATATTTCTTGAATTTTATTTTCTGCCAATAATAACATCGTTGAAGATAGTTCTTTTCTAACTGCTATAAGTACGCCACCTCCACGAGACTTTTCACTGGTGTACTGTGATCGGTCAGAACAATAAATCTAGTCATGAGTTCGGCATTTAAGATTTGTTAGTCAAGTTTCTATAATGATTATAATATCATAAATTGAGCAACTCGCATTATGAGAGAATTTCTTTAATTTTGTTTTAATTCCACCCGCTTTATAATAAAATAAATATTTAGTTTTTCGCGTTGAACTACATGATGTGTAACGCATGATGTACCATTGATATATCTCAGTCTCAAGTCCTTTTCACCAGCTGCAGTTCTGTTGTACAAGTCCTGCTTAGCTTTCCTCGATTCCTCTTGTTGTAATAGTGTTAAATCAGATTTTATTTTGACAGTACCCGTATTCAGAGTTTTGCTTGCTGCCAATATTTTTTTAACAACGGTAAAGTTCTCATAAATAACTTTCAAGGGCCTACTTTTATTTTTATTATCCTTCCGTCCCACGCCAAATATTTTCGTGGGATTGATAATGTCACCAACCGGTGCTAGAATTTTATTTAGTTCATCACTTCGTTTGTAATCATCACTAAATTTCGTCGATTCAACCATATTGAAAACCATAATATTAGATTCTCTATTACTTTGTTTTGTTTCATACAAGACATCACTGACGTTAATAATGTTAGTATCTGTTGATCTTACTGAAGAAATATTTATGTTGTTCAATACTGCCTGGAGCCTATCATTATCTTCTTCAAGTTTGTTTAGGCGGTTATCGATGTGTTTAAATTGTTCTGAAAATGTACTTAAAGATTGTTGTATGTCGGTTTTGAAAATGTTAAATTGTTTTTGTAGCAACTCTGCCAGCATTGATAATATTTTAGTATCATGGGATGGAGAATCAACCCGCGAGGACAAATCCATTACATCCGCATCAGACGCTGCATAATCTAAGGCCATACATGCATTACAAATCCAACCCTTTCCGCCTTTGCCATTTTTTTTATTTACATAGAATTTCGTTTTTTCGAGTGTTAAATCCGTACACTTCGTATGATGTCAGTTATTGCAAACTCCATAACATTTAATGTATTGTAAATTTGGGCTGATTTCCGAATTTCATGACCTATTTTAATTTTCTATAATATTTTCGACATTTTCAACTATTCTGCTTTTTTTTTCACATATTGACATTTATGATTTATTTTTTTGGGTTTTATGACATTTTTTATTATTTTTGACTTTTTTTTTCACATTTTCGACTTTTTTTTTAGACATTTTCAACATTTTTGACATTGAGTTATATATATATATATATATATATATATATATATATATATATATATTATCAATTGCCTTTTACCTTTCGGTGTAGGCTATTACATTAACATTATTTATATTATAGTTTACAATTACTGTTGTTTATACATTTGTAAATTCCTTCCACTCCTTTCTGTTCTTCGCCAGTTCTCTTGCTTGCTTGACTGTTTTTCCTTTCTTGATTATTATGTCCTCTATTATGTTGTCCCACTCTTTTCTTGGTCTACCTCTTCTTCTTTTATTTTCAGTTCTTGCTTCCCATACCTGTTTTGTTTGATTCTTTTTGTCCATCCTAATTAAATGACCCCACCAGTTTAGTTGTTTCTTTTCTATATACTTATCTACAGCTTCAATTCCCAGTTCTTCTCTGATGTCATAATTTCTTATTCTGTCTCTTCTCGTAACTTGTTTTACTCCTCTGAGATATTTCATTTCATTGCCTGTGTTTTACTTTTGTCCCTCTTCGTTAGCTTCCACGTCTCGCTTCCATATGTCAGTATAAGTCTATATATGCTTTTATATATATATTTATTTTTGTCCTTCTGTTGATCTCTTTCTTGTTAATCAGTATATTGCTCAATGTGTGGTATGTTTTAGCTGTGTTGTTTATTCTGTTACTAAGTTCGCCTTCCATTTTTCCGTCTTCTGTCAGTGCTACTCCCAGGTATTTGAATTCTTCTACTTGTTCTATTGTGTGTTGTTCTATCTTTATATTTATTTGTTCTTTCCGGTTTCCTATTACCATCACTTTTGTTTTGTTATAGTTCATTTTCATGTTATACTTTTCTAGGTGTCTGTTCCATACACTAAGGTTGTGCTGCAGATTACCTTCATTTTCTGCTATCACTACGACATCATCAGCGAATGCTCCTTCCGATATTTTTACAACTTGCATGTTTTTGTACCCTATGTTTGCTTTTTTGGTTTCTGGTTTCATGCTCTTCATTATTTCATCCATGTATATGTTAAATAATGTAGGACTGCGCCCGCCTCCTTGTCTTAGTCCAGTGGTTGTCTGAAATGTTCTTAATGTTTGTCCCTTGTGTATTATTGCATTGGTGTTGTTGTTGCATATGTTTTGTATTAATTCGACTGTCTTTCTTTCTACACCTCTCTCTTCCAGGATTTTTCATAATTTATTTCTTGGTATCATGTCGAATGCTTTTTTCAGGTCGATGAATCCTAGGTATGTGTTTTTATTATTTGCAATTCTTTTTTCTGTGATTTGTTTTATCGTGAAAATGTTGTCCTGTGTGGATCTTCCTTTCCTAAATCCACATTGCGATTTTTCTAGCGTCTGCTCTATTTTTGCTAGTATTCTTTTGTTAATTGTTTTTTCTAAGATCTTCATATCTATGCTTATGAGTGTTATACCTCTATAGTTTGAACATTTTGTCTTATCGCCTTTCTTGTGTATCGGTACGATTAACGATACTTGCCAATCTTTAGGTATTTTATTCGTCCTCCATATTTCGTTTATTAATTTTAGTAGTATTTCGTTACCTGCAGGTCCCATATGTTTAATCATTTCCGTTGTGATCTGGTCTTGTCCTGGTGCTTTCCCTATTTTCATTTCCCTTATTATCTCTAGTATTTCTTTTCCATTGATCATTTCTATATCTGCTTCCGAGTCGTTCTGGTCTCTTGTCTTCTGTTCATTTCCACCATTTTGTGATAGTAAGTCTTCAAAATATTCTTTCCATCTTTCCAGTATTTTTTCGTTGTCCTTCAGCAATATTTCTTGATTGTCTTGTATATAAGTTACTTCTTGTCCTTTTTCTTTTCTGTTTAGTTTTAGTGTTTTATAGAATAATTTTTGGTTTTCCTTTGCATTTTTTTCCATTGTCTCTCCGAACTTTTCCCATTCCCTGCTCTTTGCTATTCTGACCTTATCTTTTACTATTTTCCTCTTTAAACTGTATTCTTAGTAGTTTTTACTATTTCTGTCATTTAGGTATCTTTGCCATGCTTTTTTTTTCTTTTATTTTCTCTCTTATGTCCTGCGACCACCATGCTGTCTGCTGCTTCTTGTTTGTGTTTTGCTTTGTCCAACATGTCTCTTGTGCTGTCTCCAGTATATTTTTCTTTAATTTATTCCACATTTCCTCTACTTCTTGTCTATAGTTGTCCTTTACTAATTTCTCCTCTATTTTCTCTTTATAGATTTTTGCTATTTCTTTTCCCCTTAGTTTGTATGTTCTTATCTTGTTGTAGTTTATTGCTATATTTGGTCTCTACTTTTTTTATCGCTATCTTGGTAGTCTTCCTTTATTTTCGACTCTACTAGATAGTGATCACTTCCAATTTCGTAACTTCTCTTTACTCTTGTGTCTATTATTTTGCTCCTTTTCCCTTGTTCTGCTAGTACATAGTCTATTATAGATTTTTCGTTCCTGCTATCACTTCCCTGGTGTATTTGTGTATGTCTTGTGTTTGAATAGTGTATTCGTTATTACTAGATTATTCATTCTACAATAATCTAGCATTTTCTTACCATTTTCGTTGAGTACGCCTTCTTCATATCATCCTCTCATCGCGTCATTATCTTTTACTTCGTAGCCAATTCTGCTGTTGAAGTCTCCTGCCACGTACACTTCTCCTTTGGCTTTTTCTGTTGTTTCGCTGAGCTGCTCCCAGAATGTTTCTTTGTTGCACGCAGTATCATCTTCGTGTGGTCCATACACTGCTATGATAGGTTTATGGTAGCCGTTTCTTTGATCTCTAACTTCGATAGACAAAATCCTCTCCGTAATTGCATCCCATTTATATATATTCGATTTCAGTTTTTTATGCACTATACATCCTACCCCTGCTGCGGCTCTCCGATTGTAATCTACACCGCTATATATGAATATATGTTCCTTGTCCATTTTGTACTCTCCCTTCCCCTTCTTTTTTGTTTCTGTTACCACTAAGAAGTCTAGTTCAGCTTTCTCAAATTCTTCTTCCAGCTCTTTTTCCTTTCCATTTATACTACTGATATTCCAAGTCCCAATTTTCCATATTTTACTTTTTTTTACTGTACTCTTTTCTTTGTTTCCATTTATTATGTGTTTGTTCTTCTTTCTTATGTTCGTTGTCCCTTTCCTCGCTGTATTCTTTGTATTTTTGCTTCCGTCCGTTTTCTCTTTGGCTAGTAGTTTTTTGGATTGGTTACTTTCACCCCATTATCTTTCGCTACGACTCCTTTCTCCTTTTTATCCCATATGTATATTTCATTGTCTACTATTATCTATCTATATCCTATTTTTACGTGTTTTCCTTTTTCTTTTTCCAATTTTGCCATGTTTCTTATTTCTCTTTGTATTTTTCTCTCCTCTTCCGTTAGATCATCGTCTATATATATCGTTGTATTTCTCAGTTTATATTTTGCTTTCATTATTTTTTGTTTTTCTTCCCAGCTTGCGATTTCCACTATTATTATATTTCGTTCTGGGCCTGTGTTTATTTTTTGTATTTTGTTAACCCCTGTCTCCACTTCCAGTTTCTTTTTGATGAGTGATCTTACCTCTTCTAGGTTATCTATCTTGTCTAGACCTCTTATTGCTATGTTATTTTTTCTTCTTCTCTTCTCTTCAATTTCTGCTTTATTTTCTAGTTTTTCTATTCTGACTTCCAATGTTCTCTTTTCTTCTTTCCATGTTTCTTCATTATTGTTCATTTCGGTCTTCATCCCTTTTATTTCCTGTTTTATTTGTGACATGTTTTCTTCCATCTTCCTCATTAGTTCTATAATCATTTGTTTTAGTTCTTCCATTGTATCTTTGTCAATGTTCGTTTCACCGTTGCAATTTGTTTCTGTTTCTTCTAATCTTCTTTGTGATGCTGGTGATCTCAGTATTTTTTTGTTTTTTCTAACGGTTTCTTTCTGATTTTGTATGTCTTTGTCCTCGCTATCCGTTTCTCTACCTCTTTTATTTTTATTCATTGGCCCTGGCGCTATTTTTATTTGCTATTCTTGCCTTTGTTGTCGTCGCTATGTGCCGCCCAATATACTCCTCACCTTTATCGGCGCCAGAGGTTATTTACGGGTCGACCCCTCGTGCAAATAACCTCTACCCTCTATTTTATTTACTTTCACTTACCGATCTTTCTCTCGACTTACTTTTTAACTTTCCTTTTGTATCACTGTTTCTTGTCGCTGTTTTCACCTGTCGTGTATATTTCAACTCGATACGCCGCTATATTTCGGTAAAATATCGGAGCTGTCTATACACCTGTCAACTCTCTGATCTGATTGACTTCTTTTTAACATTTTTAATTTTTTGACTTTTTGAAATTTTGACATGTTTACATTTAGGCATTTTAATTTTTTTTTTACGAAGTGGTACACAGCAACAATCAATGCCTTCCTTCTGGTGTAATTTCTTTTCCGAAAAGTTATCGCATATTTCGACAATCTTAGTTTGAAAACGTGTAAAACAATACCTGCCTTTACATCAGTGAAGAATCGGAAAGTAAAAATGGATAACTTGTTGCCAGAGTAAAATAATTCCAGTAAACATTTTATAATCCGCTTTTTCCCTCTCTTAACAACCCCGAATATAATTTTCGATATGATATATTTATAATATTAATTTGCTTGTGAGATTCCCAATGTTTCGCTCAGTGCCAGTGACATTTTTTGTTTATTAATAGGTTAGAAATGATGCAAATAATAATAATAAACTGTATTTATTTCCCTTTCAATTTACAACATACAATAAAATTTAACATTAAAAAAAAAGAAAGAAAAAACATTGATACAATACAACATAGAAAAAGAATACGGTAGGTTTCAGTACAACTTATGCAAGATGTACAATCTCTGCTTTTCAAAACAGCCATACATTTGTAATAATTTAGCACCATTTAAATGTAAGAGGATTCTGGTAATATCATACATTATATTATTAAACAACCTTAAGATGTGATAAGTAAGATAATCCGTAAAAAGGTGACTCCATAGATTGAATTTCAGGAAAAAGAGATTCCTAAGCCATAACATAAGCAAGTTAATGAGAATATCTGTGATAGTGATTAAAATGGACGACAAATTCCAGTGTAATTTCCTGAATGGCATATTTTGACTGAATATTACATATGTGTAAGATATAAATGAACTAGAGTTATAGCAACAAAAATAAATATTATGGCATTGTTGATAACAATGGTGTGTGCATCATTTAATATTGCACCAATTTTGTACTCAAATTGCCATATTTTTCAATAGTTTTAATTCCCTAGTTTGACTGCACCACTACCATCAATCCAATTAATTTGATTGTACCCATCACTAATTATAATTTTAGTTTTCTAGTAATACAAGTTATCATCTTTAGCCTCAAATATAGAATGAGTTATAGATATAATAAAAAATACTTTTCATATATGCAAATGTATCCATAGTAATTGGTTACAGATTGGCTGTGGATAATATTATCTGAATTTTTGCAGAATTATAAAAATAATAATACATTTGCTATATTTTCATATGAATTACATGCAGTATATAATTTCTTGATCTATAATAGATACATAAAATATTTATAACTTTTACATTCCAAATACAGCATTACTGTATAAGTATTGTTATCGCGCAAAAAAATATCATTGCTAATTATTTATGTTTCATGACTAATGTAGTCCAAATACACTATTTTTGGAAAGCGAGCTGTGGCGATCCTATAAAAATGTGAGAAAACTTTAACTTTTTGGCTTTTTGACATTTTCAATTTTTTATGACTTGATATTTACTTTCCGAATACATCACTGATGTAAAGGAAGGTATTGTTTTACCGAAAACGTGTTCACGTTTTCTAACTAAGATTGTGGAAATATGCGATAACTTTCCGGGAAAAAAATTACACCAGAAGGAAGGTATTGTTGCCGTGTACCATTTAGCAACATTTTCGTAACGTTTTATGCCCAAAATAGTCGAAATAAACCCGATTTTTGCGATGTCTGTGTGTGGTATGTATGTATGTCTGTCTGTCTGTCTGAACTAAATTCCGGGAAAACGACACAACAGATTGCGATCAAATTTGGCAAATATCTGCGGACACTATCCAGGACGATCTAATATGAAAATGCGAAAATGGCTAAATGTAAATATGTCAAAATATCAAAATGTAAATTATCAAAATGCCAACATGTTAAAATGTCAGAAGTCAATATAATAATAATTTATTAAAAGGGAAACCCTTTTAGAAACATAAATACATTTGTTACAAGTAAGTAAGATACATTTGCCAACTAAAAAAATATAAATATAGATAGAAATAAATAAATTTCGATAATATACAAATTCTGCTCTAATAATAAATTAAAAGATGCGACAGGTTAATAGGTTTCAGCACCTTTTCGAATAATTTAAAATTTT
Source organism: Lordithon lunulatus (assembly GCA_963942505.1). Taxonomy (NCBI): domain Eukaryota; kingdom Metazoa; phylum Arthropoda; class Insecta; order Coleoptera; family Staphylinidae; genus Lordithon; species Lordithon lunulatus. Next base: position 34,923,695 of record OZ012674.1, on the reverse strand, counting down.
CAATAAAAAAGTTAATGTTGTTGCAAGATTGGATAGTCTTTGCCATGTACATCATTCTCGTTATTGGTTCATTTTTACCATAGTCGGTTCTATGAAATGGTATTCTAAATAAATTCATACTTCTGGTTGAACTCCCCTTGCTTCTCCAGACAAAACTAATGCTAGATAACCGAGCATGGCAATCTATATGATTATTAATGATTTTGTATAAAAATGTCTAATCTGCCATTATTCTGCGGTATTCTAATGACTTCATATTCAAGGTAGTCTTCACATAATCATAGTTGATCTCAGCAATTCCGAGCCCCATTCTAAATGCAATCGTGCGTAGAAATTTATTTTGTACCTTATTCAATAATTTTATGAGGTACAATTGATGGGGAGTCCATATTATAGAGGCATATTCTAAAATTGATCTGACTAAAGAACAATATGAAATTTTGATAGCCGTTATCGAGAAGTCTTTTCCAACTCTTACTTATGAAGCCTAGTAACTTTAGTGCTTTACTAACGATGTGTGCAATGTGTGATCCGAATGAAATATTTCGGTCAAATGACACCCCTAAGTCCATAATCTTGTAAACTCTTGCAATTACCTGATTATTTATTTTATAATCCGTAAAAACTAAACTGTTATTCCTACTAAAAGAAATTATTTTACATTTGGTGTGGTTTAAGGTAAGAATATTTCTGTTACGCTATTCGTTTAATTATTCTAAATCATTTTGAATATATACTGTATCTTTTTCATTGACTACACATCTATATATTTTAAGGCCATCCGCATATAATTGAGCCTTGCAATTATACAGGCCAACAACGATGTCATTTATAAATTAATTGAAAAGTATCGAAGCTAAGTGTGACCTCTGGGGTACGCCTGACGTAACTATAATGGGGTTGTAGATAACATTAGACAGCTTTACAAATTGCCTTATGTCCCTTAAAAAACTATCCAACCATAGTACGATATTATTATTAAAACCCATCGATCGTAATTTAAGCAACAATATATCATGACAAACTATCGAAGGCCTTGGAAAAATCGCTGTAAATAACATCGACCTGGCACCGATTCTCCATAGTCTCTGTCAAGAACTTCTAAATATTGTCAAATTGGTTACTGGTTGACCTCCCCGGGCGAAATCCATGCTGTTCTTCGATGATCACATGTTTGCATACCCACTTAATTTGTTGAGATACCAAAGAGTCCAATAATTTAGGAATGGCCGATTGTATACATACTCCTCTATAGTTAGTTATGTCTTGTCTGTTTCCTGATTTAAAAATTGACATTAAAAAACTATTTTTCCATAGCTCCGGAATTACACATTTGTTAAGTGACCTTTGAAATGAGCAAGTTATTGCTTGACATAAAGTATAAGCGCAGTTCTTTACAAATATATATGGAATTTCATCAACTCCATAAAAAGAAGATGGTTTTAGTTTGCCGATCTCATTAAACCCCATCATAAAATCAATTTTAAAACTAAAACAAGAGTCAACTGACCGTTGGGCGATCTGATCACAAATTGACGCAGAAGTACCACTGTACACACTAGAAAAATGATCCGCAAACAAATTAACGCATTCTTCTGGATTATTACATTTAGTATTACCAAGAAACATATTTGTTGGAATGCCTTTGATTTCCTTACTTTCGTTTACAAAATTCCAAAATGATTTACTGTTTTTAGATATGTTATTTTCTATTTTGTCTAGAAAACTTCTATAAAGCTTATTGCTCGTAGTTTTACATCTAGATCTCAAATTACTAAATATTAAATAATCGCAATAAGAGTTGGAGATTTTATATATTCTGTGAGCTTCTTTCTTTTCGCGTACTAAATCAATGAATTCTTTGTTAAACCATTTTGGAAAATTGCTTACAAATTTGAATTTTATGCTCATTCAACATGCTCATTTATGATTACCTTTAAAGTCTCATAAAAAGCAGTGACTGCTTCGTTCAAATCACTGAAAGAGCCCAACAAATTACACCAATCTATAGAGGCTATTAGTTCATTAATGTAAAGATAATTAGCATTCTTAAAATCCAAATATTGTGTAACGTTATCGATGAATGCACTCTTAAAATCTAGATTAAGTTCAATATTGTAAGCAACATGGTGATAAGACACAGTAATTCCCCTGCGGCATAAACCGTTGTGAAATCTTGTTCACCGAACACAAGATCCAAAAACACACCCTGTTTGTTTGTTATTATGTTCATTTGACTTAAATTTAAGAAACCCATTGTTTCTGCAAGAACCTGGGCTTTGCAACTAGCATTTGTGGAAAGACATACACCATATTCATCATTGATCCAATTATCTGAAGGTAGATTGTAATCACCGCAAATAAGAAATTTTTCTACTTCATAATTTTCCAAAATTATTCAACTGTATTACAATGAGATTCATATTTCTCCAGCGGACTTGTAGGAGGAAGATAAACTCCTCCTATTATATAGTTTTTTGAGTTTATTTCTAGCTTGATAAATAGTTGTTCCATGTCTGTTTGAGAAACTTGAATGTAGTAGGCATGAAACTCCTTCCTAACTCCGATTAAAACTCCACCTCCCCTCTTTTTTAAGCTGTTTATAGAGGATCTATCTGTTCGAAAGATGTTATATTGGTGTAATTTGAACTCACTGTCTAATATATCCTTAGATAGCCAGGACTCAACAATAATAAAAATATCATAATTAGTTAATGATATATTTCGTGTGAATTTGTGCATTTTCGAACTCATACCTCCAACATTCTGAAAATAAATATTTAGGCTTTTCCGTTTGTTGCTGAATGATATTGGACATTCAATTTAAATATAATTTTAGGAAGCCCTTGAATATAACGTATAATAAGATTCTCCTCGCCCTTATTTGTTCTATCTTGTAATTCTTCTCTCAGCGATTTCATATGCTCAAAAGTTAAGTCTGCAGTAATTTTCATGTTAAGAGAGCTCTTAAGTTTTAGAAGAGAGATAGCATCATTGTTATCATTAAAAATTAGTTTAGTCAGTCTTGGTCTTTGTGCTTTCTTACCTATTCGCAAAAATTTTTTAGGTTTAATTGTGAGACCCGTAGAGGCAATTAAATCCGATACCTTTTTAGTGTCCTCAGATATTCGTATCTTTAAATATTAATTTTCAGATTCTGGCAAATCTAAGAGTAAAACATTGCATGATCTTAATTTCCTGTCCTCAAATTCTTCATAGAAATGTATGTTAGCTTTTGATTTCTCTAATTTAAGTGAGTCTATCTCTAAACGCATTAATTTTGTATGGTTCTCCAATTCAGATAATTTATTGTTTAGTTTTCCTTATAGTGCTCTGTGGTTTTCCTATTTCATCATTTAAGGTCTTAATCATTTCATCTTTGAACCTAATTAGTTGCTTGTTAAGAACATTGGAAATTGTTCTTTCCACGAGAGCTTCCAGATTCTCTGAATGTGGTGGTATATGTGACGTAACACCATTAGTATCTCCAAGAGTAGAAATGCACTTTACACAATGCCATGGTTCACCATCGTCTTTCTTCTACTTGTCTAAGTAATAATTGGCCCGGTCTGTCGGTATATCGAGGCATGTTGCATGATGCCAATGTTTGCAATGTGCACATTTAATGGAGATCGATCGAGGAGATATATTTCTGTTGCAAATTACGCATGAAGTAGGCATCTTGATGTTGAAGTAGAAATATAACTATTGACAACGTTGCAGCTCCGGAACAATACTCATATAAGCCTGCTCCGCTTATAAATATAACTGTCAACCGTGGCAATAACAATTGTGTGCGGGTATCGTGCAATCGACTAACCGAAGAACACTCACTAACTTCTATTAGAGATAACACTATGAAAAACTGCTATTTTAGAAATATATATATTTCACTGTAACTACTTTTAGTTAAGCGTAGAGCGCATTTACTACTGTCAGAATGCCAAAAAGATAAAAAGTCAAAACGTGAAAATGTCAAAATCTCAGGTGTCAAAAATTTCAAAGAAAGTAAAAAATAAATCAGGAATGTCAAAAAAGTAAAAAAATTCAAAAATTCAAAAAACGTCAATAAGTCAACAAAGTAAAAAAATTCAAAAGAAGCCAAAATTGATTTTCACTTGGTCGCAATCTGTTGCGTCGTTTTCCCGGAATTTTGTCCATCGCAAAAATCGGGTTTATTTCGACTATTTTGGGCATAAAACGTAACGAAACTTGATTTTTTTTGCTAAATGGTACATGGCAACAATACCTTCCTTCTGGTGTAATTTTTTTCCCGAAAAGTTATCGCATATTTCCACAATCTTAGTTTGAAAACATGAACACGTTTTCGGTAAAACAATACCTTCCTTTATATCGGTGATGTATTCGGAAAGTAAAAAGTCATAAAAGTAAAAAAAAAATTAAAAAACCAAAATGTCGAAAACTTATACAAAATTAAAGAGGTCATGTAATTGGGAAACTCGTGTGGTGCCCACACCAGATATTTACTTTCCGAATACATCACTGATGTAATGGAAGGTATTGTTTTACCGTAAACGTGTTCATGTGTGAACAAAATTCAGGGAAAACGACACAACAGATTGCTACCAAATTTGGCAACCACCATCCAGGACGATCCAGTGAAAATTTGAGCACAATCGGATCACTAACAGCGGGAAAACGGATCGCGACCAAATTTGGAAATCGGATGAGAACCCGCGCTCCGGCAACCTTTGAGCAATATCGGTTCACTAAAACAGAAGATTTCTCAATAATAGTGATTTCCTGGTGCGCATAGGCAAATAATAAATGAAACGCGTGCCGCGTCATAATACGTAACGTCAGGGGGCGTGATGTTAAATGTAGTAAAGTGATGAAATATGAAATTGTGAGAAATGAAAATGTGAAAATGCCTAAATATGTCAAAATTCCAAAATGGTAAAATTGTCAGAATGCCAAAAAGTTAAAAATATTAACTTTAAAACTTAAAAATGTCAAATCACAAAAATTCAAATATTTCAAAAAAAAAGGTAAATATTTCACAAATGTGGAAAAGTCTAAAAAAAGTTAAAAAACGTGAAAATAACAAAAAAGACAAACAAAATTCATAACATATCAAAAAAATTAAAAAAAAAAAACAAAAATGTCAACAACAAAAATTAAAAAGTTGAAAATGTCGAAAATGCTATTCAAAATTAAATAGGTCATGTAATTCGGAGTCGTGTTCACACCAGATATTTTACTTTTATGTTGACAGTTTTTTTTTTGGCTTTTTTCGCATTTTTTACATTCAACATTTTTGACTTTTTGTGGGTTTTTTAAATATTTTTGACTCTTTTATACTTTTTTGACCTTTTTTTTGGCTTTTTTTGACGTTTTTTATTTTTTTATTACTTTCCTAGAACTTTGATACGTGAGATTTCGACATTTTCACGTTTTAACATTTAGACATTTTGGCATTCTGACATTTTGGTATTTTGATATATTTACATTTAGGCACTACTACTACTAGTGTCTAGTGACGCATGCTAACGTCACATTCATACTAGTAGTATAGCGTGACGTCAGCATTTGTCACTACTAGTCACTAGTAGGAACCAAATGGACAGGGCCAATAAAACGAGATGATGATCTATGGTATACAACAATGATGGAGCCATTGGTCCGATTCTACAAATATTATATTTTACCGGAAATTGTTCGTGGAAACATGAAAAGAGAACTGAAGTGTATAGACCCTTACTATATATTAATGGCTCAAGAATTGTACAACAATAATAAGAAATAGACAAGTCAGAAATGTTCGCAATATAGCTATTCTTCTTTTCATCATTTATTTTGAAAATTAATTATATATAAAGTCGTTTTAGACAAGAAAATTTCTTGACTCAAAAGTTGTTCCAAGAAATGAACTAATATATTAACTAAAGGTCGTTTTAGACAACACAATTTCTTGACTCAAAAGTTAGTCTAGATACGAGACAATTTAATTGTCTCGTATCATACAGCAAATTATTTGAAGTATTGAATTGGATGGTAGACCGAATGGAATAATATAACGCGTTCTATTTGTCAAGGACAAATTGTATGGGAGGAGGAGGATATATGGATTCATTTCTTGAACAACTTTTGAGCTAAGAAATTGTCTTGTCTAAAGCGACCTTAAAAGATTGTCTTGATTACTTAACAAACCTGTATGAAACGAAACAATATTTCTGGAATAGATTTTGATCATGCGCATTTCGCTTGTTGTCATAGTGCTGTCATAAACTTTGAGGTTACATGTTTGTTTTGTTTATTGTAATGAAAATATGAATATTCAACAATAATGTGTGGCAATTCGGTGTGTTAGTGGCTTATTTCACTTAATAAAAATATTAGAAAGAAGAATAAAAATGAAAAAAAAATGCAGCAAGACTTGGCAAGAGCTGTTAGTAAATCCCGAGTCATATTGGAATTTTTTAGAATTGATTATAGCAGCTATAGAGAATTACTCAATTTAATGAAAGTGAATATTGAAAAACAATATACACACCTTGAATCTGTATCAGCTAAAATGCCTTTTGTTTACACTGTATACTGTGTTGTAACACACAGTTTTTTAGCTTTAGGCGATACCTACTGAGAATTTTGCTATTAAAATCCATGAGTTTATGACTACAAGAAGTGTGTCAAGCTATAATAGACTGATGCCACATCATATTAAATGTTGATAAATGGTAGAATGAGTGATGGTGTTTTTAAAGACAGCAGCCTCAATTGCCTAATTTATGGCAATATTTTGAATTTGCCATGGATAATATCTTCCCAGATAAGAGAGTTATCATTCCAAATGTATTTGTATGAGATAATTTCTTCCCATTGACAACAAGATTATTAAAACCTGTTACATAATCTGGACTGTTTGTTAAAAATATGTTTGATATAATGAGCAACAGATTCTAAATTTGTTCATACCTGTATCAACTTAAGTTCAGATTTTAACATTTTTACACAACAGACTTGCTACTAGGAACCTGATGATAAAATGTTTATTGGAGTAACTAAATTACTCCAGTTCAAAAAATAAAATATAAGCAATAAAATTTAAAAAATGATAACTTATCAGGTTAAAATAACTCCAAGTGTTTTATAATGAGTTTTTCTCTCTCCTGTCAACCTCAAAGAAACTTTTAGATGTGTGGTGTTGCTGCTTAGGCAATGATATAGACATTATACCTACCATGTCATGCCACCCTAACCATTTTGTGAATATTTGTATGCTCCTATTGGATCTGTTAAATGGCAGAATAAGGTAATGGTATAGAATTATGTAGTGGGTAAAGAAATGTAATTATTAAAACAATACAAATTTGATTATTATATAATCCTTTATTGATAACCTGTAGCAATTTAATTTTAAACTCAGATCATTCTCCTTTGTCCATTTTTTCAGTTGGCCTACAATAAAAGCAATATGTATCTTGTGGATGTTGAGAGTTGCTGACACTGGCCAACAGTACAGATTTTCTTTAGATAACTGGCATTTTCCTCTTAGTGCCACAGGCCCCTGCCTCTGAGCAACAGCTCCTTATTGGTGATCTGCTTATTCTTGGAATTTCAGGGGAATTCATTCACACAGAGGCCCATTCTGTAGTAAATCATATTCACTTTCATGCTGCAATTACAAAAAGGAATTATTATTAAAAACTAAACAGAGTCAATAAAATTGAACTGTTGAACATTGAGTTGTATGTAAAAAACATTTTTCCTCCCAAAATAATTAGAATTTATTGATATTTGAATCTTCTCAAAAATGATTTAAATAAAAGTGTGGGAGAAAATTCTACACATATAAATCTGTAAAATTATTTTTGGATAAATTCTTTTCAATTCTGATTTAATATTAGTTGTTTTGAAAAGTTGTGTATATATGATATTTTTGCATTTTAAATTTGTTCATGATAATAAATGCTGTTTTTCAGAAAGTAAAAATATAATATATCTTTAAAGGTGCCTCTAATTTATTTATTTTGTTTGCAGTTTAGCAACAAGAAAAGTAGTGTAAAAAGTATATTTAGAAATAACTGAATAGAAATTAATTTATAATAATAGTATTTACCGCTTCAAACAATTCAGCATAACAAATACTGACTATGTAGGTAATAATCGCAATGAATAGTCTCAAAACAAAATCAATACTAATTGTGTGATGCTTGTTTTGCACTTGCTTGAACTTTTAAACAGGACATGTCTGCATATCACCCCCAGATTTGGGGGCACAAGGTGTTTAAATGCACATATTTTCTGCATATTATAAATAAATAGAAACGTGTTTTTTTAAGTGAATAAGACTAGACGCACTATTTCACCGCCCTACCAAACGATTAACAAATTTGCCCAAAAACAAGGGGTATTAACTGGTATTAACTAAAATTAACGGAACTCGAGAATTGTAAACAACATAACATAACATTCCATTCAATCTACAATCCAATACAATATTTCAAACAATTTGCTGTATGATACGAGACAGTTTAGATTGTCTCGCATATTGACTAACTTTTGAGTCAAGAAATTGTCTTGTCTAAAACGACTTTAATCAATCTTTGTTTGGCTATCAACCGAAAAAAATTAAAAAAAAAAAATTAATTTACTAGTTTCAACCAAAAAATTATAATTTATAAAAAATCATCAGATGTTTACGAAATTGTGTACGACATCCTTTATTTTGAGTATTATAATAAAAAAAATTTCAGAAATAATATTTTATCTTTTCAATTTTCGAAAAAATATTAGCATGCTTCATATGATAAAGTAAAAATTTAATGTAGCCAGTGGACATTACTTGATCATAGATATCACATATAATTTTCATGTGACGTTATGAAAATCTGTACACTAGAAGTTTGGTAAGAGAAGGATGCATAAGATGAATTCATATAATAATTAGTTTTGAATTTGTAGTCGTCATTTGCGTTACATTACAAAAGAATTTCATTTTATTATAATTACAAAATAAATAAATTGAAATATTTGTGTTTGTGGAACTAAATATATAAAACGATACGCCTAATTTATTACTGAATACAACGCTTTTTATTTCATTAAAATCTATTGAATAGTTTTTGCGTACAGGTTTGTCGCAGATATGAACGACAAACTATAAAAGACTTTACTAAAAATTAAAAATCGTTTTATTTATCCTGCTTTTCAGTGAAATTTATATCTCATCAGACACAATCAAGTGTTATACATTTTTGGATAGCCTGATTAATATATTTTCTGATGATTATAAAAAGTAATTAACGGAACTGTGTATTATTACTATATTTTTTTTGTTGAGAAATTTGATGAAAACTTAAACTGATTTGGTATTTTTATTTGTTTTTATGATTTGTCCCACGTAACTATTTTATACAATGAATACAATGGAATATTTAAATGGCAAAGTGTAGGGAATTTCAAGCCCAGCAAAATCTTTTTCCACAAAATGAAAAACAAAAACTATCCAGCAAATGTAACTATTACAACATTTCATGGTTTATCTCCATAACATTTTTATTTACAATACTTTGAAGATGATTTAACATTATAATAGTTAATGCATTTATGGGTGTGCCGGTTTCAGTCTTTCAATACACCTGAATCGTTGCTTGCCCAGTTTAAAACACAGGAAAGACAACTTTCAAGTGTGTTGATATGACATGAGGTAATTAGATATTTCAATAATGAAAAATAGAGCCGGAGCGTGGACTTTGTTGATACCTACAATTTTAAAATAATACAATCTCTCTTTTCCACTTCAACTTCTCTAAAATCTGTAAGGGAATGGTGTAGGCACTGAGGAGAAGAAATATCACACACAAGCACATACTATTTATTATAGTCTGTTAGTAAATACTAATCCATAATTGTAATTGGTTATCATAATTGTCAAATTTTTTAAAATTTGGGACTTTTCACACCAATAAATTGGTTTCATATGCCTTAAATGTAATTAACTCAACACTTATTAATAGTATAAACTGTTTTTGTGGTTTAAATATGGTTCTCTTTCATATCACAAGGGTAAGGTGAACATATGTCCTGAATTTCGCCGGACAGTCTTGAATATTCAATCCTTGACCTGATTTTTCACAACTCGTTTGTTGGTCTTGAAGGTGTGTATTTGTTTATTGTAATAATATACAGACCTCTCAACTAGGCTTGCTCTTGTGATTTATAGTCTCTGTGACCATAATTATTGTTGCAGAAAATCACAATGTGAAGGACATTCCTTTCACACCTGCATGGAGAAACAACGCGTTTTCTGCTTTGGCTGCGATAGGAAAGGAGTGACAAAGGCTGTGTGCGGACGGTGTTCAAAAAATGGAAACGGAAACGTGCTGCAGATGGGCCAAGCCAGTTCGGAAAACAGGGTCTATCAACCACTTCTCACCAGTCAAATGAAAATCCTGGCTCAAACATGTAAGGTCTTTCCATTCTTCTTATGCCTAAGTCACACCAGTCTTTGTTACTTCTCACCATAACAGACTGTATGTAAATACCTCCATTTTTTTATTTAAATTTTGTGGCTTTGTTAGACACAGGTGCTATTTTGGGCTCCAATAGTTTTGATTTGTTGAAACAGTTCCACATATCATTGATTTCTGATACTGACTTGGCTACTACTGCTAATGGCATAGTACAAACTGTTTTTGGGGTTTGCTGAGCTAGCATTGTGTGTTAACAATAAATGTCAATTAATGAAATTTTTAGTAATACCTTCAGTTAAAACATAAAGTGATTTTGGGTACAAATGTTTGTAAACAATGTAATATTTTTCATGATTTAAAAAATTCTTCATTGAGTGATCACCATCAGTTGTCCTCTGTTAATGTTATTAAAGATAGAACAACCTTCTTGCATTTGGAATCTTTGCAGTTGCAAGGGGTTATTGATTGTTGTAAAGAATTGTGTTCAGACAAATTAGGTCGTACAAGCCTAATTTCGTATCACATTGACACTGGTGATGCTAGACCAATTAAACGACAATATCCTCTTTCGCTTGCAATGCAAGTCCGCCTGCATAAGGAACTGGATCCAATGAGTAGTCTTAACGTTGTGCAGCCATCGAGCTCTCCTTGGAGTACTCCGGTGTTGTTAGAAAGCTACTGGTGAGTTGATGGTCGCAAATTAAATGAAGCTACAGTAAAAAATTCGTATCTGCTTCCTTATATAGATCACATTTTAAAAAAACTTAGGGATGCTCGGTTTCTATCTTCAATAGACTTAAGACATGTATTTTGGCGAATTACTTTATATAAAGTTTCTTGTCCTAAGACTGTTTTTTGTGTACCAGGTTGTGGATTGTATGAGTTTACTGTCATGCCATTTGGGCTGTCAAATTTACCACGCCACCATGCAGTGTTTTATGAACTCGATTTAGGTCCATCATTGGAACCTTTTGTTTTTGTATATTTGGATGACATTATTGTAACAACCCCAACGTTTTCTCAGCACATTGAAATATTGACTGAAGTTTACACTCGTCTTCAACGAGCGAAATTGACTATTAATTTTGAGAAGTGTTAGTCTAGTCTCTTCTTTAGCATTTTTGGGTTTTATTGTAGATAAAAATGGTTCGAAGACCAATCCTGATAAGGTCTCAGCCGTCGTTAATGTATTCGGAAAGTAAAAATATATTGAATCAATGAACGAATTAATTGAATGTCTCATTTTAGTCCCTATAATAAGGTCGAATTGAATTTAAATTAAATGTTTATATGTAACCAAGACAATAAAAATGTGGCCAGTATTGATTTGAGTTAAATTGTGCAATTACAAGCTGTTTTAAAAAATAATAAAAAAAACCGGTGGGTTAGTATATTATTAGCACGGTTGTTAATTTTGGTTTTTGTTTTATTTTAGGTCTTAATGGCAGCTTAATGGAGAGGTTGTTTATGGAAGATACGGTGTCTAGTGCGGGCGACTGGCGTTCTCACGGTTTGAGAA